>CM075978.1:104762391-104875553 GCA_038087875.1 Malacoraja senta
TGACCCTTACAATTCCTCAGTTCTATCCATACTGACTCTACATCTCCTGATTCTATGTCACCCCTCGTAAGGGACTGAATTTCATTCCTTACCAACACAGCTACCCCACCCCCTCTGCCCACCTATCTGTCTTTTCGATAGGACGTATACTCCTGAATATTCAGTTCCCAGCCTAGTCCTCTTGCAGCCATATCTCTGCAATTCTCACAACATCAAATTTGCCAATCTCTAACTGAGCCTCAAGCGCATCCACTTTATTTCTTATACTTTGCACATTCATATACATCACTTTAACTTCGGTATTCACCTCCCCTCTCACAACGGGCACTATTGACCCTGACCTTACTCTCGTATACCTTCTCAAAATTTTCTTCCCATTAATTCAGGAACCTGTTGTAACTTTTCCTATACTTACTTCCTCTATAACTCCATCTTTATACTCCCAATTTGTCAACCCCTCCCCACCCGCTATTTAGTTTAAACCCACACATGTAGCACTAGCAAACCTGCCTGCCAGATTGTTGGAAAGAGGATGTTAACAGGCAGTCATCAAAAATGAAGGCAGAGGAAAAAATTATAGGAAAGCTGCAAAAATAGGATGTCTTTTTACTTTCAATAGTCCAACAGTTTCTATGTCATAGCATTCAGCTGCCATCCCCCCTCTGAGTATAACCTAACATTCTCTGAGATCTGTCAAGGATTTTATATGTAACTCTTTATCAAATCTCTTAATAAGATTGGCCATCTACTTGAACAAAGTATGTTCCCCTCGTCTAATTCTGTATCATGGAAAGAATTTCAGAGTCATAAAGTTCTACAGCACAGAAATAGGCCTTTCAACCCAATTCGTCAATGCCAACCAGGGTTTATAACTGAGCTTGTCTCATTTTCCTGTGTTTGGCCCATATCTCTCCAAACCTTTCCTTTCTAAATGTCTTTAAAAGGTCACTATTGCAGCTGCCTCCAGCAGCTTGTCTTCTTCACAACATTCAGCAAATCCGGCTTTGGATGATTTTTGGCCTCACCTACAACAATATACTTAAATCAGAGTCGTAAAATGTCTCAAAGGGGCTCCAAGAATATTATCAAGCATCAGTTGATATCCAGCCACGTATTAGGGCAGGTGACCAAGAGCTTGGTCCGAGGTAGGCTTTTATAGAAGTGTTTTGAGACAAGAAAGTTTATTTGCTTGATTCACAGGATTTGGATGTTCTTGACTGGGCCAGGAGTTATAATTTATCCCTCACTCTCATTGAATCGAGAACGAGGAGTCAGCCATGTTCTTGTTGGCCTGAGATGACATGTGGACCATTTCGAGATAAGGACAGCAGATTGCCTTCTCTAATGGGTTGCGGCGAATCAGATGGGTTTTTAATGACAAATACAGTCATTTCATGCAGATAATTACTGATTTATTTACTTAATTTTAATATCCACGGTTATCATGATGGGATTTAAATCTGAACCTCCAGATCAATAGTGCAAGCCTCTAGATACTCGCCAATAACTTTACAGAGCTAAAGAGGTTAGGAAGAGAATTCCAGAGTCTAAATTGTTGACAACTGAAAGGAAAAGCTGGGGGGGGGGGGCGGGAGAGAGAGAGAGAGAGGGGGAGAGGGGGGAGAGGGGGAGAGGGGGAGAGGGAGAGCGCAGAGCATTGGCAGATGCAATTTAATCCTCACATGTGCAAGGTGATGCATTGTAAGAAGTCATAGAGTAGGGCACATTCAGTTAAGGGTAGGGCACTCAGGAATGTTAACAAACAGAAGAACCTTGAGTTCAAGTAGTCAATTCCCAAAAGTAGCAACAGAGGTCAAGTTCAAGTATAAGTTACATTTATTGTCACATGCACCAATTGGTACAGTGAGATTTGAGTTACCATCAGCCACACAAATAAAAAGAACACAATACTCGATCGAATTTAACATAAACATCCCCACACTGCGGAATTAACATTTTCCAATGTGAGGAAAGACAATAAAGTACTGTCAGCTTCCTCTTTGTTCGCCCGTGGTCGGGGGCCTTGAGCCCTGCGCAGTTGGCGCTATGACGGCCCGATGTTCAGGCCCTCTCTCCGGGATGATCGGAACTCCGGCGTCGGAACGGAAGAACACACTCGTGGCTTGGAGTTTCCGAATCGGACGCTTCTTACCGGAGACCGCGCCTCCTGAAGTTCACAGGCCGAGCTGGGCGAAGTTTCAACACTGGCGAACCTCGGCAAAGGATCCCAGGACTCCGCGATGTTAAAGTCAGCGTCGCCCGCGGCTAGAAGCTCCACAAACCACAGCTCCACGACGTTAAACAGCAGGCCCAACACTCCGGAGCTCCAACACGGCGATCCCCGGTAAGGCATCGCCTGCTCCGTGATGGAATTCAGTGCTGCGCCCGCTGCTGAAGCTCTGGCCGGTCTCCGTCAGGACAGGCCGCGCCAATCCAGTTGGTAGGTTGCGAGGGGGGGAGGGGGGAGGGGGAGGGGGGGAGGGGGGAGGGGGGAGGGGGGGAGGGGGGAGGGGGGAGGGGGGGGCGTACTAAAAATAACAAAAAAGGATGAAACGACAGACTACTGATGCGAGGCTGCCACACTCGATGGCTCCACCCTGCTGACCTCGATAGGGTGGTGAAGACGGCATATGGCTTGCTTGCCGTCATAGTTCAGTGCATAGAATATAAAAGTTGGGACATTATGTTACAACTTTATAAAACACTGGTTAGAGTTATAATGGAGTCATACAGCATGGAAACAGGCCCTCTGCCCCAACCAGTCCATAGCCGGTTTTATCGCTGAGCTAGTTGATATCTGGAATGTGCTGCCAGACAAGCATTTGAACAGGCAAGGCATTGAGGGATATAGACTTAATGCAGGCATGTGGTATTTGTGTACGTGGATAAAAGAAAGTCAACATGGATGTGATGAGCTGAAGGGCCTGTGCTGTATGACTTGATGACTCTCGGACCAAGATTATAGGTCTCGGTTAGACAGGAGAGCAGGAAGAGGCTAGTGTGATGTGATAGGAATTCTTAAGCTTCTTTTATTTCAGAGAGTTTAGAGTTTAGAGTTTAGAGTTTAGATATACAGAATAGCGTGGAATCAGGTCCTTTCGACCACCGAATCCACGCTATCGATCACCTGTATACTTGTTCTATGTTATCCCACTTTCACATCCAACACAATGAGGGCAATTTGCAGGTCAATTTAAAGAAGCCAATTAACCTACAAACTGCACGACTTTGGAATATGGGAGAAAACTGGAGCACCTGGAGAAAATCCACGCAGTCACAGGGAGAACGTACGAACTCCGCACAGACAGCATTCATAGTCGGGATCAAACCTTGGTGTCTGGCAATGTGAGGCAGCAGTTTAATATGTATTTTCTTGTTAGCATACATATGCACATGCCTTTGTTCTTTACTCTGTGCTTATGTCTGTCAGTATTGTGTGTGTGTGTGTATGTGTGTGTGTGTGTGTGTGTATGTGTGTGTGTGTGTGTGTGTGTATGTGTGTGTGTGTGTGTGTGTGTGTGTGTGTGTGTGTGTGTGTGTGTGTGTGTGTGTGTGTGTGTGTGTGTGTGTGTGTGTGTATGTGTATGTATCTGTGTGTTTCCACGTGTGCAGCCCATGGTGCAAGTGTGCAGTGGTGCATGTATGTGAAGTCATTGCAGGCATGCAGCCAGAACAATACTGGCCTCAGTGTTGATGCTGCTCGGGTCTTGGAACCCATCTCATGTCACAGCTCTGAGATTGGCAATGGCCATGGGCTGAGATTGCATGAGTGGGGAATATAGGGGAATAAATGTCAGGAAGATGCCAAGAAACAGACAAAAATTTACATTAACTTTAAATAGGTTGAAAGTGTTCCTTAAGTTAATGAGTAGTTTCTAACACAGGGTGCCGGGACGACTGCAGCCAAGAGTCTGATTGGGTAGTCTGAAAGGTGTGATAACTCAGACTAATTTCTCTTCACCCAGAATTAGCAGCTTCAGAACAGTTTCTACTTGTAATTGTAATGCTCCTCACTTTCTGCAGTTTGGACAGGGACCACATTATTCTTACAAAATGCTTCTTTTTAATGTTTTTGGAATCTGGTCATTATTGGCAAGGCCAGCATTTATTGCCCATCCTCAATAGCCCTTAAACTGAGTGAAGTAAGAGCATATTTCTGCTCCTGGAGAACATTGGAACATATGCAACATTAAAATACCCTTTACTAGTTTAGGGAAGTACATACTTAGCCTCAAAGTTGTGATGTCAGTCATTCAAAATGTGGGTTATGTCAATGTCCCATTGGAGAATCAATTGTTGGAATGGCTTGATGAAGTGGTGGAGAGAATGTTTCTTCTCACGTGGCTTCAGGGAATGTCACACAGACATTGAACACGATGTTGCCAACTATATTGTGTTTCCCTGGTATTCTGGAGAATATACATTTGCCTTGAGCAATAACCTGCAAAAAAAACTATCAGGTATTTTTAATTCCTGTTGTTGGCCCTTATCAGCTATAAAAAAAATTTAGAGAACGGTTAAAAAAACAGATTGACTTTGTGAGGTGGTGGGAGGTCATGGGACACTATCATTGGAGCAAACTATGATTGTCCTATTTATCTCCACCCCATTGTGGACTTTAGACTTTGTCTATGGAACTGGTGCACTATAATGCTGAGAACTATATTCTGCATTCTGTATCTTTTTGTTTGCTCTACCTATTGTACGGGTTTGACTTGATTGTTTTGTATTAATGTATAGTATTTTCTCATATTCATTCATTCATTCATTCATATGGTTGGATTGCGTGCACTGCAAAGCTTTTCACTCTACCTCCATACATATGATAATAATAAACCTCAACCGCAACCTAAACTTAAAGACGGCATCTCTGCAACATTGCCAGTGTACTGCTTGGCTCTGTCTGAAGGAATTTGCCCTGGTAGAGCCTGTTTTACAGCCTGGTCTGGCTATCACAACCTTATCTCAACACCACACTACTATCGACTTTGCCCCACACACTTTGGCTTAGAAACATAGAAACATGGAAAAATAGGTGCAGGAGTAGGCCATTCGGCCCTTCGAGCCAGCACCGCCATTCAATATGATCATGGCTGATCATCTAAAATCAGTACCCCGTTCCTGCTTTTTCCCCATATCCCCTGATTCCTTTAGCCCTAAGAGTTAAATCTCTCTCTTGAAAACATCATGTGAATTGGCCTCCATTGCTTTCTGTGGCAGAGAATTCCACAGATTCACAACTCTCTGGGTGAAAAATATTTTCCTCATTTCAGTCCTCAATGGCCCACCCCTTATTCTTAAATAGGCGTGCACTACCATAGTCTGTTTTACTTAGAATAACAGATTATTTAATGTATATTTCTTTGTTGTGTCATTGTGTTTACTGTGCCTGTAAAGCTACAGCAATAAGAATGTCATTGTTCCATTGCAAGTGCATATGGCAATAAAAACACTCCTGACTCTTTATGTTTTTTTACCCCAATCCATTCATTCCAACAATATAATCACTTTAAATCATACCTGTCTAACCTATCAAATTCCTCTATTCCGCAGACTTTCACTAACCCCTGAATCCTCTCTAACCCATGAACCCTCTCTAAACAATGAATGTTCTTCAACCAATGGATCTTTACAATAATTAACTCCCTCACCCTTGAATACCCTTTAACACATGGAATGTCCTACATCTATATCCATGCACTCAGTCTTTTCCATGAACTTCCTTTAACCCATGAAACTACTTCAACCCAGAAAATATTATTAACCAGGAATAAGGCCATGCCCCCTTTATTGCTATTGGTTGGGCTTTATAGTCTTTTAAGTAAAAGCCCAAAGAAGTTGCTCAGTACTCAGTGATCAAACGTCCCTGGATGGTTTGATTTGAAAGTCTCAGGTTAGCTCACGGTCAGTCCAGTTGTTTTCTTCAGTTAGTTCAGTCTGACAAAGGCCCTGTATTCTTGTCATATGAGACCTTTGCTGATGGACTCAAGTACTTTTGTAATAAAAGTCAACATACCATTTGCCTTCCTAATTCTCACAGGCCTGCGTGTTGGCTTTCAACAAAATGCAGAGACACCTAGGTCCCTTTCAATGTCACCACTTAAAAAATACTCTGCTTTTAGGTTATGTGCATAAAAGTGGATGACCACACATTTTTTATCACATTTTTCTATATTATATTCCACATGTCATGTTCCCACCCACTCACTTAGTTTGCCCATATCCCCTTGAACCTTCCCTCATCCTCTGTATTCACAATATCATCTAATTCAGGTTCATTGGCAAAATTGGAAATATGGCATGCTATTCCTCACAGATGGAATGAATAGTGAATTGCTGTAGCCGATGCTCCAATCCCTGCAATACCCCCCACTGGTCAGATCCTGGTTATCAGAGAAAAACATATTCCCACTCTCTGTGGTGTGAATGAGTAGATACTGTATATCAGGACTGTAAACTCCTATCTCATCAGGGACTAACTTTAATGTTCCATTCTACTGCTTTTTTTTTAAATTGCTGTTTTTTTCCTCCCTTTTTCTTCCGCGCACAATATTTAATATGTAATAAGAATATGTGACTCTGTTCCATTCTGTTTGTAGTTTGTTTGTTTGTTTGTTTTTTGCACAAAGTCCGCGAGCATTGCCACTTTTCATATCACTGCACATCCCGTATGTGTATGTGACGAATAAACTTGACTTGACTTGACAATGTTTGGGTGTGTCAGTGTGGAGGTGTGTTGATGTGTGAGTGATGATCAATAGAGGTGTTGATGTGCAAGTGTGATGACCAGTAGAGATGATAATTTGCCAATGTGTAGGTATGTTAAGATGTAGGTGTGTTGTTATTACAGAATGTGTGTTGAAAGTAGATATATCAATCTTAAAGGGATTTGATGTGGGTATGTTAAGGTAGCTGTATCAGTTTAGGCATGCCAATGTGTTGGTTTACATGTGTCTATGTGCAGTTGTGGTGACAAGTGGATGTACAGTACACTGGTACTGATGTCCAAATATGTCAAAGTGCCGACATGTAGGTGTTCATAGGTTCATAAGTGATAGGAGCAGAATTAAGTCATCCGGCCCATCAAGTCCGCCATGCAACTCCGCCATGCAATCTGACTGATCATAAGGGCCTGTCCCATTTGTGCGTCACACAGGTGGCGCGCGAAGATTTTGTGAATCCCAAAATCCTGGGGCGCCGCGCGCGACCGCTTATCACTGCCTACGCCACTGTGCCTCACCACGCGCCATGCGGCAACAGGCTGTTAAATCTCCCCCCTCAACCCCATTCTCCTGCCTTTCCCCATGACCTCTGACACCTGTACTAATCAAGAATCTATCAATCTCTGCCTTGAAAATATCCATTGACAGCCTCCACAGCCCTGTAGTAATGAATTCCACAGATTCACCACCCTCTGACTAAAGAAATTCCTCCTCATCTCCTTCCTAAAGGAACGTTGTTTTATATCCTGACGCTATGACATCTGTTCCTAGACACTCCCATGAGTGGAAACATCCTCTGCACATCCACTCTATCCAAGCCTTTCACCATTCAATGTGATCCCCGCATTCTTCTGAACACCAGGGAGTAGAGGCCCAGTGCCGTCAAAAGCTCATCATATGTCAACCCACATCCTGGGATCATTTCTTAAATCTCCTCTGGACTCTCTCCAGCGTCAGCACATCCTTCCTCAGATATGGGCCCCAAAATTGCTCACAATACCTCAAATGTGGTCTGACCAGCGACTTATAAAGCCTCAGCATTACATCCCTGTTTTTGTATTCTAGTCCTCTCTAAATAAATGTGTTGAGTTTAATGTGTTGGGAGCTAATACAGAGATGTGCTGGTTTGCTAATGTGTACTTGTATTGATCAGTAGGGTTGTCAATATTTAGATGTGTTGATTTGTTGGTGCATTGAAATGCGACATGAAGATTTGATTATGTGTAAGTTTATTAGTTTAAGCATTGATAATGTGTAAATGTAGGAATGTGTAGGTAAGTCAACGTTTAGCTGTGTAAGTGTATACGTTGTGCACATATGTGTCAATATTTAGGCATGTGTCAATATGTATATGTGTCTGTATTTTGGTATGTTGATGTGTAGATATTTAGGTGTGTTGTTAAGTATGCGTGCTAATGTGTTGATGTTTAGATGTTTTGATGTTTAGGTGTATTGATATGTACATGTGTCAATGTTCAAGTATGATGATGATTGGGATAGTCACTGTTTAGGTGTGTTGATAGTTGGTTGTGTAGATAGTCAGGCAAGTCACTGTTTAGGTGGGTCAGTCGTTAGGTATACCGATGATTAGATGTGCCACTGTGTAGCTGTGTTGACGTTTAGTTTAATTTAGAGATACAGCGCGGAAACAGGCCCTTCGGCTCACCGAGTCCACGCCGACCAACGATCCCCGCATATTAGCATTGTCCTACACACACTTGGGACAATTTACAATTTTATCAAAGCCAATTAATTACAAACTTGCACATCTTCGGAGTGTGGGAGGAAAATGGAGCACCCAGAGGAAACCCACACAGGTCACGGAAAGAACGTACAAACTCCGTACAGACTGTACCCGTGGACAGGATCGAACGTGGGTCCCTGGCACTGTAAGGTAGCAATTCTACCCCTGCGTAGGTGTGTCAATAATTATGTGTGTAAATCACTAGGTATGTAAATCATTAGGTGTGTCGATGTTTAAACATGTTGACATTTAAGTGTCTTATTGGTTAAGCATGTGGGTGTATGTTTGTTGATTTGACAAGGAGTCAACTATTTATTATTCCACTTGTGTGATAGAGTCATTTGTTCTGAGAGTGATACGTTATTTTTAGTCAGTTTTTTCATTAAACAGATGGCACAGCCTCATTCTTGCTATGGAACATTTGTTTTTAAGGCACAGGACAGCTCCAGTCCATTAATCAAACTATATTTGTTCATTTATTACAGATGGAGTTCTCTCTGAAACCATCTGACCCTCTCTTCCTCCTTCCTTCACAAATCTGAAAGTTGGCTTGTTGGTGTAAGAGACACCAATGGAATTGCTCTGCACATATCATTGTCTTAACCATTCATCTTCGCCAAGGTTTAGACGATTTTATTATATCTTGGAGCAGTCCATTAAATAAGGATTATTTTTATTTCATCTAACTCTTGGGATTATAGGATTCGAGCCATGGAAACATTTTGAGCACTAAAATAGGTCCTAATCAATTATTATCTTATGGAATGCACCCTTTGATCAGAAACTGGCAATATTAAAATAAAATGGATTATAGTCACAAAGCAAACATTTCTTCCCCTGGATGGAATAAACAGCTTTTTGCTTCCCAACGTATCAGGATGATGCAAACCTTTCACTGCGAATTGCAGACAATATTCAAAGCAGGAAATGTAACGGTCAAGTTGTACACAGCTGGCTCCCAAAATGACTCAGAGAAATATACTACATAGAAAGAAGTCATGTAGCCAATCAAGCCTATGCTGGAAGATGGAAAGCTAAGACTGCGTTTGGGAAGTATTAGTCGACATAGTGAAACACCATCATAGTGAATTCTTGTGCTCTTTCTAGAACACCGCAAGGTGGGGAGGGGGGGGGAGTTAATTATATCTAGTTCAGGGAGCAATTTAGCATCTCACTTGGGAGATAGTGGTTCCAATTGGACTGTACTCCCTGGGAATGTTGTGGCCCCTTAGATAATATGACGTCATTGGCATGGGATTTAACAGACAACAGAAGCAACTCTGTAGACTGTGGAAATTGAGACTTTAAAAGGCCTTAGACAAAGACATAGTAATTGTGTTATTGTGGAGACAAAGATAAATTCTGGTGTTGCCTTATGCTGGATATTAATGAGGATCAGTCCACTCCTGAGAAACGGACATTGCTGATGAAGCTGACATCTATCAGTGGGTGGGCCATTTTGTTAATCCTGGCCAAATTGGAGAGGCTAGGACTTTAGAATGGAGTAAAAGCTTCAGGGCTGCTGGGAGATTTGGTCAATTTGGACTTGCTCTCTGCAGAGCTGGGACAAGCTGCGGAGTGGTGCCAGTGTGTCTAGAACCTAGATATAATTTGCAAGAAAAGAATAAGATCATCTGCAGACCTTGTCAATTAGGTGCAAAATGCATAGAATGGATTGGATGGCTGCAAACCAGACATACACCTTGTAAATAATTGTAAATAATGTTGCAGAGTTCAACTTTGCCGAGTGTTGATTGGATGAGGTATTGAGCCTTGTGTGGGTCTCTGGCAGATCAGGGTAAATGTTTCTAAGTTAGCTTCCTTGCGAAGTCCGGTTTGAAAACAATGTATTGAGCTGCTGTATTATTGGGTTAGGGAAATGTCTGTTATGTATGGGGTTAATCGATATCGGTAATTGGATTATTAAGAGACCACCCCAATGTGGTTTGGCCCCTCGAGGTCCCGGGACATATAAAAGCGAGCTACCACGAGGTCCAGGGTCGATCTTCTGGGAGAGCGCTTGGGACTGCGTGACTTTCTGGAGTGTCTCTGTCTGAGCGAGGCCTAGAGGGCTTGAGCAGGCAGATACTAGAATCGAACCCGTGGTGGGACTGTAGTGCACTTTTGCGCTTTTGTTAAAATAAAGATTAGTTGTTTCAAGTGCTTGATTCAGTGTTTTTTTCTGAAACTAGACTGGGGGGAAGCTTAGAAATGAGCAATTTACAATTTCCTGCAGTGTTCCTATGATGGGCCAATGTTGGGGGTGTTACAGCTGTGGGAAACCCTGAATTGCCAGTGTGTGCCCCTGCGGCATGAACTAGAGGCGAACTTGCTGAACCCATGTGGTTGGACACTTGTGTCCTCTGAGCTGCGGGAGGTCATGGGTTTGGAAGATGATGCCCAATAAATCTTGGCGTGAGTTTTGGCAACCATCCCGGGCGTGAGACATTCCAGCACCAGCAGGAAGCTCCTGTGCATCAGAGCATCTTGCCAGAGAGTGATATAGCATAAGTATCCTGCTTCCAGAAATTGGATTCAAGGATCTTAAATCATTCGAACCCTTGTCTCTCTCTATCTCTCTCTCTCTCTCTCTCTCTCTCTCTCTCTCTCTCTCTCTCTCTCTCTCTCTCTCTCTCTCTCTCTCTCTCTCTCTCTCTCTCCCCTCCCTCCCTCCCTCCTCTCTCTCTCTCTCTCTCTCTCTCTCTCTCTCTCTCTCTCTCTCTCTCTCTCTCGCTATTTCGCTCTCTCTCTCTCTCTCTCTCTTTCTCTCTCCCTCTATTTAAAGCTCTAGAACGTGCAGCCTCTTGCCACAGTTGGGCATTGGGTTTCAGGCCAAATTGAGTTGGAAAAGGTCCCAGGTCCACACGAGCCACTGTGAGCAAGCAGCCCCGGGGAACATTAATCACTTCAAGTGTGTCGAGGAAGGAGCTAAGCTCCCACTGCTACCAGACTGTCTGGAGCCTGCAGCTGTTTAGAATTAGCAGCTCGCGTCAATGTATACACTCGCTCTCATGTCAATGTATACACAATCTCTCGTCTTTTGTGTCCCTCATTCCAGGACGTCCCATTCACCCCGGGAAGGACAGTGCATGGCAGTGCCCTGCAAGCATACAAACTAGTAACCCTCCTCACACCAGACCAGGGAGTTCATCAATAAACTAATCTCCCTCCCAGCCTGCCATTGAAAAATTTGTGTTACTGCAGCACCTTTCATCTTCCCCTCATGAAATCCCAGAGAGTGTATTCTTTGGTGTGATGGGGGAAATAGCACAATAAGCTGCACAGGCAGCACAGTGGTCTCACTTGCTCTCAGTGTGGAGTTTGCATGTTAGGCTGCCTTTGGATGCTCCTGTTTCCTCCAACATCTCAAATGCCTCCGTAAATTGCCTCTCGTGGCAGGATTGGACTTGAAAGTAGATAATATTGGGACGACACAGTGGCACAACAGTAGAGTTGCTGCCTTACAGCACTAGTGTCCCAGATTTGATCCTGACTACGGGTGCTGTCTATACGGAGTTTGTACGTTCTCCCCGTGACCGCGTGGGTTTTGTCCTGGGGAGCATTTGTTTCCTCCCACACTCGAAAGACATACAGGTTTGTAGGTTAATTGGCATCTATAAAATTGTAAATTGTCCCTGTGTATAGGATAGTGCTAGTGCTCGCTGGTCAGTGTGGACATGGTGGGCCAAAGGGCCTGTTTTCATGCTGTATCTCTAAAGTCTAAAGTCTATAGCTCCAACCAACAGCAATGTGCTAAGGTTTAATCGAGTTGCAATGAAGAAGCAGCAGATTCTTCACCCAACAGGAAGGGAACAGAAGGGTTTGAAGAAGGGTTTCGGCCCGAAACGTTACCTATTTCCTTCGCTCCATAGATGCTGCTGCACCCGCTGAGTTTCTCCAGCATTTTTGTGTACCTAGGAAGGGAACTGACACAGTTTATCGAAAGTAGAAACAATAATTGTCTTTCTCAACGCTAGCACATACCAGATGGGGCTTCTTTGCCATTCAACTGGCAGGCAATACCTCTGTTGGTGGAGTCATTTTCCACACATTTAACCAAGGAATGAGTAAGTTAACCTATGATGAGCGTTTGTCGGCACTGGGCCTGTACTCGCTGGAGTTTAGAAGGATGACGATAGACAATAGACAATAGACAATAGGTGCAGGAGTAGGCCATTCGGTCCTTCGAGCCAGCACCGCCATTCAATGTGATCATGACTGATCATCCCCAATCAGCACTCCGTTCCTGCCTTCTCCCCATATCCCCTGACTCCGCTATCTTTAAGAGCCCTATCTAGCTCTCTCTTGAAAGTACCTAGAGAACTGGCCTCCACAGCCCTCTGAGGCAGAGAATTCCACAGACTCACAACTCTCTGTGTGAAAAAGTCTTTCCTCATCTCCGTTCTAAATGGCTTACCTCTTATTCTTAAACTGTGGCCCCTGGTTCTGGACTCCCCAACATCGGGAACATGTTTCCTGCCTCTGTCGTGTCCAAACCCTTAATGATTTTATATGTTTCAATAAGATTCCCTCTCATCCTTCTAAACTCCAGAGTATACAAGCCCAGCCGCTCCATTCTCTCAGCATATGACAGTCCCGCCATCCCGGGAATTAACCTTGTAAACCTACGCTGCACTCCCTCAATACCAAGAATGTCCTTCCTCAAATTAGGGGACCAAAACTGCACGCAATACTCCAGGTGTGGTCCCACTAGGGCCCTTTACAACTGCAGAAGGACCTCTTTGCTCCTATACTCAATTCCTCTTGTTATGAAGGCCAACATGCCATTCGCTTTCTTCACTGCCTGCTGTACCTGCATGCTTACTTTCATTCACTGATGAACAAGAACCCCCAGATCCCGTTGTTATACGAGGGGGGACCTCATTGTAACATTCAGAATAGTGAAAGGCTTGGATAGAGTGGATGTGGAGAGGATGTTTTCACTAGTGGGAGAGTCTAGGACTAGAGGTCATAGCCTCAGAATTAAAGGACGTCCTTTTAGGAAGGAGATGAGGATAAATTTATTTTGTCAGAGGGTGGTGAATCTGTGGAATTCTTTGCCACAGAAGGCTGTAGAGGCCGTCAGTGAATATTTTTAAGGCAGGAGAATGAGGTTAGGAATGAAAGATAGATAGATTTTTGATTAGTACAGGTGTCAGAGGTTATGGGGAGAAAGCAGGAGAATGAGGTTAGGAGGGAGAGATAGATTAGCCATGATTGAATAGCATAGTAGACTTGATGGGCTGAATGACCTAATTCTACTCCTATCACTTTTGACCTTATGACTAGGCACCATGGTCGGCCAGGGTCAGATGTTTACAATCATAAAGAGTATAATCATCAATTAACTGAATTATTATGGACAGGATGAGGCCATTATTTCATCAACAGTGCTTGTCCAAGTAGAGTAATCCCGTCATTTTCATTATCCCACTCTTACCGCACAGTTCCACAAATTATTCTTTCTCAGTTACCCACTCCATTCCCTTTTGAATGCCCTTATTTATTCTGCTTCTAGCTTCTGCTTCAGGTTCCCTATCCTGAATTATCTTGTACATTCCTCTTCTTCTTTTGCCCCTGGTCCCAGGTCCATCCAGAAGCTGGATCAGTTTCCCTTTATTTTCCTTGCCTAAACTAATCATGATCTTGTCTGCCTTCGGTGAATCTCCTTCTATCCTCCAAGAATAACAATGCCATTTTCTCCAGTCTCATCCTGTGGGTTAAATCCCTCAATCCTGGAACCATTCTTGTAAATCTCTTGTGAATGTTCTCATTCTCCCAGGATTGAATGTAAATACCCTAATGTTTCCTTAAAAGTGTTTCGCACAGGTTCTGGATAACCTCCCTGTACACTCTCCCTTTGCTGATCCCAGAGGGTTTAGTAATGTCTGAAAACGTCACGCTCCATTGTCAAGGATTTGCGCACATGCATGCTCAGGTCTCCCTGTTCCTGCTTTTCAATGGGGACTGCTTTCCACAACTTTCCGACTCTTCGCTGAGTGCAGAGCCAAGTCAAGCTGGCTTGCAAACATCAGCTCATTGCCAGAGATTGATCAGGTCATTCTGGATATAGGCCTGAACAAACCAGTGAGTCAGATGGCCCAAGTGAGACTGTTCCAGTAGCTTACTTCTAACATCGTCAGATGGTGCCCAATACAACACTTCACATTACCCCCCGGAGAGAGACAAGGTGAGCAAACAGGATGATTGTGGGCATGAGGAATCAAGGTTATGAGGAATATTTGGGGATTTGGTTTCTTTGCAACAGAGGAGGCTTTGATTTAAGTTTTCAGGACTTTGGGGGCAATTGCCAAAGCTGACACAATCAAATGAAGGCAAAACAAACATCAATTTCTATAATGCTTTTGCCAGCCTTGGATGTCCTTACAATCATTGAACATAAATGACTATTCAGCTGAAGGTACAAAGTAACCTAAGGCTATGGAGGAGTAAATTTAGAGGACACAGGTTTATGTGAAAGGGAAAAGATTTAATTGGAACCACAGGGGAACTTTTTCACAGTGTGGTGGGTATATGGACCAATCTGCTCAAGAAAGTAGTAGAGGCAGGTTCAATAATAAAACTTGAAAAGAGATTTGGACGTGCACATGGATAGGAAGATTTTAGAGTGAATTGGGGCAAATGCAGCAAATGTGACTAGCTTAGATGGAGTATCTTGGCTGGCAAGGACGAGTTGGGCCAAAGGGGCAGTTTCTGTGCTGTATGACTTTTTGATTCTAATTGGAAAAGGGAAGGAAGTCATGCAGAGGTCTGATTTGCAAATATAGCTACGGACCTGTGATACATTAACAATAGAAATTGTCTTCAATAGGGAACGAGCTGGATACTACTCCAGAGAACAAAGCAAGCTGAGGATCCTGATCCAAAAGGAGACCTTGTTTTATGGGATGAGACATTTGTTGGAATTTGGTGTCTATCTCTGGCTGATGTGAGAAAGTGCTGGTGGGCCTAGTGTTTTTTTTGCCACTGATACCCACAGCTAATATTTAGATGGCCTGAGTCATTTACAGGCTTTGTTTTCTTCCCGAAAGATCATCAGTGAACTCTTGCATTTCATTGCAGGTTTTTAATATAAAAATGAATGTAGTTGAAAAATGAATTGAATTAATTCTCAAATTGGCACACTGGGAATTGAACTCATTGCCAAACTGGAATGTCCATGAGATAAGTGTCCATGAGATACTAACTTGGGAACATCCTGATTGAAATTGGAAACCTATGCAAAGAGACATTACAAAAACTGTCCTTCCCTCTACATGCTTACAACAGATAAGATAAGAATGGGAACAGAGAAAACAAACAGAACACTCCAATGCTAATCCAGACAAATTGAGTTTTACACAATCATACACACACAATTCGGGGTGAAGGCTTTCTCTTTATTAAACTCAATTCCTCCCACTTCCTCAATTCCCTTTACCCCAAATGTTTATTTAATGTTGATATATGTAGCAATTATCTTTATGTGACTGGAGTCAATATCTCCATTGTCTAATAAGCCCTGCTGTGAAAGTCTTGCCTTGGCTCAGCTGCAAACTCACTCGCCTGTAGGTCAGAGGCATGTGGATTCAAATCCTATTCCAGAAATGGAACCAAATAGTTTTGAAACAATTTTGTCTCACGGAATCAATCAAATTTGAAAGGCTGATGTCATAAAATGAAAGCTAGCTGTCTTGGGAGGAATTCAGGAGGAACATGTGCACACCTCGTTTGGTCAGACTGCCGGGAAGCAATTGAAGCCTTGAAAACAATGTTTAGGTTAGAAAAATTGCGGTGCAAAGACAGAGTTCAGGTACTGATTAGAAATGAATCTAATTGAGTGCCGGAACAAGCTTGAGAACTGCATTGGAGCGAATACAAAGGACATTCACTGGGATGTTCTCTTGATTTGAGGACTTTAGTTATGGGGTGAGATTGCATCGGCTGAGTTTGTTTTTCGCATTGTGAGGGAGATTGAGAGGAAACCTGAGAGAGATATAAGATTATTGCATTTAAAGATAGGGTGGATAGTCAACATCCTTTACCTGTAGTAGGGATATCAAAAACAAGAGAGTATAGGCTTAAGATGAGTTGGTTTAAAGGGGATCAGAGGGGAAAGTGTTTTGTACAGCAAATGTTGATATCTGGTATGTTCTACTAGAGGAGGTAGTGGAATCAGATACAAGCACTACATTTAAGGATAAACACTTGAATAGGCAAGGCATAGAAAGATGTGATCCTAATGTGGGCAAGTGGGGGGCGGGCCAGTGCAGATGGACAGATAGCTCAGCATGGAAGTGGTGGGCCAAACGGCCCGTTTCTGAGCTGCATGACTCTATGACTGTGACTAATGAGGGGCTGAATAGCCTATTTCTGTTCCATCAAATGGTAGCAGCCTGCTTTGGCACTTCAATCCAATGCATGAGACCATTGATATACAGCTGACGGTGCAGAATCAAGGTAGGGTTGTGCCCCCGACAGAGAGTGAACCAAAGCCCAACTGGCCTCGCGGGTAATGTGAAAAGTATCGCAAAGCAAAAAGTTGGCAGCCACTTTTTGTGCTTGTCAAGACCCAGCTCTCAAACTACAAAATAACTTGTTTCAGCAATGTCCCATTGCTCTCAGCTGGGTCTGGCAACTTTCAGCCTTTTCAAAAGCAGCACCATGTTTTATCGCAACTCTCGCACACCTGCATCATCTGCCTCGCGTGCAGCAGGAACCCATTAGCGAGGAGAGATTAGACTCCAAAGATTTGTTGCACCATTTCTCCCCGAAATATCCTTTAGCTTGAAAAGAGAGATCATTCATTTAAGAAGTATGGTGCAGTCAGCTACAGTGATAGTCCAGTTATTAAAAGGTTTTTGGGGGAAATTATATTTAATGTTATGGATGTTTGTCATGGAGCAACACTGCTCCCTAGTGTCCTTTTGTTACTTTGAAAATCCAACCATTGTCCTGCTTCCCATCTCACATTTTCTAAAGAAGGGTCTCGACCCAAAACGTCATCCATTCCTTCTCTCCAGAGACTCTGCCTGTCCGGCTGAGTTACTCCAGCTATTTGTGTCTGTCTTTGGTTTAACCAGCAACTGCAGTTCCTTCCTTCACATTTTCTAAAGACTCCGGCTTGTTCAAAACTCTTGCTATCCTGGACCAGCCACACTGAGCTTCAGTCATCTGTCACTCCTGTACACTTTGACCGACACTGGACTATGCTTCTCGCTGTGCCTTAGTTTTGGAATACTCAACATTATCCCTTCATGTCCTTCCCCCCCTCTCTGCAACCTCCCGCAGCCCCACACACAAAACCCGTGGTCTACCAGAAAGCACTGATGTGTGCTCTCCTCATAATATTTAAGAAGAATCTAGATGAGCAACTGAAACAAAGGCAGAGAAAGGTGGGTGTTGACAAATAGGTATTGGATGGGCTGACAAGGACAGTGAGGCATAGTCTCAACCTAAGTTAGTCGTATTTGTCTGCATTTGGCGTAAATCTTTCCTAAACATTTTCTATCTATGTAAACATGGGCCAAAAGGCCTGTTTACATAAAGAAGGATTCAATGACAGTTACATACTCCCAATCACCCCCACCCTCCTGCCATGTTAGGTACCTCCTGACCCTTCTGTGGAAGACCCTAAGGTGCCCATATTGACTTCATCAATGACAGTGAGTCATCCTCAAGGGACTGCGTAAGAAGAAAATCAACAACCATGCAAAAATTCACTACAGTCGCTTACAAAGTTCTGAAACAATTATCTAATCTTGCAGCCAATGATGCAGACTCAAAGCTTCTGAATCATCTGAATCATTAACTATTTCTCTCACCTTGAATGCTGCCTGACCTGCTGAGTATCTCTAGCACTTTCTGTATTTACTGCATTACCACGACTGTTTCTCCTCTTCAGACAAGACCTCAAGTTGTTCTTTTAGTTGGATGGAAAAGATCCCAAGGCATTATTTCAATTAAGGCATTGGCACCTTCCACATGTTGAACAGAACCTTGTTCTTACACCCCTAAAAATTGAGTTTACATTGGCTTTGGCAAGACATAATTGGAGCACCTATGATTATCTGTAGAAGATATAACAGAGACTCAATGGGAGTCCTTGGGATCACAAGCTCTTATCAACAATCTATAATTATCTGGTGCATTTGCTAACTTTCTCTGTCCATGATACAAGGCATTGACATTCACCAACCAGTCCATCCTGGTCAGAGCTCAACCTGTTAATGAACCTCAGTTACTTGCATTGTTAATACAGTAAAATGTCCTAGGAAATTTAATGGGAGAGTAAACAGACAAACTCCCATTCTGAGATTGAATCCTAGTTTCAGGGGGCTGTCCTTTGAGGAGAGATTAAGGAGAATTAGCCCAAACTCATTGGAGTTGGAAGAATGAGAGGTCATATAGTCATACAGCATGGAAATTGTGGCCTGGCATTTCTACGTAGACCAGTAGGCACCCATCCAGAGTAAGTTTATCATTCATCATTTGGCCACAGCATTCTATGCCCAGGCAATTCAACAGCTTGTCTAGACACATGCTGACAGCTACTCTGCTTCCACCCCTCTCTCCAGGTACATTCCAAGTACACACCACTCTCTGTTGAAAGGGTCTCCCTCAGATCCCCACTAAATCTTTTATCCCTTACCCTAAATCTATTGGGATGCATCACAGCTTCGTTCGGCAACAACTCTGACAAAGACCGCTCTCTAGGTTAAAAGAGACTCCTCAGATCCCCACTAAACCTTCTATCCCATACCCTAAATTTATAGAGATGCATCACAGCTTGGTTTGGCAACAACTCTGACAAAGAGCGCAAGGTATTGCAGGGAGTTTGTGGATGAAGCTCAGTCCATCACACAAATGTAGCTCCAATTCCCAACCTACCTCATTGCAGCCCTTGCCCTTATTTTTATCTGTATTTTCTCTGTAACAGCATCACACTGTAAACACTGTATTATGCACCCTGGTATTTTTTTCTTTTTGCACGACCAGTTATACTTGTGTTTGGCTTGATTATACTCATGCATGGTATGATTTGACTTGATGGTATGGAAAGTTTTTCAATGTATCTTAGTACAAATGATAACAAATAATATCTATAATAATACACATTAATCTAGGTCCACCAGTTTTACGTATCTCAGATATAGGGAGAGGTTTTCTGTAGTGTACCTTATCTATACCCTTCATGATTGATATGACCTCAGTCATGTCCCCTTTTAGCCTCCTCTGCTCCAGGCAGAACAGACCTAATCTGTGAATGAGACTCAGAATGGACAAAATGGATGCTGAGATACATTTACCTCAGGCTAGAGAGATTAGAACCCAGAGCCCAGTGTCCTGATAAGGGAACGGCCATTTCAGGCTGAGATGAGGAGAGATTTCTTTATATGGAAGCCTGTTAATGCTCCATCACTGACACATTCAAATCTGAGACGATGCTTTTTAGGATCCAAGGGAACCAGGGGATAAGGAAACTGGGCAGGAGTGTGGCTTTGTGAAATGGGATATGTTCTGGTCTTACTGGACAGTGAAGGGGGCAGAGGGAGGCTGAAAGTCTCCTGTTACCATTTCCTAAGCACATCAGCTCTGAGCTGTCTGCTGGAGCTTGCTGGACATATGGGGCTGCCGAGGTTTTTTTTTTACAGTAAATGTTATTTTACAAATTGTTTTACTAGCTGTGAAGGACTTTGTGTTAAGCAGAGGGTGTGTAAAGAGTAATGAATAGATGCAGATTCAATCCTTCAATAAGATAAATCCATGAATCCCATCTTGGGAATACTGTTATTCCATTGAACCTTCAGGCATTTCCCTCATAGACATAGACATAGAAAATGACATAGAAAATAGGTGCAGGAGGAGGCCATTCGGCCCTTCGAACCAGCACCGCCATTCATTGCGATCATGGCTGATCGTCCCCAATCAATAACCCGTGCCTGCCTTCTCCCCTTATGCCTTGATTCCACTAACCCCTAGAGCTCCATCTAACTCTCTCTTAAATCCATCCAGTGATTTGGCCTCCACTGCCCTCTGTGGCAGAGAATTCCACAAATTCACAACTCTCTGGGTGAAAAAGTTTCTTCTCACCTCAGTCTTAAATGGCCTCCCCTTTATTCTAAGACTGTGGCCCCTGGTTCTGGACTCGCCCAAAATTGGGAACATTTTTCCTGCATCTAGCTTGTCCAGTCCTTTTATAATTTTATATGTTTCTATAAGATGCCCCCTCATCCTTCTAAACTCCAGTGAATACAAGCCTAGTCTTTTCAATCTTTCCTCATATGACAGTCCAGCCATTCCAGGGATCAATCTCGTGAACCTACGCTGCACTGCCTCAATCACAAGTATGTCCTTCCTCAAATTAGGAGACCAAAACTGTATGCAATACTCCAGATGTGGTCTTACCAGAGCCCTATACAACTGCAGAAGAACCTCTTTACTCCTATACTGAAATCCTCTTGTTATGAAGGCCAACATTCCATTAACTTTCTTCACTGCCTGCTGTACCTGCACGCCAACTTTCAGTGACCGGTGTACAAGGACACCCAGGTCTCTCTGTGCCCCCCCCCCCTTACCTAACCTAACCCCATTTAGATAATAATCTGACCCCTTGTTTTAGCCACCAAAGTGGATAACCTCACATTTATCTATACTATACTGCATCTGCCACGCATCTGCCCACTCACTCAACCTGTCCAGGTCACCCTGCAACCACCTAACATCTTCTTCACAGTTCACACTGCCACCCAGCTTTGTGTCATCCGCAAACTTGCTAGTGTTGCTCCTAATTCCCTCTTCCAAGTCATTAATATAGACGGTAAACAGTTGCGGCCCCAACACCGAGCCTTGCGGCACTCCACTCGCCACTGCCTGCCATTCTGAAAAGGACTCGTTCATTCCTACTCTTTGCTTCCTGTCTGCCAACCAATTTTCTATCCACGTCAACACCCTACCCCCAATACCATGTGCTCTAATTTTAGTCACCAGTCTCCAGTGCGGGACCTTATCAAAGACTTTCTGAAAGTCTAGATATACTACATCCACTGGCTCCCCTTCATCAATTTTACTTGTCACATCTTCAAAAAACTCCAGAAGTCATGCATGATTTTCCTTTCATAAATCCATGCTGACTTGGACTAATCCTTTTACTGCTATCCAAATGCCCCATTATTACCTCTTTAATAATTGACTCCAGCATCTTTCCCACCACCAAAGTCAGGCTAACTGGTCTGTAATTTCCCATTTTCTCTCTCGCTCCTGTCTTGAAAAGTGTGATAACATTAGCTATCCTCCAATCCACAGGAACTGATCCTGAATCTATTGAAGATTGGAAAATGATCACCAATGCGTCCACTATTTCCAGAGCCACCTCCCTGAGGACCCTGGGATGCAGACCATCAGGCCCTGGGGATTTATCTGCCTTCAATCCCATCACCATTTCCTGTCTAATGTGAATTTCCTTCAGTTCCTCCATCACCCTAGATTCTCTGGCCACTAGTACATCAGGGAGATTGTTTGTGTCCTCCTTAGTGAAGACGGATCCAAAGTACCTATTCAACTCGTCTGCCATTTCCTTGTTCCCCATAATTAATTCACCTTTTTCAGTCTTCAAGGGTCCAACTTTGTCTTAATTAATTTTTTCCACATACCTAAAGAGGTTTTTACTATCCTCCTTTATATTATTGACTAGCTTACCTTTGTACCTCATCTTTTCTCCCCGTATTGCCTTCTGTTGCTCTTTAATAGTTGCCCAATCCTCTGGCTTCCCACTCATCTATGCTATGTTATACTTCTTCTCCTTTATTTAAATACTGTCCCTGACTTCCCTTGTCAGCCATGGTCGCCCCTTACTCTCCTTGGAATCTTTCTTCCTCTTTGGAATGAACTGATCATGCACCTTCTGTATTATTGCCAGAAATACCTGCCATTGTTGTTCCATTGACATCCCTGCGAGGGTATACCCTTGAATATTCAGTTCCCAGCCCTGGTCCTCTTGCAGCCATATCTCTGTAATTCCCACAACATCACACTTGCCAATTTCTAACTGAGCCTCAAGCTCGTCCACTTTATTTCTTAACTTTGTGCATTCATATACAACACCTTGACTTCGGTATTCACCTCCCCTCTCACATTGGCCCTGATCTTACTCTCTTATCGGTTGGGGGCACTGCAAGTCGGCTGCCCTGCCAGCAGCATGTTTTTTATTTTGACTTTTTTTGTTTTTTTTAGTATGTCCAAATGTTTGTTTTAGTGTCTCTCGGTATGTCTTATGTGGGGGAGAAAAGGGAAAACCATTTTTCAGTCACTTCCTCGACGGAGAGGCGACTTTTTCCAGGTTGCTTCTCCGCCTCTCTCACAGCCTAACAGCTTGGATTGGAGTGGCCTTTCCTGGAGTCGGGCCCAGAGCATCAGCAGCGGGCATAGTGTGGACTTTTCCATCACGGAGCGGGGCGAACCCTTGCCAGGGGTCGCCAGAAAGGAGTGCGCTGATCGCTGGCCTGGTGACTTTGGCATCATGGGGCTGTGGTCTGTGGAGCTTTTAGCCACGGCGTGGCATGGACTTACCATCCGGAGCCTGGGATCCCTTGCCGGGGATCGCCGGAGAAGAGCTCCGACCGCCGGCTTGCGGCCTATAACATCCTGAAGCCACGGTAAGAAAGTGGCCGATTCGGGCACTCCAAGCGTGTGTTCGAGTGTGTTCGACCGACCCGACGTTGGAGTTTCGATCATCCCGACGAGAGGGAGAGGGCGTGTACATCCGGCCGTCCATAGCGGTGACTACGGAAGGTTCATGGCCCCGACCACGGATGAACAAAGGAGGAGGACTAACTAAACTTTGTTGACTTCCACCACAGTGAAGAATGCTGTGGTGGATGTTTATGTTAAATTCTATTGTGTATTGTGTGTTCTTTTTTCAATTGCATCGCTGCATGACAAATTCATTTCACTGTTCCTTAGTTGGTGCATGTGACGAATAAATTTAAACTATTGAACTATTATCCCTTCTTGAACTTTCCTTCCCATTAATTCGGAAGTCTTTTGTAACTTTTCCTGTACTCACTTCCCATTTAACTCCATCTTTATTCTCCCAATTTGTCAATCCCTCCCCCCCACTATTTAGTTTAAACCCACACGTGTAGCACTAGCAAACCTTCCTGCCAGAACGTTGGTTCCCCCTCCAGTTAAGGTGCAACCTGTCCCTTTTGTACAGGTCACCACTTCCCCCGAAGAGATCCCAGTGGGCTATAAAGGCAAGGCAAGGCAAGGCAAGGCAAGGCAAGTTTATTTGTATTGCACCTTTCAACCACAAGGTAATTCAAAGTGCTTTACATAAAACATTTAAAGCATTTGAAAGAAACACATATAAAATGACATTTAGATATAAAATGATTATTAGATTATTCAGATAAAATAATTACAAAATTAAAAGCAATCAAATAAAATATTTAAAATAGAATAAAACCAGGAATAGAAGTTACAGTGCAGTATAGGTAATTAATAAATTGTATTGTTTACTGAAAGGCAGCGGCAAACAGAAAAGTCTTCAGTCTAGATTATTGATAAAGCTAAATCCTTGCTCCCTGCACCAGGCCCCCAGCCACACATTTAGGTCCCCTATCTCCCTGTTCCTGCTCTCACTAGCGCAAGGTACTGGAAGCAATCCAGAGATAACCACCCTAGAACTGCTTTTCAGTCTTCTTCCAAACTCTCTAAACTCGCGTTGTTGAACCTCCTTCTTCCCGACGTCATTTGTGCCCATGTACACAACTACTGAAGTCGTGAAGTTTGAATGTTCTGAAGATGTTCTGAAGAGTGACACCTGAAATTAATCTTCCAAATGTGAAACAAAACAGTGGGGCCAGAAAGCTGAGAAGCCAAAACTATTCCAGAAGCTGGATGTAGATTGCTTGAAGTTGTCGACATGAACAGTTGGCAATAATTTAACATCAGATGCATTACTGAGTGGTTAAAATTCGACAGGCAAGGTCTTCCATATTTTAATATAAGATATTTTCACATGATATAGAAGGAGATCATCTGGCCCATTAACTTGACATACAATCCCATTCTCCCATGAAGTTTTCCTGTGGCCTATTCTTCCCACAGCAATGCCTTAACAAGGCCTTAACATTCTCCCACCCCTCCCTATTCTGGGTCTCCCATTTTTATTTTCCTCCTCTGTTCTCATCCACCCACTATCCCTCCCTCTGGTTCTGCATTTCTCCCCATCTTCCTTCCTTATCAGATTCCACATCTGCTCCCTTTTGTCACCTCCTCCTCATCTCCAGCCTCAGACACTATCTCCACTCTTCTCAACCTCTAATCAACCCCTCCTCAGATGAATACACCAATTACTTTCTAGTCATCCCACCCTCTTCCCTCACCTTTCTGCACCATTTATCTCCCCTCTACTTTGTTTTGTTTAGTAAAAACTAGTGATACAGCTAGGAAACCAGTGATCCCCACACAACAGTGATCCTGCACACAGTAGGGACAATTTACAATTTTACCAAGCCAATTAACCTACAAACCTGTACGTCTTTGGAGTTAGGGTTTTTGGAGGTCAGCTCTTTGGAGGTCAGCTCGATGACCTCTGTCTGATCAGGGAGAGTGAGGAGGTCATAGAAAACAGTTATAGGGAGGTGGCCACTCCAAGACCACGGGAGGCAGACAAGTGGGTCACGGTTAGGAAGGGCAAGGGGCAGAGGCAGGGACTAGTGAGTACCCCGGTGGCTGTACACCTTGAAAATAAGTACTCCTGTTTGAGTACTGTTGAGGGGGACAGCCTTCCTGCAGGTAGCAACAGCGGCCGGGCCTCCGGCACAGAGACCAGCCCTGTTGCTCAGAAGGGTAGGGAAAAGAAGAGGAGGGCAATAGTAATAGGGGACTCTATGGTTAGGGGGTCGGATAGGCGATTCTGTGGACGCAGTCAGGAGACCCGGATGGTAGTTTGCCTCCCTGGTGCCAGGGTCAGGGATGTGTCTGAACGCGTCCAAGATATCCTGAAATCGGAGGGAGAGGAGCCTGAGGTTGTGGTACATATAGGTACCAATGACATAGGTAGAAAAAGAGAAGAGGTCTTGAAAGGAGAATTTACGGAGTTGGGAGGAGAGTTAAGGAGAAGGACAACAAAGGTAACAATCTCAGGATTACTACCTGTGCCACGCGACGGTGAGAGTAGGAATGGAGTGAGGTGGAGGATAAATGCGTGGCTGAGGAACTGGTGCAGCGGGCAGGGATTCAAATTTCTGGATCATTGGGACCTCTTTTGGGGAAGGGGTGACCTGTACAGAAAGGACGGGTTGCACTTGAACCCGAGGGGGACCAATATCCTGGTGGGGAGATTTGCAAAGGCTACTGGGGAGACTTTAAACTAGAACGGTTGGGGGGAGGGACTCAAATAGAGAAAGCTAGTGGAAAATGTGGGAGGCAGGAGGCAGAGAAGGGAAGCACTCGGACCCAAAATGTAGGGGAGAAAGAAGAAAAAGATAATAAACAGAGAATAAGTGGTGGTGGGTTTCTTAAATGTGTATATTTTAATGCTAGGAGCATTGTAAGAAAGGTGGATGAGCTTAGAGCCTGGATTGACACCTGGAAGTATGATGTTGTGGCGATCAGTGAAACATGGCTGCAGGAGGGCTGTGATTGGCAAATAAATATTCCAGGATTTCGTTGCTTCAGGGGTGATAGAATTGGAGGGGCAAGAGGTGGGGGTGTTGCATTGCTTGTCAAGGAAGATATTACAGCAGTGCTTTGGCAGGATAGATTAGAGGGCTCGTCTAGGGAGGCTATTTGGGTGGAACTGAGAAATGGGAAAGGTGTAGCAACACTTATAGGGGTGTATTATAGACCACCAAATGGGGAGCGAGAATTGGAAGAGCAAATATGTAAGGAGATAGCAGATATTAGTAGTAAGCACAAGGTAGTGATTGTGGGAGATTTCAATTTTCCACACATAGACTGGGAAACACATTCTGTAAAAGGGCTGGATGGTTTGGAGTTTGTAAAATGTGTGCAAGATAGTTTTTTGCAGCAATACATAGAGGTACCTACTAGAGAAGGGGCAGTGCTGGACCTCCTGTTAGGAAATGAGACAGGGCAGGTGGTGGAGGTATGCGTCGGGGAGCACTTCGGGTCCAGTGATCACAATACCATTAGTTTCAATATAATTATGGAGAGGGTCAGAACTGGACCTAGGGTTGAGATTTTTGTTTGGAGAAAGGCTAACTTTGAGGAGATGCGAAAGGATTTAAAAGGAGTGAATTGGGACATGTTGTTTTATGGGAAGGATGTAGAAGAAAAATGGACGACATTTAAGGGTGAAATTTTAAGAGTACAGAATCTTTATGTCCCTGTTCGGTTGAAAGGAAATAGTAAAAAATGGAAAGAGCCATGGTTTTCAAGGGAAATTGGACACGGTTCGGAAAAAGAGAGAGATCTACAATAATTATAGGCAGCATGGAGTAAATGAGGTGCTTGAGGAGTATAACGAATGTAAAAAGAATATTAAGAAAGAAATTAGAAAAGCTAAAAGAAGATATGAGGTTGCTTTGGCAAGTAAGGTGAAAGTAAATCCAAAGGGTTTCTACAGCTATCTTAACAGCAAAAGGATAACAAGGAATAAAATTGGTCCATTAGAGAGTCAGAGTGGACAGCTATCTGCAGAGCCAAAAGAGATGGGGGAGATATTGAACAATTTATTTTCTTCGGTATTCACGAAGGAGAACGATATGGAATTATGTGAGGTAAGGGAAACAAGCAGAGTAGCAATGGAAACTGTGAGATTCAAAGAAGAGGAGGTGCGGACACTTTTGAAAAATATGAAAACGGATAAGTCTCCAGGTCCTGACAGGATATTCCCTAGGACATTGAGGGAAGTTAGTGTAGAAATAGCAGGGGCTATGACAGAAATATTTCAAATGTCATTAGAAACGGGAATAGTGCCGGAGGATTGGCGTACTGCGCATGTTGTTCCGTTGTTTAAAAAGGGTTCGAAGAGTAAACCTAGCAATTATAGACCTGTTAGTTTGACGTCAGTGGTGGGCAAATTAATGGAAAGGATACTTAAAGATAATATATATAAGCATCTGGATAAGCAGGGTCTGATTAGGAACAGTCAACATGGATTTGTGCCTGGAAGGTCATGCTTGACTAATCTTCTTGAATTTTTCAAAGAGGTTACTAGGGAAATTGATGAGGGTAAAGCAGTGGATGTTGTCTATATGGACTTTAGTAAGGCCTTTGACAAGGTTCCTCATGGAAGGTTGGTTAAGAAGATTCAACTGTTGGGTATTAATGGTGGAGTAGCAAGATGGATTCAACAGTGGCTGAATGGGAGATGCCAGAGAGTAATGGTGGATGGCTGTTTGTCAGGTTGGAGGCCGGTGACTAGTGGGGTGCCTCAGGGGTCTGTGTTGGGTCCACTGTTGTTTGTCATGTACATCAATGATCTGGATGATGGTGTGGAAAATTGGATTAGTAAGTATGCAGATGATACTAAGATAGGTGGTGTTGTGGATAATGAAGTAGATTTTCAAAGTCTACAGAGAGATTTAGGCCATTTGGAAGAGTGGGCTGAAAGATGGCAGATGGAGTTTAATGCTGACAAATGTCAGGTGCTACATCTCGGCAGGACAAATCAAAATAGGACGTACACGGTAAATGGTAGCGAATTGAGGAATGCAGTTGAACAGAGGGATCTAGGAATAACTGTGCATAGTTCCCTGAAGCTGGAATCTCATGTAGATAGGGTGGTAAAGAAAGCTGTTGGTGTGCTGGCCTTTATAAATCAGAGCCTTGAATATAGAAGTTGGGATGTAATGTTAAAATTGTACAAGGCATTGGTGAGGCCAATTCTGGAGTATGGAGTACAATTTTGGTCGCCTAATTATAGGAAGGATGTCAACAAAATAGAGAGAGTACAGAGGAGATTTACTAGAATGTTGCCTGGGTTTCAGCAACTAAGTTACAGAGAAAGGTGGAACAAGTTAGGTCTTTATTCTTTGAAGCGCAGAAGGTTAAGAGGGGACTTGATAGAGGTCTTTAAAATTATGAGCGGGTTAGACAGAGTGGACGTGGATAAGCTTTTCCCATTGAGAGTAGGGAAGATTCAAACAAGGGGACATGACTTGAGAATTAAGGGACAGAAGTTTAGGGGGAACATTAGGGGGAACTTCTTTACTCAGAGAGTGGTAGCTGTGTGGAATGAGCTTCCAGTGGAAGTGGTGGAGGCAGGTTCGATGTTATCCTTTAAAAATAGATTGGATGGGTATATGGACGGGAAAGGGATGGAGGGTTATGGTCTGAGTGCAGGTAGATGGGACTAGGGGGAAGTATTTATTTTTAATTAAAAAAAAAAAAATTAAAAAATGTTCGGCACGGACTTGAAGGGCCGAGATGGCCTGTTTCTGTGCTGTTATGGTTATATGGTTATATGGTTAGGGAGGAAACTGGAACACCCACACAGGCTATGGGGAGAATGTACAAACTCCATAAAGACAGCACTCATGTTCAGGATCGAACCCGGGTCCCTGGCGCTGTAAGGCAGCACCTCTACCGCTGCACCACGGTGACAGCCCTACTGAAGAAGGGTCCAAAACATCATCTATCTATTTCGCCGCAGAGATACTGCCGGACCTGTTGAGTTCATCCAGCAGTTCATTCTTTGTTCATTCCTGCTTCTGCAGTTTCTTGCATCTCCAACTATCACGTGAATACCTGTGGTAAATGCATCTTCACAGACTGTCTGTTGGTATATTTCACAGGAAAACCCTTTCAATGACAGTTAGCAGGGTTGTTAGCCTGCCAATTTCTAGTTTAGAAAGATGTGAGTTCAAATCCCAGAAGTGTCCTGACCTGCTATATTGAGAAAATGCATTTCTGAGGTGCTGTTAAGTTAATGCCAATGGAAACTTTAAAGTTTAGACTGTGACATTGTTCCACAAGCAGTGTTCTGGACAATATTCATGCTCAATCAATACCAAAAAACAAATTATCAAAAATACTCATTAGGTCAGACAGCATCCGTGTGGAGACAAACAAGGCTTATGTTTCAGGTGTTACATGTTTATTGCCTTTCATCAGAGCTGAAGGAATTTATAAAGCAGTCATATTTCAAGTTGCAGAGAAAATGGAGAGATGAAGGGGCCAATCCTTTTGCTCTCTTCAACCAACCAACCCACCCAGCCCCCCTCCCCCCCTCCCATCCCCCAATCTTCACAATGTTAAATATGTCTGTTTTTTAACCTATCATGGTTCTGGTGGAAGGACATTGAGCTGAATGTTTCTCTCCCCACAGAAGCCATTTGACATGCAGAGAATCTCCAGTACTTTCGTATTTATTTCAAATTTCCAGCACCTGCAGTTTTCAGCTTTATGACAAATACTTGGTCAACTAACAGTGGCAACTATTTCCTCTGGTTGTACGGTTCAGACTAAGGAGCCGTGGTCTAATAATCAGTGCCAAGCTTTCAGGCATGAGGTTTGAAGCACTTTTGCATGCAGTAAAAATCTGGAGTGTTCTTCTGCAAATGATAATTATTAATGTCAACTGTTAATTTAACAATCTGCGGCGAGGAGCCATTTGTTGAGCAGAGACATTAAGGGGCATTGGAAAAATAATGGTTAGGTGACAGATCACCCTGGCCGGGTCAATGAAGTGGCTAAAAAGGCAGACAGCATGTTTTCCTTTATCATCCGAGGCATCGAGCAAGAATTGCGCTAGAACGTTACACAGAACTGGGCAGGCTGCAGCATAAGCCACGTGTACAGCTCTGTGACCACATTACATGGAAGGTGTGATTGCACTGGAGAGATTCATGTGGATGTTGTAACAAAGGGGAAGAAATGAATAGGTTCACCTTGTTTTGCCTGAAATAGAGGAGGGTGAGGAAGCGTCAATACTGGCGGGGAAGAATACAAGGGAATAAATAGATAAATAGAATTTTCTCTTCACGAGAAAGGTCAAAACCCGGGGCATTGATAAAGGAATTTAAGGCGTAAGGGTTAGAAGGGAAAGGCGGAAACATTTTCCACCAGAGAGTGGTATTCACTGTGGTCTATATTTCACAGTCTGAATGGGTGGTGGAGGCAACATTGCACCCGTGACAGCTGCGACCTGTGGGGGCGAAAGACCTGCTGCTGAGGGGTAGAGGTTGGGAAGCTATCTATTCATAATTGGTAAGAGGTAATGAGCTACACGCCTTCCTTCCGTGCTATAAATGTTCTGTAATTCTATTTTACTAAACTGTTGGTATGAGTGAGAGACCTAGGGGTGCACGTATATTGTTCTCTGAAAGTGACGACAAAGGTAGACAGGGTCATCAAGAAGGCATATGGCATGCTTGCCTTCATGTGTCAGGCCATTAAGTACAGGAGTTAGGACATTATGTGACAGCTGAACAAGAGGTTTTGAGACCTCACCTGGACATCAGCGAGACCAAGCATAGATTAGGTGATGGTTCCACTAAATACTTGTGCTCTTCTGCCAAGACTTGCTGGATCTCCTGGTTGCTATCCCATTTTAACTCTCTATCCCATTCCCATACTGATCTTTCTGTCCTTGACCTCTTCCATTGCCTGAGTGAGACCACATGCAAGCTAGAAAAAATGGTACCTCATATTCCACTTGGTCGCCTACAACCCAACTGCATGAACATTAAATTCTCAATTTCCCCCACCCCCCACCCCCATTCACCCTGTTTTGATGCAGGTAGTATAGGTGGTAAGAGCAGGTATTGAGGGGGTTGGTTCTGTGATGCTAAAACTAACCATTGAGCCTTCCCAAGGTGTCGTGGGCCTAACTCAGCGAAACACCAGTGAAGGGAGGTGCCCACTTGATAACCCCAGTAATATACTTGCATCTACATGATCAGCTTTTACGTGCTTGGTAACATGTAGATAGCTTATTATTGCATGTAGAGTTAGTTATTGTCCTTAGCATACGTGTGTTGCAACAGTTTAGATACTACTTTGGCTTTGGGCTTGGTTTTCATGGTTAAGCACTTATCCTGGTGTTATAGCACAGGTATTTTGTGCTTTAATAGTAATTTAGTAATTCACCCATCTGCTATTACCCTTCTCACCTATATCTACCTATCCCCTGCCAGTTTTTGCCCAACCGCTGCTTACCTCTCTTTACCAGCTTTCTCCCCTTCATGCTATCAGTTTGAGAAACCTAAAATGTTGCCTCCTCATTTCCTTGCTGCCTGACTTGCTGAATTTTTCCAGCAATTTGCTTCCAACATCTGCAGTCTCTTGTATCTCCTGAAATATCTTGCGCAGTTCTGGTCACCATTCTGTACAGCTGTCATTAACTTGGATAGGGTGCAGGAAAAACTGCAGGGCTTGAGTTATAAGGAAAGGCTAGATAGACTGGGGGAAGACCTTATAAAGGCACGTCACGCCATGAGAGACATAAGTAAGTCTTTTTCCCAGGTCAGGGTGTCTGGAACTAGAGACATTGATTTAAGATGAGAAAGGAAAGATTTGAAGGGGACCTGAGAGGCAACATTATCACACAGAAAATGGCCCTGATGCGTGGTGACATTTTGCCAGCAGCTGGGAAGGATAATCTTCCGTATCCCCATTTTAAAGGCCTAACGCTATGGAAAAATGGCACAAATCAGTGCTGTAATTATCAAGCTGGACTGTGTAGATGAATTAAAGTTGTTATGATCACCCAACGGACACGGACTTTACTCAGAGAGTGGTAGCTGTGTGGAATGAGCTTCCAGTGGAAGTGGTGGAGGCAGGTTCGATTTTATCCTTTAAAAATAGATTGGATGGGTATATGGATGGGAAAGGAATGGAGGGTTATGGTCTGAGTGCAGGTAGATGAGACTAGGGGGAAGTAATAAAAATTAAAAATAAAAAATAAAAAATAAAAAAATAAAAATTAAAAAAAGTGTTCGGCACGGACTTGAAAGACCGAGATGGCCTGTTTCCGTGCTGTAATGGACAGCTCAGTGACATTGAGCCTCAGTGAGTACTGTAATTAAAAGTGGATTCCATTATGCCTGTAAAAGTGGACGGCCTTCAAGTAAGAGTAAAGGGTTGGAGGCATGTGGCCTCCCAACTACCATCTTGGCCAATGTCCATAGACACAGAGAAACATAGAAAATAGGTGCAGGAGGAGGCCATTTGCCCCTTCGAGCCAGCACCGCCATTCATTGTGATCATGGCTGATCATCCACAATCAGTAACCCGTGCCAGCCTTCTCCCCATATCCCTTGATTCCGCTAGCCCCTAGCTATCTCACTCTCTTTTAAACTCATCCAGTGAATTGGTCTTTACTGCCTTCTGTGGCTGATAATTCCACAAATTCACAACTCTCTGGGTGAAAAGGTTTTTTCTCATCTCAGTTTTAAATGGCCTCCCCTTTATTCTCGGACTGTGGCACCTGGTTCTAGAAAATCAGGTTGAGAACCCAAGGACCAGATTGCTCAATCAAAGGGTCATGCGGCAATGCTGTATTTCACAGAGACATGGCTTTCACCCAGATTTAGTTTAGTTTAGTTTAGAGATACAGCACGGAAACAGGCCCTACAGCCCACCGAGTCAGCATGACCAGCGAGCTCCACATATTAACACTATTCTACACACACTAGGGACAATTTACACATACAGCAAGCCAATTAACCTACAAACCTGTATGTCCTTGGAGTGGTGGAATATCTGATCATTTATCGCCTATTTATTGTTGTTGTTGCACCTAATGTGCCTGGAAAGTTATAGGAAGTAAGATTTTCATTATGTAGGAAGGAACTGCAGATGCTGGTTTAAACCGAAGATGGATACAAAATGCCGGAGTGTCTCAGCGGGACAGGCAGCATCGCTGGATAAAAGGAATTTTCATTATTCTGCTTCATATCTAGCGCATATGACAATTGTTCTCTTGAATGGTGGGTAGATGGAATGAGCGGCCAGAAGAGTCTGGTACAATGCAATGTTTAAAAGACACTGACAGGTACATGTACATGAATTGGAAAGATTCAGAGGGATCACAATCAAATATAGGCAAACAGGACTAATACAGATAAGCACTTCCGCCAGCATGGATCAGTAGTAAGGAAGGCAAATGCAATGCTAGCATTTTATTTCAAGAGGAAAAGAATATATGAAAACAGGAATAAAATGCTGAGGCTTTATAAGGCACTGGTCTGACCGCATCTTGGTGCATTGTGAACAATTTTAGGCCTTATATCTGTGGAAGGATGTGCTGGCATTGGAGAGGGTCCAGAGAAGGTTTACGAGAATTATCACAGGAATAATTGGGTTAACATAAGATGAGCATTTGACGGCACTTAGCCTGCACTCGCTGGAGTTTAGGATGAGGGGGAGGGGGTCTCATTGAAACTTACCGAATAATGAAAGGCCTGGATAGAGTGGATGTGGAGAGGATGTTTCCACTAGTGGGAGAGTCTGGGAACAGAGGCTTTAACCACAGAATAAAAGGACGTACCTTTGGAAAGGAGATGTGGAAGGATTTCTTTATTCAGAGGGTGAAGAATATGTGGAATTCATTGCAACAGAAGGCTGCGGAAGCCATCAATTGATCAGTTTAAGTCAGAGAATGATAGATTCTTCATTAGATGGGTATCAGGGGTTATGGGGCGAAGGCAGGAGACTGGGTTGAGAGGGAAAGATAGACCAGCCATGATGAATGGCGGAGTAGACTTGATAAGCCAAATGGCCTAATCCTTCTCCTATAATTTATGAACAAGAAATAGGGGACAAAGGGTCTGTGTCCATGCTGGCTGGACTGCATAACAAGCTTTGGGTCTGAATGGTCTCCTCCTTCTCCTGTCTGAGTTTGCTGTTTAAAGAGTCTTGTGCTTTCCAAACTATGTTTGCTGGCTGCTCTTAAACCAAAGGCTACACTATAAAACTAATTGTGAATTCTGAAATTTCCAGCTTTGGATATTATCTTCAAATTACCTCTTGCTTTTCAAGTCAAGTCAAGTTTTATTCATCACTTGCACATAAAGTGCAGTGAAATGAATTTCAATTGGTTCCTAGTCAATAACATGATTGGTTCAGTGCTGTCTTTTACCTTTGATCTATTTTAACTTGGGGTGATCCTTAATATTCCATGAAACTATTTCTAATTTGACACTGATTCCAGGAAATAGGAATGCAAGGGAAAAAACCCATAAAGAAGTTGGGAAATAGTTGAGGTTTTCCGCACATTTGTAATTTTGAAAGAAGTCGGTTCCAATGTGAATTGGACAAAGGGCATATTGGCCACATAATTTCTTGTCCAAATTTTTAATCCCCTGCCAAAAACCCCGATACAATATTCCATAAATGTAATTCATTGGATACGAGACCAGTTGAAACTTTACACGGCCCCTGATGTTGATTTGAACATTGTAAATTCCGATCGATGTGATAACTCCTTTCGCTCTAGGAGATTGGAACATTGTGTGAGGCTTGTGTCAAACCTCACCCCGATGGAAAGACAAAGGCAGAAACACAATGTGTATATCATGAGCTCCAGATTCTCAGTAAAGTGATATGCCAGCTGATACAAAACAGCCATTCTTCATCATTACTTGATCAAACCATTGCAGTGACCTCTCTTGAGCCTGTGCCAGAATAATGGAGACATTATAAAAAATCGATTGGCTTGCCCAGTGCCTCCCATTGATATAACTTTACTCCAGCAGCTTTCTGTTGCAGAATGACAGGAGAGGAATGAAGATTTCTTAGTAAGACAAGTTTTACTGACCGATCAGAGGCAGACTGGAACTACAATCGCCTGCACCACCAACCCCACCATCCCACCCACCGGACACAATCTATTTGCAATTTGTTCTGTGCTTGGCATTTACACTCAAGAATCTTGCAATTGACTTTACTTCCTTGAATTATACATGTACCCCCAGTCTCACAAACATTTACAATTACACACGCACATACACCGCAAAGCACACATGTGTTAAGGGTTTGCTTCCCTTTGTGGATTTTGAAACATATCGTGCTTTGAGAAGGAAAAACAGCCTGCAGGGTTGATCCAAAGATTGTTCCAGTGGTTTTAATGCTGCTATAACTCAACCAGTGGTTGTAAATTCAGGACATTGGACGCTCTCACTTCCTCTCAAATCTGGATCTCAGGTAGCTCCTCAAGAGCTTAAACAAAACCAGTTGTGACTACAATATTGCAGGCCAGAAACATTTACAGAAAAAAAAGACACCCCCTTATATCCACAAGCAGACAACACATGGATATTAAAAAGAAAATGAGCAAGGGTTTATTCTTTATGAAAAGCAGTGGTAAGGATACAGTAGTCACTAAGCCTGATTTCTACATGTTTTGGCATGACAATACATTTCCCACCCACTTCAAACACAACAACAATTACTTCTCGTGGACCAAGAAGCTCTATAATTGACTTGAAATGTATAATTAAGTCAAGCTGAGATAAATGCTAATGAGACACAGCAAGAGTGCAATTTGGCCTCCTTGAATTGGCCGTGCAGCAATGCTGGTTGTAACAGGGCTGTTGCCGGAGCGACACATGCTGCAATCGGGGCTGCAGAAGTTACAGAAGTTAGTACCGGACATTACCTCCGAGTTGTACGTTCTGACTGCTCTTCTTTCTGTGTTTGGAACAAAATACAACAGTCTGTTCATACCATTTTATTCATCTGTTTTTAACTTAGGAATATTGTTCCCACTCTCAGCAACACATGTCAGCCCAAGAACACCATTGATAAGACCATGAGACATAGGAGACAAATTAGACCATTTGCCCATCAAGACTGCTCTGCCATTCGATCATGGCTGATCTACTTTTCCTTCTCAACCCCAATCTCCTGCCTTTTCCCCAATCTCCTGCCTTTGACGACCTTACTAATCAGGAACCTATCATCTCTGTTTTATAAATACCTAGTGACGGCCTCCACAACCTTACGTGGCAATGAACTCGACATGTTCACCACCCTCTGGTGATCTATTTTTCCCTCTCAACCCAATTCTCCTGCCTTCTCCCCATAACCCCTAAGGGGTGGGATGATTCAAGTCGAACGAGTGACTATAGACCATATTCCCAAAGTTCTCACCCACTGTGGACACCCTCAGCCCAGGCCAGAGTCCATTGGGATCAATTCATTAAAATTCATCGGTGCACAATTTTGGGCATTCAGGATAGTGGGAGGGGAATGGATCTGCCTTTCTTGGTTTGGAAGACCTCATGTTTCAAGGCTAAACTGAGAAGGTGGTTAATGTAGTCTGGATACAATTAACAGCAACAGAAGGGACAACCTCTTGAGATTTCAGGAACGGCTAAAATAAGAGCAGGAGATGTCCTCTTACACATTGGCAATCAGTTCCAGCTTGAAAATCAGCAATCCTTGTCCCTAAGCCTTATCAGCAAAGAATAGACACATTTTACATGAGTCTCGTGGTTGCTTCTCTGGTAAAGTACAATGGAGGGATTGCTATGTACCACAAATGATGAGCCAGGCACAATCATTTGCTTCAATGCTCTCTCCAAGCACAGTCAGTCCACTAGCTCCATTCTAAGCATGAATTTTAATGTCACTACCTGCAGTCATGTGCACTCACACTCAAAAGCAAGCAAATAAATAAACATAAATAAATACCTATTTTGTAATACTCATAGATGATCACCACAGCATCCTGGGCATTAGCTACTTTGGAATCTCTCATCATTGGGATGATTACACAAACTTCGGTCTCATTTAACTGTTAACAAAGAAGGAATGTTTCTTTACAAATTGTTTTAAGTGTTTTTGTTTTACAAGGTTTTTTTCCCAGAACAAAGAAAAACATTTTTTGAAACAAAAAAACACAAAAGAAAAGTGACAAAGACAGATTGAAGTCTTTCCTGAAGCATTGCAGAACACATAAATTAAAGTGATTCAAAGACAAGCAGCACACTTTGCCGCTTTGTCACCAGTGTGCGGACGGAAAGATATGGCTAACTTTAGTGCAGTATGGTCCCACAGAGGATTAAAGGAGCAGATGATCTCTTTTCATGATGTTAATTAAAGAATAAAAACTAACCTCAAGAACTGGAAAACTCCCTTGCACTTTGCAAAGAGATGGAAATTCTTCCATGACATAAAACAGTATGTCTGCACATTCTCCATTACTGAAATGAGTGACTCAATGAACCTTAGTTTTGGGAACAGAATACAATTGCCGCCTGCCATGACATTTCAGAGTTAATGTAAGTATCAGAAGATGAAGCTGCACTCCCATGTCTAATCACGAATCTCCTTTGGACCTATTAGTATTTACAATTTTACAGTGCTTGAAGAATGTTCCCCTGGCTGAGGATCTTAAAGCCAAAGGTTACAGTGTCAGAATAAAAGGAGGCCATTTAGAAAAAGATCTAATATATTGCTGATAGTTGGCAGCTGGTGAAGCGTTCAAATGATCATCTGAACCTGATTGATTTACAATCAGATGGTAGAAATAATTATTTGGAGAGATTGCCACCAGCAGATATAATGGTTACCTGGCCTCTGTTGACACAGCTGCATAAACTGGGGCAGGTCTAAGGAAATTAGCCATTTCCCCAATGATTCTTACCAATTTCATAGGTGCACCATCGAAAGTAACACATCAAGATGCATCACAGCTTGATATGACACCTGCTCTGCCCAAGACTGCAAGGAACTGCAGAGAGTTATAGAAGCAGTCCAGCTTATCACACAAACCAGTCTCGCCCCATCCGTCTAACTCCATCTACTGTATATTTCATGCTGCCTGCAGAAAGCACACAGCATAAGTCCAGTCAAGTCATATGGACATATGCACAAATATGGTGCACTGGACCAATCACACCCCAGTCATCTTCATTCTCTTGTCAAGCTTGAAAACATCCCGCCAGTTTCAGGAACAGCTTCATCCCCAACGTTAAGAACTCTTGAATGCCTCTCATAAGCTAAGGATGTATTCCTGATGTTCCAAGCTACAGTGATGAAGCCCTTGCATGTTTTTGTCATCTGCTTTCTCTGTAGCTGTAACAATATATTCTGCACTGTTTATTTTCTCTTTTGCACTACCTGGTTTATTCATGTGTGCTATGATTTAACTAGATAGCATGCATTACAAAGTTTTTCATTATATCTCGGTCACAACAGTAAACCAATAACAGGTTGGTTGAAGTCAACAACACAGTGGGAATTCTTTGACTCACACATGATCCTTCCCCAGATGATAAACGTGCTTCACGTAGCATTTCCTTCCACAATCCAACTCACCGAATCAAAATACAAAGAGACAGCACCGTCTTCAAATTCCACTTTTTTGATGAGGTCGTCATCTTGAATTCCATTGATTTCTGGGACAAAGCCGCTGAGCATCCCAACTTGCATCAGGACCATTCCTGTGCTTGATACATTTCCCTCTCCTTTAAATCTTCAGCAGCAAGAAGAAAACAAAAGGTTATCTTAAAATGATTTAATGTGTCCACCTTCTTGAAAAGGCCACCATTCCCACATTCTACCACCAAGCACTGTCTTCAAAGTTATTGTTGCGTCAATTCCCATCATTCACTACTCTAGGTTGATTAAAGGATACAGCATGGAAATAGGCTCATTGGCCCACCGAGCTCATACCAACCATCAATCACTCGTTCACACTAGTTCTATGTTATCTCACTTTTGCGTCCACTCCCTACACATTATGGGGCAATTTACAGCAGCCAATTAACCTACAAATTCACACATCTTTGGGATGTGAGAAGAAACTGTAGCACCTGATGAAAACCCACATGGTCACAGGAAGAACGTGCAAATTCCACACAGACAGCAGTCGGGGTCAGATTAAACCCTGTCTCTAGCGTTGTGAGGCAACTGCGCAACTGTCTCTGAAAGGAATGTTGGAATTTCCATGAGAGTCAGAAACAGTTGATGGGACAGATAGCCTCCTTCTGGAGGCTTGCCATCTTAAATGTAGAGCCAAGTCATGCAGTGACAAAATCAGAAAGGATTTTTTCGTAAACACATATTGGGGGAGATAGGAACCCAAAGCCCTAAATGGAAGTTGATTCTTGGGATTGATTAAAACTTACAAGATTGAGTGATAATTTTTTAATGAAGGTCGGAGATCATGTGAAATAGATTCATGGTGGTTAAATGAGCTATTGAGCTGAAACGCCAATTCACAAGCAGGTGCAAAACAAAATTTTATAGACATTGGACAGGTACATGGATAGGAAAGCTTGAGAGGGATATGAATATAAGAGTCAGGAAATCATATTAAAGTTTTATAAAACTTTTTGATGAGGCTGCATTTGGAGTATTGGGTAAAGTTCTGGTCACCCCATTACAGGAAGGATGGTAAGGCTTTGGGTGGAAATTGGGGAGGGGGCGGGGCATGGGTGGGTGAAAGAGGTTTACCATGATGCTGCCTGGATTCGGGGATATTAACTATAAGGTGAGGTTGGACGAATGTGAATTGTTTTATCTGGAGCATTCGAGGTTGAGGAAAGACCTGATAGAAATTTCTAAAATTATGAGAGGCATCGATAAGGTAGACAGTCAGAATCTTTTCCTCAGAGTGGAAATTCAAATACCAAAGGGCATATTTTATGGTGAGAGGAGGAGAGTTTTAAGAAGATGCGAGTATGAATATACAGGGAATGGATGGATGTGGATCATGTGCAGGCAGAGCAACAGCACCATGTTCGGCACAGGCATTGTGGAATGACGGGCCTGTTCCTCTGCTGTACTGTTCTATGTTCTGAGTTCTATCACTCTTCTCTTATTTCCATCTCGCTCACACAGACTGGCCCTGACTAAGAAACCACTCAGTCGGCAGCACTGTCATCAATGCCATTGGTCTCTACTGCTCTCCGCCCGATCGCAGATATTCCTTTTGTTCTCTCCAATCCTCCCTCTACTCCCTCCCTCACTTAAAACGAGTTTGACTTCTAACTTTTCCTCACCATCAACCTAAAATATTAAATCTGCTTCTCTCTCCATAGATGCTATCTGATCTGTGAACAACTGTGACATTTTCAGATTTTCTTGACTTAGAAACTTTATACATTTTCTTTACTTGTAGAATTGAATCGTGTATCTTTTTGGCCAATGTTCTGCCCACCAGTGGCCAGATTTCTTACACCCTGACTAGCTCTTCCTACTGGAGAAGAGAACAGTACCCATTGCCAGACACAGAATGATATATTCCTGCTGGTATTCAGTCAAGTTGTGCAAATCATATAAGCCAAGACATTTTAGGTAAATTCAAGCAGGAAAATGACAACAGATTGCTGACTATTTAGGAGAGGGCTATCACTATTGTGATAGGGAAATATGGCTGATAAATAATCCAGGTGTGGATAAGGATAGTACAAGAGGTATGGGTACAATCATTTATCTTGATCCAGGTCCGCTAACAACTTGAATAAGGCACAAAGAACCAAATATAAACAGTCCAGGATATTATTGCCAAATTACCCCGCTATGTTACCAAAATATATATTGAAAATGTGCATTAAACTTTAAATTCTATAGCTTCTTTCACATAGCTTTCAGGTTATTCCAAAACACTCTGCAGTCTTTGAAGTACTCCTTTATTCTTACAATGCAGTCCACAGTGGATTCATTCTTACAATGCAGTCTGCACTTGCAACATTGCCTCCTACACTATTGCATTGCCACCTGCTGCACTGTTGAATGGCCTTTTATTTGCTTGTCGCAACTGCAATCTAATAAGTAAATAATCTATTTATTGAAAAACTGAATAGAAGCTGATTATTGACCCAGACACAAGAGAGAATTCCCCTCACCCTTTTCAATTGGTGTCATAGAGATACTGTCTAATTGCACGCATTGCAAGCCCACATAGCCAACTACGAGATAATCTACCAGATATTGTGTGATTAATAGAGCATAAAAATCAACTGGGTCATTAATTTCAAACTAAAGTAAACTATGAAACCGCAGGAGCTGTGGCTCTCATGACTTGGTTAACCCTAACTATCTTCTGCGTGGTACACTACTCAATGGCAGGGAAGAGGAGTTGGGGCCAGCATAGATCAGCCATGATTATATTAAATGGCAAGGCAGGCTTGAGGGGCCTGGTGGCCTACTCCTGCTCCTATTTTCTAGTGTTTGTGTATTCAATTATACAAAACTGAAGCAGTCCTCATGCCTTTGGGAAGTTAGGATAAGCAATAAGACATTTTTGAAGTGTGGCTGCTCTGTAGCTTGAGGTTCCATTGCTGAGACACCAGGTGACATGAGGTTAACCAAATTTTAGAACTGTTTTTGCCTCATCGGTGTTGCACATCCTGGCAGTGAATAGCAAACCACAGCCTTACACTTACCTGGTGCAGATAGTTAGAGTCAAGTGATTGAGGTCATCTTTGTTGTCTGAAACATCAAGGACCAAATCAAATGCCTCCTCCGACTCAAGCATACGTTTTCCCTTTGATGCAATTTTACTTTCCAGATTAAAGAGGACATTAAGCTAGAAAACATAAAATCCAGCAGCTAGTTTATTCAGTTAAAGTCTGTCTTTATCAGCCGTCACAAGTTACTTCTACTTCTTCCAATTTATACAAGGTTCTCTCTGCTCACAGCACCACCTCTCTCACACTGCGGAAGCCATAAACAAACTGAGCAACCACTTTGCAGAATGCATCTGTTTAGTTCATAGGTGTGACCACAAGCTTCGGTTTTATGCTGTTTTTTTTATTTTTATTTTTTATTTTTTTATTAGAATCAGTGTACAAAAGTATAAACCGCGGTATATAGAAACATAGAAACATAGAAATTAGGTGCAGGAGTAGGCCATTCGGCCCTTCGAGCCTGCACCGCCATTCAATATGATCATGGCTGATCATCCAACTCAGTATCCCGTACCTGCCTTCTCTCCATACCCTCTGATCCCTTTAGCCACAAGGGCCACATCTAACTCCCTCTTAAATATAGCCAATGAACTGGCCTCGACTACCCTCTGTGGCAGAGAGTTCCAGAGATTCACCACTTTCTGTGTGAAAAAAGTTCTTCTCATCTCGATTTTAAAGGATTTCCCCCTTATCCTTAAGCTGTGACCCCTTGTCCTGGACTTCCCCAACATCGGGAGCAATCTTCCTGCATCTAGCCTGTCCAACCACCTTAAGAATTTTGTAAGTTTCTATAAGATCCCCTCTCAATCTCCTAAATTCTAGAGAGTATAAACCAAGTCTATCCAGTCTTTCTTCATAAGACAGTCCTGACATCCCAGGAATCAGTCTGGTGAACCTTCTCTGCACTCCCTCCATGGCAATAATGTCGTTCCTCAGATTTGGAGACCAAAACTGTACGCAATACTCCAGGTGTGGTCTCACCAAGACCCTGTACAACTGCAGTAGAACCTCCCTGCTCCTATACTCAAATCCTTTTGCTATGAAAGCTAACATACCATTCGCTTTCTTCACTGCCTGCTGCACCTGCATGCCTACTTTCAATGACTGGTGTACCATGACACCCAGGTCTCGCTGCATCTCCCCTTTTCCTAGTCGGCCACCATTTAGATAATAGTCTGCTTTCCTGTTTTTGCCACCAAAATGGATAACCTCACATTTATCCACATTATACTGCATCTGCCAAACATTTGCCCACTCACCCAGCCTATCCAAGTCACCTTGCAGTCTCCTAGCATCCTCCTCACAGCTAACACTGCCCCCCAGCTTAGTGTCATCTGCAAACTTGGAGATATTGCCTTCAATTCCCTCATCCAGGTCATTAATATATATTGTAAATAGCTGGGGTCCCAGCACTGAGCCTTGCGGTGCCCCACTAGTCACTGCCTGCCAATGTGAAAAGGACCCGTTTACTCCTACTCTTTGCTTCCTGTTTGCCAGCCAGTTCTCTATCCACATCAATACTGAACCCCCAATGCCATGTGCTTTAAGTTTGTATACTAATCTCTTATGTGGGACCTTGTCGAAAGCCTTCTGGAAGTCCAGATACACCACATCCACTGGTTCTCCCCTATCCACGCTACTAGTTACATCCTCGAAAAATTCTATAAGATTCGTCAGACATGATTTACCTTTTGTAAATCCATGCTGACTTTGTCCAATGATTTCACCACTTTCCAAATGTGCTGCTATCCCATCTTTAATAACTGACTCTAGCAGTTTCCCCACTACCGATGTTAGACTAACTGGTCTGTAATTCCCTGTTTTCTCTCTCCCTCCCTTCTTAAAAAGTGGGGTTACGTTTGCTACCCGCCAATCCTCAGGAACTACTCCAGAATCTAAAGAGTTTTGAAAGATTATTACTAATGCATCCACTATTTCTGGAGCTACTTCCTTAAGTACTCTGGGATGCAGCCTATCTGGCCCTGGGGATTTATCGGCCTTTAATCCATTCAATTTACCCAAAACCACTTCCCGACTAACCTGGATTTCACTCAATTCCTCCAACTCCTTTGACCCGCAGTCTCCTGCTATTTCCGGCAGATTACTTGTTTCTTCCTTAGTGAAGACGGAACCAAAGTAGTTATTCAATTGGTCCGCCATATCCTTGTTCCCCATGATCAACTCACCCGTTTCTGACTGCAAGGGACCTACATTTGTTTTAACTAATCTCTTTCTTTTTACATATCTATAAAAACTTTTGCAGTCAGTTTTTATGTTCCCTGCCAGTTTTCTTTCATAATCTATTTTTCCTTTCCTAATTAAGCCCTTTGTCCTCCTCTGCTGGTCTCTGAATTTCTCCCAGTCCTCCGGTATGCTGCTTTTTCTGGCTAATTTGTACGCATCATCCTTCGCTTTGATACCATCCCTGATTTCCCTTGTTATCCACGGATGCACTACCTTCCCTGATTTATTCTTTTGCCAAACTGGGATGAACAATTTTTGTAGTTCATCCATGCAGTCTTTAAATGTCTTCCATTGCATGTCCACCGTCAACCCTTTTAGAATTAATTGCCAGTCAATCTTGGCCAATTCACGTCTCATACCCTCAAAGTTACCTTTCTTTAAGTTCAGAACCATTGTTTCTGAATTAACAATGTCACTCTCCATCCTAATGAAGAACTCAACCATATTATGGTCACTCTAGCCCAAGAGGGCACGTACAACAAGACTGCTAACTAACCCTTCCTCATTACTCAATACCCAGTCTAAAATAGCCTGCTCTCTCGTTGGTTCCTCTACATGTTGATTTAGATAACTATCCCGCATACATTCCAAGAAATTCTCTTCCTCAGCACCCCTGCCAATTTGATTCACCCAATCTATATGTAGATTGAAGTCACCCATTATAACTGTTTTGCCTTTGTCGCACGCATTTCTAATTTCCTGTTTGATACCATCTCCAACTTCACTACTACTGTTAGGTGGCCTGTACACAACACCCACCAGCGTTTTCTGCCCCTTAGTGTTTCGCAGCTCTACCCATACCGATTCCACATCCTCGAACCTAATGTCCTTCCTTTCCATTGCGTTAATCTCCTCTCTAATCAGCAACGCTACCCCACCTCCTTTTCCTTTCTCTCTATCCCTCCTGAATATTGAATATTGAATATCCCTGGATGTTCAGCTCCCAGCCTTGGTCACCCTGGAGCCATGTCTCCGTGATCCCAACTATATCATAGTCATTAATAGCTATCTGCACATTCAACTCATCCACCTTATTACGAATGCTCCTTGCATTGAGACACAAAGCCTTCAGGCTTGTTTTTACAACACTCTTACCCCTTATACAATTATGTTGAAAAGTGGCCCTTTTTGATTTTTGCCCTGATTTTGTCTGTCTTCCACTTTTACTTTTCACCTTGCTACCTATTGCTTCTACCCTCATTTTACACTCCTCTGTCTCTACGCTCACACATTTAAGAAACCCTTTCCCTTTAACTCCATCCTCCACTATTCCATTCGACACCCCACTCCCCTTATGACATAATACATTTATTGTTCAGCTTCCTTTTTAATTTTATGCTGTTTTAACCAACAAGATACAATAGTTCACTTTTTGACTGGCCATTTTGCATACTCCTCAGATTCAAATTCAGATGCGGCTTAATTTATTGTCAAATATACCAGGGTGCAACAAAATTCCTTGTTCGCGTGAAGCTCATGGAGAACATTATACATGCAGTAATGATGGATACAGCAGAAATACAATGACAAATGCAAACCAGCTAAAATATGCAAAAATTGTAGTGCAACAATAACATGATAACTGAACGAGGTAGAGATAAGAGCTAAGGGTAAGAGCATGTGGCAGCACTTACGAGAGGGGTTGTGAAAGAGGTGACTGATTCAGAAATCTGATGGCGGTGGTGAACAAATTACTTAAGTCTGGACATCTGGACTTTTAAGATCCTGTATCTTCTCCCAGAAGACAGCAGAGAGAAAAGAAAATGATCGGGCGAGCAGCCTCCCTAATGCAATGCACCATGAATATGGAATGGATAAAATAAAGCGATAATCTGTAATGGATAGGGCAGTGTTTTATATCACAATATCTATCTCCATTTTCAGACAATTGTTGGGAATGAGGGAAGAATTTAAAAATAGAATTAAATTCTTGAATGTTTGGCATGGGCTCGGTGGGTGAAGGGCCAGTTTCAATAGTGTATGGACTCGGTGACTCTGAATAGAAACTTGAGGCATACCTCGGTTTCATTCATTTGGCCGAGTTGTATTATGACATTGCTACAAAAACTAAAGACTGATCTTTCATTTCATTACTGCTCATCTCCCCATTTGTTTTATATGCCCATCCCTTTTGCCATCTCCTGCCTACGCACACCTTCCCTTCTGTGGTTTATATAAACATTATGAACTGTGAAGGCCATATGGCATGGCTTTTTGATAAAATGTGCCTGCCACTGCATTGTACTGAGCGGTGACTATCTCCATTAAAAGATGTTTTTTTATGAAAATCATAACAGAAAAACTGCAGATGCTGCAAATCTGAAATAGGAATAGAGAAATGCTTGAAACACTCAACAAGTCTGGCTGCATTTGTGGAAAGAAAAACAGTTAATGCATCAGATCTCAAACCCTACATCAGATGAAGATAATATTTTGTTGTAAGTGACCTGCAAAAATACTTTGCAGGTCACTTACTTTAATGGATGGCAAATCACTCCAAACCATTCCTATCCATGTATCTGCCCATATGTCTTTTAAGCATTGCAATTGAATCTGTTTCTAATACTTTCTGTGGTGGCTCATTCTTTCTACACACTACCCCGTGTGAAAAAGTTGCCCTTCAGACCCCCTTTAAATTTATCCCTTTTACCGCAAACCAATTTCCTCTCGTCTATTCCGTGCTGTTTGACTATATGGCTACTGTGCTGTAACCATTCAATAATTCTATTTCAGTAAATCTCCTCTACTCACATTCCAAGACATACTTCCCAAAGGTCCAGTGACTATAAATGTTGACTACCTTTTTTAAGCGGTAAGAAAAACATGTTTAATGGATGTTATTGATGGCTGATAATGTTACAATACCTGGACAATGGCCATGCCTTGACCCTTTGCTGTTACTGTCACTTGTAGAGGCTGCTCAATCCCAATCTGTACATTGAAAGAAAATGACCATAGTAAAGATAGAGTGTTTTAATCTGTAAGATTAACTAAGAATAGTAAGATTAAACGAGAACTTACCAGTTTGAAGTTTGATCTTTATTTTATGAGGAGTTACATTGGTGATTACGTGAAGAAGACCCGTCAGGGCGCATGCGCGTCAATCTTCAAAGCAGCGGTATGAAATCACAGACAACACAATAATTGAAGTAACATATTAAGATGATCAACATGAGAACTACCATTATGACCTTTTTTCTATGAGAGAGGGTTGGGCGTGGCGGGCACGTAATCACCAACGTAACTCCTCATAAAATAAAGATCAAACTTCAAACTGGTAAGTTCTCGTTTAATCTTACTATTGTACTTCGGAGTCACGTGAGTGACTACGTGAAGATTTTAAAGTTCTGTGATTTTTATGCCGCAGATCAAAATCCCGGCTTCTCACTGCATTGATTGACTCTGAGTATCATCAATAATGCTGTAAACATGACACTGAATATCATGCAAAAAAAAAACAGTTTTATTTTTGGACATAAAACAAACAATAAACCCTCTTAATTTAGGGCAACAAACGAAACAGAATTAAACAGTATTTAAAACAGAATTTTAACAATAGCAACAGCACTTAATATTAAATTGGCAAACAGCCCTCCATCGGCAATCGGCCGATGGTAGTATTGCTGGAACACAAGTTCATTTTGCCATCCTGCAGCTTTTAATATATGGTCGATGGGAACGTCCATCGCCCTGGCCGCGGATGTTGCTGCTGACCTAGTGGAATGAGATGTAAACACATCAGTGTTAATTCCTGCCTGAAGCAAGACTTGCTTTAACCACCTTGAGATAGTCTGAACTGCCACTCTTTTATGTGGCTTCTTGTAACTGACAAATAATCCTGTTTCTTCTTGTCTTAAAGCCCTTGTGGCTTCAATGTAATGTAACAAATGTGTCCTTACACATAAACATGGATCGGTAGGATATGCTGAGAACACAATCTTAAATCCTGTCACCCCTGGCCTGCTTTGTTTGAGCAGGTCATAAATATAAAACATAACATTGTGTGTAGTTACTTCCATTCTATCTAACTGAAGTTTTTGTAAAGTCTGCACTCTCTGTGCTGACACCAATGCCATTAACATAGCCAATTTAATGGTTAATTTTGACAAAGTTATAGAGGTGACAGGGACCCAATGACGAAGCATGTTAAGAACAACGCTTACATCCCAGATAACCATATACCTAGGCTTAGGCGGTTTGGAATTAAAGATTCCTTTCATCAACCTAGATATGAGAGGGTGAGAACCTATACTTTGTGTCCGTGTACCTATTACAAGATATGCCGACAAAGCACTTCTAGCTGTATTGATAGCACTGTAGCTAAGACCCTCATCATAATAAAGTGTACATAAAAATTCTAACACATTTTCAATAACGACAGTATCATATTGAATATTCTTTCCAACACAATATTGTTCCCATTTTTTTACATGTCATATACTGCTTTTGAGTACTCTTTCTCCAGGCTGCAGTGAGCATATCCACCGTTCGGCTAGAAAGTCCTCGACCCATGTAAGGCCTTCTTAAAACCTGCAAATTAACAGATCAATACGATCACATAACGGATGAACTTCATGGGTTACCGGATGCTCCAGCAAATTCCTTCTCTTTGGAATCAGCAAAAGAGGTTGTGTCGCGATCTGTAACATCAAAGGGAACCATGGTTGAGTTGGCCAATTTGGTATCACCAAAACCCCTGAAGCGGCATCCTGCTTGATTTTTTGGATACAGCGACCTATGAGGCAGAATGGTGGGAAAATGTACAGAAACATATCTCCCCAATTTAGTGAAAAAGCGTCACTTGCGACTGCCCCTGGATCTGGTTCCCATGACACATATTTTGGCAGTTGGTGGTTAAGCCTAGATGCAAACAAATCAATATCTGACTTTCCATATTGACATACTATGTTCTTGAACAGGTCCTGGTTCAACATCCACTCTGTATTATCATTGAATTTTCGTGACCTGGCATCTGCTACTACATTATGTTTTCCTGGCAGATAGATAGCTGAAATCCAAATATCTCTATCTATACACCAGGTCCAAATTTGATTTGCCAACCTGTCACATGATAACAATTTGATTCCACCCATGTGATTAATATAAGCAACTGCTGTAGTGTTGTCTATTTGGCACTGCACATGCAAGCTGGTTTTGTTAGTGCAATAAGCCTTGAGTCCATAAAATACTCCTAAAAGCTCTAGATGGTTAATTCCCCATGTTTGCAGAAGCAATGACTCTCGCTCAGTCCATCTGCCTCCACAGCTGGATCTCATATCAGTAGCACCCCACCCAAGTGCACTGACGTCTGTCTGCAAAATCATTGAAGGTTGGTCCAATAACACTTTGGAACTACTAGCAGACACATGCTGAATCCACCATTGTACCTCAGCAACAGCCTCTACTGATAGACGCATAGGCCTGTTATAATTACCTAAATGTATCGTCAGTGCTTGTTCCTTTGACCTTTGTAACTGTTGTTAATGAAGTGGCCCATATTGAACTGCTGGAAATGCTGCCACCAATTTACCAAGCAGACTAGCCACCTGTCTAATTGAAGGCTGTGTGTCAGCAATCAAGTTGATACAGCTCTCAATTAGCTCTACCCTTTTTTGCCTGGGCAAGGTCACAATCATGTTGATTGACTCTATTGTGAAACCCAAATAGTCAATTTGTGTCACAGATGTTAATTTAGATTTCAGCGGGTGAATTATGAAGCCCACTCTTTGCAACGTGGTTTTAACAACTGCCACTGATGCTTCAGCTGTTTCCTTTGATTGTGCTACAATCAAGATATCATCTAAATAAGCCATGAACACATGCCCTTGACTTCTCAGCATGCCTAGAATAGGTTTTAACAACTTTGTAAAAACTCTAGGAGCTGAAGACAAACCATTAGGCAGTGCATTGTATTGCCATAATTGCCCCATCCAGATGAATTTCAAATATCTTCTATCCTGGAAATGAACAGACACTGAGTAATACGCATCTTTAAGATCTATAGTTGCCATATAGCATCCTGTGGAAACAAGTTGCTTAGCCGTCACAAACGTTTCCATCTTAAAATGTCTATACCGTACAAAAGGGTTAAGACTAGTCAGGTCCAGTATAATTCTGCTTCCCCCATCCTTTTTTGGCCTGGGAAAGATATTGGACACAAACTGTTGGCTTTGGTAAACTGACTTAGCAATTACACCTTTATTACATAAGCTTTCCAATTCCACCTGAACTTCCAATTGTTCAGTGATGCTGGTCAAAACTCCTTTTTGGAACATGTTGAATGGGTAAATGAGTATTTGAATTAAATTCTATTCGAAACCCTTCAATAACATTCAGTATAAACATCTAAGGTAATTTGTTTCCATTCCTCTAAGAACAGATGTAATCTTCCTCCAACCTTTAATTGTATTATTTTAGATATGTCTACATTGGAACCAGAGCCACATACCTGATTACCACCTGGCATCCTTCCCCGGCCTTGAGCTGGATATCCCACGTTCCCTGGCGCTGCTAGAGGCGAACGCCAACTGCGCTGCATCGTAGCTCGACTCGTCCCTTGCCCGGACCAGTCTCCTCTCTTGTAGGGATATTTCCGTTTCTGTGGATATGTGGCTGCTGGCTGCTTAATCAAGCCCACCGTCTTGGCCTCATCCTCCAGCTCCTTCACCTGCTTTGTGAAATCCTCGCCAAACAGTAGATTTGCCGGTTGCACTGCGCCAGGTTGACAGAGTGAAGCATATTTTGGATTTAAGGTTGGTCTTATCGCCGCTTTGCGGAGGCAGTTAATCTCGAAGTGGGCACTGCACAATAGCGTCAGCACTTCTTGTTGTAATTTCGTCATGGCCTCTCCATCCACCATCCTGGCAAAGCTAGTTATGCCAGATGCCAGAAACTTTAAAATATGCTGGAGCTGCACCTCCTGGGCTCTCATTTGTATGCCCATCTGGCCCCAAATCATCCTGTTCACAACAGGCACTTTTAAGAGGGCACAGTTGATTGGGGCTTCATGCTTTTTTAATGTCTCCTCCATAGTCAGCTCCTGTAGCTGGTGTGAGACTAAATAGTTAATACTGGTGGCTATTTCCTCACCCAGAGGCTCACCAGCTTCCGACGACTTGGCAAACCGTGCTGCACACGGTGTCAGCTCTGGCTGCTGCCTGTCCTCCGTTTCCAAGTCGTCGGACTCAGGGTCAGAGCTTATCTGCCCTTCTGCACTCACCTCTTGAAAGTGGGTGCTTTCAAGCAGGCCTCTACTAGGCACTGCCGGCGGAGCCTTCCCCACGGCCTCCCGCCCACACAACTCCTCCTGGAATGTGGCTTTGTGAAGCAGCCCCTGTATGAGCTGCTCCATTTTGGATAACCGCTGGGGCACGGTATCCTGTCCCCGACGGGACTCTTCCTGGCCCGACTCTGCCGAGTCAATGGGCCTGACAGACTTGGCTTTTACCTTCCGCCCGACTGGCGTTGGCTGTGTACCCGACTGGGCACTTGGGACTGCCAAGTCTGTCGCCGCACCGCTACCGGCTTGCGACTCCCCAGAGGTGACAGGCTGCTTTTCAGAGACTGCGCTCTCTCTCACCTTTCCCGTTGCACGCCTGCACCTTGTTGTTTTCTCCATTATTCCTGTATTTTGAGGGATAAACACAGCAACAATTTTCTCCTAACTCCTCCAAAGTCTCCCCGACTTTGGTGGAGCTTTTAAACTACTCACGTGCAGGAGGAGCTCCGTCTTCCTGCTGCCGGGCGCCAATGCGTCAGACGTAATGACGCGCATGCGCCCTAACGGGTCTTCTTCACGTAGTCACTCACGTGACTCCGAAGTAAAACAATTTGTTTACAGGTCAGTTAGAATCAAAGCAGAACTACCTCTGGAGGATTGTATTGTGACACAGCTACTAGAGCTGTTGTTTCATAGCTCCAGCAACCCAGAATCAATTCAGACCTTGGGTGTTGCATGATGAAGTTTGCATATCCCCCTGTGATACATGAGTTTCCTACGAATACTCTGGTTTCTTCCTATGTCCTAAATGTGTGGGGCGGGCAAGTTAGCTGGCTACTGTAAATTGCTCATTACATGTAGGTAGATAAGTGCAGAACCAGAGGCGATTGTTGGGAATAAGGGAAGAATTAAAAAATATAATTAATGCTTGAATGTTTGGCATGGGCTCGGTGGGCAAATTGCCAGTTTCAATAGAGTATGGACTCGATAACTCTGAATAGAAGCATGAGGCATATTTTGGTTTCATTCATTTGACTGTTGTATTATTAGATGAATGATCTGGGGAATACAAAGTCAAAAATTCCTATGTGTCTGTGGCTATCACTTTGGACTCTTGTTTTAGGTTATAAGGTCATAAGGTCATAACGAATAGGAGCAGAATTAGGCCATTCAACCCATCAAGTCTACTCTGCCATTCAATCATGGCTGATCTATCTCCCCCTCCTAACCCCATTCTCCTGCCTTCTCCCCATATCCTCTGACAACTATACTAATCAAGAATCTATCTATCTTCTCTACTCAATGTTGCAAAACATAATTGGCTAATAAAGTATGATTGTGATTGTGATTGATATTACGCAAAGCAGAAATCCCATCGTTGACAGATGGTTGCGACCGATACCATGCCATGGTTGTCAAAAAGTTGTAGGGGTTGCTGGGAAAGAGGTGGCACTTATCCTTAGTTTCCTGGTCAGTAGTTACTTCCTCAAGCAACTCTATACGGATGAGCTAGCCATTATAACAATGTTTTCATGGAGTTTTACTGGGCCTAAGTTGTCCATTGTACTTTCTGCAAATGTGCCGGTACCTCCATTGGCTATGAAATGCATTGGGATGTCCCAACATTGTGAAAGGGGCTAAGAATACAATTGGGGATAATGCGGGGAAAGAAGCAGAATCAAATTATTTACAGGTCAGCATTGGCTCAGTTTCTCCCATCGCAGGCGCTGCTTGAAATGCTGGGCATTCCCATTGATATTCCAGATTCCTGGCATCTGGACCTTTTGGTTTCAATATTATGAATGCTCTTTGCATTTGCTCCCTTGGGTTGAGCTAATGCTGTTGTAGTCCGCAGAAATGGAGCAAATACCTGTACAGCCTGTAGGACCAACATGTTTGCGGAGGAGATGGTGAAAGTTTCTGGGACAGTTAGCCCAGGTCCATTGACCAAAACCACCAGGTCTGTCGTGGGAACGATGTTCTGAGCTGCAAACTGGGACAGTGCTTGGAGGGCTATCACCGTGTCCTGGAATGAAGAGCAAAAAAGAGAGATCTGTGTAAACAAATCCAGTCCACAGAATTACTGAGTGAAGATGAATGGAGGGCATTGGGCTGCTGCATTTTTACTTTGAGCACCCTCCAGAGTTTCACACCACTGGCAATTATGTTCAACTCAACTTTGTGAGATGACTGGAATCTGCAGTTATTGATTTACTAGCCAGAAAGTTCAGTGATGGGAAATGTGCAGAGAAGTTGGGGTTGTTTGTTCTGGAGCAGAGGTGAACTGGAGATGAGATGGAAGTGGTCACGATCAGAAGAAGTTGCGGGATGTTCTCCTCACCACCAGTAATAGCAGAGGTGATTAATTTAAAGGAACCATAGAAAACATTGATGGACAGAGTGAGCCAATGGGGCCTGTTTCTGGACAGTACGAGTCTATGACTCTTGTCACTGAATGAAGAGTTATTGGTCTTTATTGCTAAAGGACTTGAATACAAAAGTAACGATGCCTCACAGTGATTGCCTATGGCCTTGGTGAGACGGAGACATGCGAGACTGCAGATGCTGGAATTTGGAGCAAAAAAACAATCAGCTGGAGGAACTCAGTGGGTCGAGGAATATTTGTGGACGGAAAGGAAGGAGGCCTAATGCATGATTTCAACTCGAAATGCCGACTATTCCTTTCCACCTACAGATGCTGCTTCACCGATTGAGTTCCTCCAGCAGATTGTTTGTTGCTTCTTGCTGAGACCAGAGCTGAAGTATTGTGTAGAATTTCAGAGAATGCAACAAAGATTCACCAGACACTTCCTTTGATGGGCCTGCCAAATGAAGCAGAGCCTTTATTCTTTAGGTAAATGAGCAGCAATTAAAAAAAACTAAATTCTAGAGTTAGACACAAAATGCTGGAGTAACTCAGCGGGACAGCAGCATTGTAGAAGGAATGGATGACGTTTCGGTTCGAGATCCTTCTTCAGGGAGAGGGAGTCAGGGGAGAGGGAAAACGACAGATCAAAGCAGACAATGATCAAGGAAATGTAAAATGGTAAATTTGTTGGTTGAGAGGAAGCTGACAACGAGGCATGCAAACAGTAAAATTAATCAGGAGGACAATGGAACTAGTTGGAGAACTAGGGTGGGGTAGGGACAGAACAGGCAAAGCAAGGGTTACTTGGTTAGAGAAATCAATATACCACTGGGTTGTAAGCTGCTCAAGTAAAATATGAGGTGCTGTTTCTCCAATTTGCATTTGGCCTCAATCTGACAGTGGAGGAGGTCCAGGACAGAAAAATCAGTACGGGAAAGGTAGGGGGAGTTAAAGTGTTTAGCAATGGGGAGATCTGGAGTGTTTGACTGGGTAGATAAGAGAAGGATGCTTCCCCTGGTGGAGGAGCCCAGAACAAAGGACTATGATCTCCAAAAATAAATGGGGGGGGTTTTAGAACTGAAATAAAGAGATCATTTGTCACTGAAAGGGTGATGTATCTTTTGAATTTCTGTGCCGGAAGGTTGTGGAGGTTCAATCATGTACAAACAAAAGATCGATTTCTGGATGTCAGAGGGTTCAAGGAATATGAGGAATGTAATAGGAAATTGGTAGAAGATAAGCCATGATCTTATTGAAGAGCTGAAGGGAGTGCAGAAATGATTCTCAGTTACCGGGGCTGAAGGGCTTGAGTTATGGAGTGCCTGGATAGCTGGGACTAATTATCCTGGAGCAAAGGAGACTGTGGGGGTGATCAAATAGAGGTTTATAAGATTGTGAGGAATCTAGATAAGATGAATGGTCAGTTTTTTTCCCAGAGTAGTGGACCCTAAAACTGATTGATAAACATAGATTTGTGAGAGGGAGAAAATTTGAAGGGAACCAGAAAGGTAACGTTTTCACACAGAGGGCAGCAGGTATATGAAACAACCTACCAGAGGAAGGTGGGCACAACTGCATTTAAAAGACATATGGACCGGTATATGGGTATGAAAGTTTTAGATGGATATGGGTCAAATGCAAATGGAACTAACTCAGGAAGGCACCTTGGTCAGCAGGGACGAGTTGGGCCAAAGGTCCTGTTTCGATGCTGTTTAACTTTATAACTCTATGAATGGTGAAACACAGTGGACAGGAAAAAAACAGGAACTTTTAGCTCACACTAGGAAGCTGAACAGCTGCAGAGAATGCATGGGTGACCAGCATGAAGATCCTAAGGGAACATTCATTGGGAAATAGGAATAACATTTGCAGAAAAAGAGCAGGGGAGTTGAACTAATTTGATATTGCGTTAAAGAAAGCCAGACTGGACACAATGGACTGAATTACCTCCTGCCCATGATGTATTCCTCACTCTTTTGCATACATGAGAACATGTGTCATGTGTACCTGGGTCGAAGAGAAGCCTCCAAGGTGGTTCCTGCGCTGACTGAGCCACTGCATGATGGGAATGCCCTCTGAAAGTCTCTCCTGCCTCAGGTGTGACAACAGGGCGTAGGCAGCTATTTCAATGTCTGACGAGAGGGTCTTCTGTCCCCACCAGAAGGAAGGTCTGCTCACGGGTGATGACCAGAACTTTACACCGGCTGTGGTCAAAGACGGAATGGTTATTCTGAGCTCAAGAGGCAAGTGTCTAATTATCATGTGCACTGGGAACAGAACAATGAAACTCTCACTTGCTGCAACTTTACCCACACATTAAATACAACAAAATAACAAATAAATATGCAATAAACAATAATACTATAAATTATTAGTTGCACTATGCTGGTATAACAATTAAGGCTCTGTCTTACCTGTTTGCGGTCATCGGAGGTGAAGCGCGGCTTCGCCTGTAGAGTGGACCGCACGGCAACGGCGAGAGCGCCGAGCCTATCCACGGGAGCGCCGCACGGATGCTGCGCGGGGGCCGAGTGATTCAAATACGGTGGGTCCCACGTGCTTGCAGTAAGTAAAAAAAAGGGCGGGCCGACTGCGATGACGTCGGCCCGCCGCACGTGACTCACTAGCGGCGGCTGTGGCGGCGGCCGTCCTGATCGCGGCGCTGTAGCGGTGGCTGTGCCTGCGGCCGTGCCGCACACGTGCCTCACTGGCGGAGGCTGTGGCAGTGGAAGTATGACGCACGGCGCTCGAGCCACACTGGCGGCGGCCCGTGTGGGCGGCCGTGCCGCACTCGCGCATCACTGGTGGAGGTTGTGCGGTAAGAATATAGTTTTCAACAGTGTAGGTTTTATTTTAGCACCGTGCTGTGTTGGGAACACCGTCGCACGGCCCCGGAATTGTGCGTTCTCACGAGTGCGCGGTCTATGGCGGCAGATTCTTCCCGTTTCGCCGCCAATGACCGCAGACTCGTGAGACAGGCCTTTAAAGGAACAATCATGCTGGTGTAACAATTAAGGAACAATTTCAATTCTTACACCATCATGACTTGGAAATATATGCACTTCATCACATCAATAATAATAATAATAGATTTTATTTATATAGCGCTTTTCAGGACTCAAAGTCGCTTGATCAATGATCATTCATCATCACTGGATCTAAGTCCTGGAACTCCCTCCCCAAAAACATTATGGGAGCATCCTCACCAAGCCTCCACTGGTTCAAGGAGGCAGCTCACGATCTCAAGGGCAAGGGCACCTCATTTTAACTTCTGTCCCCGCAACCTTAATCACCTCAATCTCAATCTCAAGGGAAATTAGGGGTGGGCAAAAATGCTGTCCTCTCAGTGATGTCCAAAGCATCCGAACAAAATGTTCTGAACTATTGAAACTCTTTATGAAACTGTTCCAACTTTGACAAAATAAACACTTGTAATCCTTGCAATTTTTGTGTTATAAATATTTGTTTTATTATTGGTATTGATACTGTTAGCTGGTTAGGCTTAAATATGTCAGCAGTAAAAACAATGTAAAACGCATGATTTACTTGTCAAAATATATGTACGATAGTCTTTTAACACCATATAAAAGATGCCTATCATCCCAAGTTACTGGTGTTTCAATTATGGGCAAAAATGTGATAGGATTGTGAAACTCCTTCCACAAGTTGTTGCAAAGTTTCATCTTACAGGTTTTATTTCACTAAACACCAATTGGCACAGATAAAAACACAATATTTCATGTCAATGACCCGATTTAGAACTGAAATAATGAGGTCAAGTATGTTATAGGTTTCATTCTTAACATTGAACAAGGGAAGAAGACGGGGTCAATCAAACCTCCAAGCCTGTTCTGATGCTGATCTCTATCCCAGCACAATTAACCTGCTTTGGTTCCTTAATCTTGGGTTTGGGTTTTATTTAATTGGGTTAAAGCTACTTGGAGGGAAGTCTGGAATTCCTTAGGTATGAGGAACATGTCTCTGACACCAACCCCTGGCCTTGTTCAAGACTGCCCATTGGAAAAAACATTTATGAAAAATCTATCTGTAATAAAAAACTCAGAAAATTAGAAAATTCGTTCCTTGTTATCCAACCAATCAACTCCTTTGATCACCTCATTTCCTGACTTCACTCTCTGTATAATCATCAATAGATCAGTTGTTATTAACAACCATACCTTTTTCTCACATTAAAGACTCCAACACCAATGCCACCTGGATAACCTGATCATGGAAAATCCTTCTGTCCTCTTAAAACATGCTTGTTCTCTCATTACTTCAGCTCTAAAGTAGGGTCATTGACTTGAAAGTGTTTTTCTTCTCACAGATGCTGCCTGACCTGCTGAATATTTCCTGTTTTCATTTCAAATTTCCAGTTCTTGAATTTCCTTTCACGTTTCAGGAATACAGGTCCACTCTGTTGCTTTTAAAGGAATTGGAGTGAAATCATAATCAAAATAAATGTTCAGTGATTTGTTCTCATCATTCAATCTTTAACCCTATTCAAAGACCATTGCAACTTAAGAACACTATTTCAGAATAATTGTCTTCCAGCCTTACCCTGTTGGTCTGCCCTTCGATTTAGTTCATTGAGTGCTTCTGTTGCGAATTTGCTCTTGGCTAGGGTCAGTGCATATGCTGTGAGGCTCAGAGTGTAGTTGCTACTGATCCCATCATGTAACTTGCCTTCAAGATACGATACAGCACCTGATACCTGATCTAAAGCACTATCCTGAAAGAAACATTTTTAAAGGTAATTTACAGACTGGGATAACAAAATAAATAGAAAGAACAAAAATGCAAACGTTGTTGATATATGGCAGGAGGCTAAATCTCTTTAACTTTTATACAGAAAGATTAAAGATGCTGGTTTACAAAACTGCATAATTAAATCAGAATATTCTGGGGACACTCACCAGGTTTGACAATGTCTATGCATAGAGTTAATGTTTCAACAATCCAACAGATTAATCCTTTGCCTCTTTAGTTTAGTTTAGTTTAGTGATACAGCATGGGAACAGGTCCTTCGACCCACCTAGTCCACACTGACCAATGATCACCCGTACACTAGTTCTATCCTACATTCTAGGGACAATTTACAGAAGCCAATTAACCAACAACTGCATGTCTTTGGAGTGTGGGAAGAAATCAAACCACCTGGAGAAAATCCATGCGATCACAGGGAGAATGTACAAACTCCATACAGACAGCACCCATAATCAGGATCAAACGTGGGTCTCTGGTGCTGTAAGGCAGCAATTCGACCACTGCACCACTATCTACATATCTGCTGCCATGTATTTCGAGCATTTTCTGCTTTATTTCAGATTTCTAGAATTTAGTTAGAACTCACGACATTTAAAATGTATCTCAATGAGCACCTGAATCACCATCGCGCAAAAGGCTACAGATAATTTGGTGGTAAATGATATTAGTATGCTGGCCTTCCCCAGGTTGTGAACTCTCGACTTATTGATAGCCCATAATTTACAACAGTCGGAGGCTGAGTTGAGGAGAGCAGAGCTGGGGAGCGCTGATCAGGCTCACTCACTGAGTGGCTGCTCTTCCAATGTCTGCTTACTCTCCTGTCACCGCTGTTCCCATGATCCCTCCCACGAACTGACTTTCGTTCATGTCTGACTTACAGAAAATTCAGGTTACGATCAGTTCTCAGGAATGGAACAATTTTGTAACCTGTGGATGGTTGGCATGGACATGGTGGGCTGAAGGGCCTGTTTCTCTGCTGTATAGCTCTGTTACCTTGACTCACTGTTATTATTTTGCTTGCACAACCTTTATTTAAGAGTCCAAACACCATGCTTATGACCATAAAACATAAGCATTGTTTCTCCCTTAAAAAGACAGTGCTGGAATAACTCAACAGTTCAGAATCTCTGGAGAACAATAGATAAAAGCACCATTGAACCATTAGGTGACGTTTCGGGTTAGACTGAAGAAGGGTCCCAGCCCGAAAAGTCATCTATCCATGTTCTCCAAAGATGATGCATGACCTGCTGAGTTAGTCCAGCTCTTTGTGTCTTTTTTTGTAAACCAGCATTCACAATCCCTTCTTTCTATAATGTTTCTCCCTTAACCTACTGAATAGTTAAGGGAGAAACATTATAGAAAGAAGGGATTGTGAATGCTGGTTTACAAAAAAAGACTGTCGTGCCGCTGCCGATCGGAACGCCTGTTGATGTTTAGTAGAGAGTAGAGTGTTAATTTGTTCATGATATATGTATTTTTACTTCTATTTATTTTTTACTGCACACTGAAATGGACACTGGTTGAGGAACGTTTTTTTGTTTCCTCTGGGTATGCGAATACTCAGGAAATGACAATAAAGATATACAATACAATACAATACAATACAATACATCCAGCCAACATTTCAATATTTACAGCATCTGCAGTACACTGTCCACAGAGGCAGACTATTGACTATTACAAGAAATGACAAGTTACCTTGTATTTCTTGTCCTCCAAAAGTGCCGTCAGTACGTAAGCCGTGAGCGACATGGGCCCATTCTGTCCTCCTTGGAGTTCTGTATGGATCACGCGGCCTGGCTCCAAGAACTCGCCATTTTTACTCTGGTGTTTTATTATCCAGGATGTGACATTGTTTAAAACTGCCTCGTCAATGTAGATAAATTCCTCTGCCTGTAAGAAGCACCTCAGTACAAAGGCTGACAACCTTAAAAAATAAAAGAATATGTTTTAGAATAATGCATTCTTCAAATCAATGCTCTGGAACTGATGTCCATTGTTAGCCACATGCTCCAAACCCACAATATAACAGCAGACATGATGGACTTCAACTGGCCCCGATTTCAGAGGCAAAGTGCAAATTGTGACAGAGAATTATTTTCTTCTGCACTCCCTGATACAAAAAGAGATATGGAATCACCGGGGTAAAATGAAACATCCTAAGTCTGATTCCTATTCCAGCAGTTTGTGACATGGCTGAACAAGTTATTTCAGAAATCAGAAAGCAGAGGGATGAGAGACAGAGAAACTGCTCGAAACACCGAGTAAGTCATGCAGTATCTGTGGAGAGGGAAACAGAGTTAACATTTCTGGTCTGAACTTCTTTTACAGAAGGTTGGGGAGTAACTTGGTAGAGGACTTACAAAATAACGGAATAATTTGGTTGGCTAAGCTTTGGGGACTTACTGCCACTTGCAGAAAAGTCCAAAATGACACAGACATATGTATGGTTGGCACCAATTTAGAAAGAGTCTCAATGTCACAGAATTATACATATTTTGGCTCAATCCATCCATGCAGGCCAAGGTGCCCATCTAAACTCATCCTATTTGTCTGTGTCTGACCCATAACACCTGAAACATTTTCTGTTCATGTTCCTGTGCAAATGTCTTTTAAGTATTGTTATAACATATAACATATAACAATGACAGCATGGAAACAGGCCATCTCGGCCCTTCTAGTCCGTGCCGAACACGTGTTTGTTATTCCATATCTCTTATTGTATCTGCCTCAATCTCTTCCTCCTGCCTTACGTTCCATGAAGCGCAGAATTCAAAGTTCCTGACCACTACCCCTCGGCTCATTCTTCTCCTCTTCCTCTGGCCCTCATCTCTCCTCCCAGACCCACCTCTGGCTGAGTTTCCACTATACCCTATCATTTTTTGATCTTCCCCTCACTGATCACAGAATGCCAGGTCTTATCCTACTATTTCTCCACCTCTATGAGTTTCAAGTCTGCCAAACTGTTGAACTTTTCTTCTCCACCTTGGAATCTGTGCCTATTTCTTTGGCCAAGAATCCACACCCCATACTGTGGACCACATCTCCCATCTCCAGACGTCCCAATCCACCTGGAACACTCCTGGCATCTTGCCCTAAATATATCCAAAAAGGCTGGTTATTTCAGTACTGAGTTCCAAAATTGCAGACAGAAGATGAGGTGCTGTTGCTTGAGCTTACAAGGTTCTGGGTTCTATTTGAACATTGAAGTTCAAATACAGCGAGGTCACAGGAACATGCAGCAAAGTGGAGTTGAGGACTAGATTAAACAGCAGAAGAGGCCTGGGGGACCATACAGTTGAGTTGTGCCACGGTATATTGTGTTTCTATAATTTTACAATGTGTTTTTGTGGTTTGGAACTTAATGCCTGAGGGGTAGTAGAAACAGAATCTACAATATATTCACAAGCAATCAGATAAATGCTCAAAAGAAAACAACATGTTTAGAGTTGTGAGGGAGGAGCAGCGACGAGGGACGATTTAATCAAAACAAAATGCTGCAGGTGAAAGAGGTTGAAGAGACATCCTGTATATTGTGGGAACCTGGAATAACATCTTTACCCAGGGGTCGGTGAGAACGAGGAGCAGGTTTTCAGGCTGATGTGAACAAGCCTATTGTAAGGGAGCTGGGGAAATAAGAAGCAACCAGCCCTTAACTGCTGTCAACTCATTGCAGATGCATATATACAGACCATGTTTATCACAGCCTCTCAGTGCTGACTTGGCCTGTTACAGCCTTGTCTTTTGACTGGGCACATTACAACCTCACCTTCTGAACAAGCACTTTACAACCTCACCTTCTGAATGGACAAGTTTCAGCATTACATTCTGAAGAAGCATATTACACTCCAGCTTTTTTCCTCATATTTCCAGCATTCATTTTTTTAAATCTTGCTGCAGGGAACTTCATCTTTTTTTCCCAAATTCTTTACTCCTGCCATCCACCTTTTCATAGAACTTCCTTTTGGTTTGGCCTTCCTTCCCTCATTTTCACTGCATTTAAAACTTGATTTACTTCTAATATTCTTCCACTTCTAATGATAGGTCATCAACATTATCCTAGCTCTGTTTTTCTTCAGTGTTTTCTATTTTACATTCAATTTCCAACATCTGAGGTTTTCTGCATTTCTATATCCCAAATCAGTTTGTTAGGGCAGTGCCTACTGATGCCTAATTTGGTGTATAGGATACAAATTGTACGTATATTCTGTTCCGTTTGGGACACATCAAAGCCGTCAATGCCATAAATTGGCAAGAAATCACTGTTGCAATGTAGGAAATGCAGACGCATATTGTGTATCGCAGACTCCCACAAACAATAGATCAGAGGGTCTGTAGCAATGATGTTAGCTTACTTTAGTTTAGTTTTGTTTAGAGATACAGTGTGGAAACAGGCCTTTTGGTCCACCGAGTCCATGCCGACCAGTGAACCCCACACACTAACACTATCCTACACAACCTAGGGACAGTTTACAATTATACCAAACCAATTAACCTACAAACCTGTACATCTTTGTCATGTGGGAAGAAACCAGAGATACCGGAGAAAACCCACGCAGGTCACGGGGAGAACGTACAAACTCCGCACAGACAAGCAGCCCTACTCAGGAACCCGGGTCTCTGGACACTATTAAGCAGCAACTCTACCGCTGCGCCACCTACACTACTGCTGTGTCATGGACATATATTGATCAGAGACAGTGAGGAGAGCCCTTTCATGTAATCATTACATCCATCCTTTCCTCTGCTTTGTCACTGCACAGGGAATTCCCTCTTAGAATCTGTGCTCCAGATCGCGGAGTGGGATTTGAACCTGCAACCTTCTACCTAACCACAGAATGATGAAGGCTGACATATAGACTGTATTACTCACTGACCTGAGCAAGCTGAGGAACAAGAGAATAAGTACCACTTTACAATGTCAGTTTTAATGGCACTAGAAAGCAAGCTCTTCTATTTAAGGATGTGGTTTAGTCACGGTAAATATTTGTCTAGAGCTTGGATTAGCCGTGGTTAAAATATCAAGTGTAATGTAAATCATGGAAGCAGCAAATTCAAATATATACTCCTTTTCCTCAACCACTCTGGCTTCTCTCCCATTTCCAATCTTGTGGAATCAGATACAATTACTACATTTAAGAGGCATTTAGACAGACACTTGAATAGTCAAGGCACAGAAGGATACAGTCCAAATCCTACCAAATAGGATTGATGCAGCTGGCTAGAAAAATCAGCAAGGACGTGGTAGGCTAAAGGGTCTGTTTCTGTACTTTACAGCTTTTTGACTCTATGTCTTACTCCTTATTCTGTGCCTACTATCTCTCTCCTTCTTAACCATTTCTCTGCCATTTTTTATTTTTCTTCACCTTTAATATTCATTGAATCTTTCTTTCTCACGTGCAATCTATCCATTGTCTCCTGTCCTGGATTTCAGTTTCTCTTCCTGCACTCCTCTCTCGATTCATACCAGCTTTTACTCTCCTGACACTCTTTAGCAACCAAAGATAGACACAAAATGCTGGAGTAACTCAGCAGGACTGGAAGTATCTCTGGGTAGAAGGAATGGGTGATGTTTCGGGTCGAGCCCCTTTTGTCAGACACTGAGTCTGAAGAAGTGTCTCGGCCCAAAACGTCACCCATTCCTTCTATCCAGAGATGCTGCCTGTCCCGCTGAGTTACTCCAGCATTTTGTGTCTATCTTCGGTGTAAACCAGCATCTGCAGTCGCTTCCTGCACTCTCCAGCAACCTTTCCTTCTTGGCATTTTGCCCCTATCTACACACCACTTTGATCTGTTCTTCATCTTCCTTTCTCTCCTTTCTTTTCCACATTCTCTCACCATTTCCTCGACTTATCATGTATCCCTTTTCCTTTCTTTCTTTTCTCTAGCATTCCCTTTTCATATCTTTCCCTTTCTCTCCCATATGGTTGCTGTTTGTACACTTGTACATAAAACATTCCAATCTCAAATTAATTGACCAGCAGTCAATTTATTGGAGTGGTCAAGTAGACAGCTCAGTCAGAAACCTTAACAGATTCAAGAAAGTGAAATAAATTTGACTTTACAAAGGCCTATTTTTAAAGGATGTCATTTGCAAATCAGCAATATTATTTCGGAAAGTTGAGACCAATAAAGTTTAAAGAGCTCTCATTTAAGGAGCTTGCTAAAGCTGACCATGCTACAAGATGTTTGCTGCGGTATTGTAGAGTGGAAATAAAATGCGGAAAATGAGAAGATCGCTTATTTTTTTGTACCACAGAAAGCTTGATTTAATCATGAATCACAAACCATTGCAAGCGTAGGAGCCAAAGCTCCTGTATTTCACTCTTTTTTTCCAGGTCAGTAACGGAACAAAATTCTCATGAATCAATCGCGCCAGATGTACCACACTTCAAAAAAACTACAGTGTGCATCTCGCATTTTTACAGCACTTTGGAAATGCAACTGACTATCTCAAACCATGTCATCATGGGTTGTGGCAGGATGTAAAGCTGACGAGGTTAATGGGAGCAGCAACTAAGCATATTATTTTGAATAATACAGGGAGAATTAGGGAAAAACGGGGCAAAGGAAAGTGACTTGCTGACAGCAAGAAGGAGAGAGAGGGAGAGAGCAAAGATACAAAGAGCATGACCAAATGAGAGCAAGGGATGGAGTGAGACCAGTGGGGCAACAGAGGAATGGGATGAAAGCAAAAGAAAGAGAGAGAGAAAAAGTTAAAGAACCAGGAAATTTGGCGGGCAGAGCTGACGGAATCTTAGCCATCCACAGATAGGGCAGTGAGAACCAGCTGAGAACTAGCCACTAGCTCTCCTTCCACTGGGTCCATTTGGCATGATGGAAAGTCGCTCAGTGTGAATATGTTCCCAGTGGTTCCTTCCGAATGTATTCTCTACTGATAGTTATCCCCACCACATTCCTCAGGAATTAAACTGAGGAAAAGTAAGCAATAAATCTTGCGACGTTTTTTTGGGTTGGTTCCACAGCTGAGTGAATAAGAGCCTTGTAATTGCATCTGCAGGCAGAATGGGCCTTCAACCCTCTCCCAACAGAAACCTTCTTACCAAGTACTTCCAGAAGAATCAGAGTTTCCAAATGCACTGAAGGAGCCATCAGTTCGCTGGTACGTTAACTCCCTTTGGTAACCTGCAAAGCAGAAGTATTGCTAAGAACTGTTCAAACATTGACAAGAGAATTGGATCAACTTGGTTTGCCAGAGAGCTAATGAGACACAGCCTCTGTGCATAAGATAGGGATGTGAAATGGTCAGGGCAGGAATTAGCAATGAAATTAATTCTGGATCAACGTCCAAAGCCCAAATGATCATTTCCTTCATGTGTTCCTTTGACTTATGAGAATCGTGGGAATGTTAATATCGTGGTTACATTATTGTTGTTAGTCTAGTAATCCAGAGGTTGGAGTAATGATCTTGGAACACGAGCTCAAATCCCACAGCAACTGGGGGATTTAAATGCACTTAATTGAATCAATCTGGAATTTAAAAAAAAATCCTGAACCTGCAATGGTGACCATGAAACCACTGGATTATATAAACCCATCTGGAAACTTCAGGGAAAAGAAAAATTGCCGCCTATATCCAGTCTGTGTGACTCCAGACACACTAATGTGGCTGTCTCTGAATTGCCCTCAAATGATGTCATAACCCATTCAGCTCAAGGGGCAATTAGGAAATGGGCAGTAAATGCTGACCTAGACATTCACACATACATTTTGTGAAGGAATAAAAACAAATGTTCATTTATCTCCAGAAGAGTCATTCAATGCACAAACAGAACAAAATACAATATTTCCTCCAGTCCTGACGCAGTCTTCTTTGCACATTTGCCCTGTGACCGGGTGGGTTACCTCCGGGCGCTCCAGTTTCTAGCCCCAACCCACAAGGCATACACCCAAGGAGGTTGTAGACACAAGGAATTGCAGATGCTAGAGGTACAAAGTGCTGGAGTTACACAGCAGGTTGGGCAGCATCTATGGAAGCCATGGCTAAGTGAGTTTTGGGCCCCATATCTGAGGAAGGGTGTGCTGGCGTTGGAGAAGGTCCAGAGGAGATTTACGAGAATGATCCCAGGAATGAATTAACATATGATAAGCATTTGACGGCACTGGGCCTGTACTCGAGGAGTTTAGAAGGATGAGGGGGACCTCACTGAAGTTTACCGGATAGTGAAAGGCCTGGGTAGAGTTACAGATTGACAGACCCCTGATTAGTAAGGGTGTCAGGGGTTATGGGGAGAAGGCAGGAGAATGGGGTTGAGGGGGAAAGATAGAAAGGCCATGATTGAATGGTGTAGATGATGGGCCAAATGGCCTAATTCTGCTCCTATAATTTATGAATATATGACATCTCGGGTTGTGAAAGCTGTAAATTATGAAGCCGGAGGAAAGGATATAGGTGAAAGTGGACGAGAGCGAAGGGGAAAGGGTGAGAGGGATAGTGGGGAAAGGGGATTGCCTACAGTAACTTTTTCCTAGGGTATAGGTGAGTGGTAGAATCTGGGGAGAATTTAAGGGGGATATGGGGAGAATTAAAGAAAGGGGTTAGTGTAAATGGATGCTTGATGGTGGTTGTAGATTCAGTGGAGCATAGACTCTTTAACTTCTAGGGTGGGACTTGATCCAACAACTTGCTCACTCAACAGTAAGAGAATATGTGCTACCATTATGATGTGGTTAACATGTTGGTTAGAATTGACAGCGATAGAAAGCTGGTTGCTCTTCCTGATTAATTCTTAGGAAGCTGAAGGCGTAACATGAAACTTCTTGATCATTGCAGTAACACATTACAATACAAAGCCAAAGAAAGACAAAAGCAAAAAAAAATGCTGGACTAACTTAGCGGGTAGGGCAACCTCTCTGGAGAATATGGATAGGTGATATCTCGGATCAGAACCATTCTTCGGACTGATTGTGGTGGGGGGAGAAAACTGGAAGTGTGGTGGGAGGCAGGGGCGGCACAGTGGCACAGCGGTAGAGTTGCTGCCTTACAGTGCCAGAGACCTGGGTTTGATCCCAGAAGTGGGTGTGGCGGCGCCTAACGGCAGCGGCTCGACTACAGTCGTCCGTCTTTTTTTTAATTTTTGTCTTGTTAAATGTATGTCTTGAGCTTAGTTTTTATTATTTTTTAGCTGTGTATATGTGGGGGCTGGAGGGGGGGATGTGGGGGAAACCGATAGTCTCTTCCCTGTATGGCGACCCAACTTTTTCCCTGTCGGGTCTCCGGTGTCGTTGGGCCTAACATCGTGGAGCAATGGCGGTGGCCTCCGGCCGGGACCAACCTGAGCGCTCCAGTCGCGGAGCCTGGGACCTGACATCGCGGAGGTGGCCGGCTTCGGAGCGGGGAGAGCTGTGGTGGCGTGCGGCTGCGACCCGACTTTGGAGTTTCGGAAGGTCCGGCTGCAGGCCCGGTGGACAGGAACATCGGGAGCTCCAGGTCCCTGGTGGGAGACGGCTTTTCGGAGCTCCCGCAAAGGCAACTTCTCACGCTGGAATCGCGGGGTTTGGAGGACACGGAGCGAGGCCTAACATCGCCTGGCGTGGGTTAGCAGCCACGGGACTTACCGTCGCCCGCCGGGGGCTCTAACAGCGGAGCCCCAGTTCGCCTAGACGCTGCAGGTGGACCGCGGGTTGGACTGCTTGAACCGCGGGGTTTAAAGGGCACGGAGCCGAGGCCTGGCATCGCCCGGCGTGGCTAAATGGCCACAGGACTTACCATCGTCCGCTGGGGGCTTTAACACCGGAGCCCCAGTTCACCTAGACGCTGCAGTTGGACTGTTGGACCGCGGGTGAAGAATAAAAGGGAAGAGATAAGACTTTGCCTTCCATCACAGTGAGGAGGTGTTGGAGACTCAGTGTGATGGATGTTTATGTAAACTGTGTTAAGTGTGGGTCTTGGTTTTTTTTTGTAATGTAAAAAACTGTAGTAATGAAATTTCGTTCAAGCCTTGGTTTGAATGACAATAAATAGCATTCAATTCAATTCAATTCAATTCAATCCTGATTACAGGTCCGGTCTGTGTGGAGTTTGTACATTCTCCCTGTGACCGTGTAGTTTTCATTCGGACGTTGGAACCTGAGGGGAAACTTGATAGAAGTATATAAAACCTGACAAGTGATAGGTGGATACAGGTGAGGGAGGTTTCTGATCAGCAGATGGTTGGTCAAAGGCCAAAGGAAACTGGAGAATGCAATGTTCATACCATTAGGTTCTAAGCTACCCAAGCAGAATATGGGATGTTGTTCCTCCAGTTTCCATGCGGCCTCACTCTGGCAATGGAGGAGTGCAGGACAGAGAGATTACTATGGCAAAGGGAAGGGAAGTTAAAGTTGGCAAACCCACCTTGGATCATGTAGGACATGGCTTTTGCTTCCATCTCCTCAGTCACCTGATTTACAGCTGTCAAGTACTGCAAAATGTAAATGTTTGGAGCAAATCTGATCATGTTTTGTTCACCACACCCATATGGCATCTGAAGCAAGTCTTCCAAACCATTAATAGAGGGTCCCAGGATATCACCTGAAAGGAGAAGCAGATTATCAAAGGAGTTTTGCCATTTAGTTTTTACTCATATTGTCTTAGCCACATTGTGGCTCATTTTCAAAAAGCATAAAACTTTCAACAATGTTCAGTCCGTGAATTTAATAGTGACCATCTACCCTAATAAAGAGGCACCCTGAATCAGAATGTGGAAAGGTGAATCTGACATTGTGCACAGCCCTTGCTGTGCATTTTTGCTAATTTGATTTTGTCTGATTTTTAACCCAATATTTCCTGGATGGGTGATGTAGAAAGTGGAGGTGAAGGCTGTAAAGTGATGTGGAGCCAGATAAGGGAGGGATGATGGGCAGATGAGAGGGGATAGGGATGGTAGGCTGAAATGAAGAAGCCCAGGTGGATAGGTGTGCAGGTGATGGGCTGATGGGACTGGCTGGGGGAGGGTAAAGTGTTTGGGTAACAGGGATAGTGGTGTAGGAAATGGAAAAGGTGAACAAAGGGAACGAGAACCTAGGTGGATCAGTAGGAATGGGGAAAGAACACATGGGTAAGGGTTACCTGAAATTTGAAAATTCAAATTTCGTACTGTCCGTACCATTGCGATATAGGCTACCCAAGTGGGATACGAGGTGCATTAAATCCCCCAGTGCAGAATGAGCAAATTTGCCAGTTTTCCACCTAGGGAGTCCCAGCAGCTGTCATTAAGGATTTGCTTGACTTATGAGTTTGCTGTCATCTGGTCAATTGCTCAATTGGACATTCTGCCAGTGCCATTCCCAAAGATTCCACATGCATGATACCAACAGGGCTGTGCCAAACCCAAGTGATGTCCTGGCCTTCCAAAATTCAGTGTCCGTGATATTTTCCAGGAGCTACATTCTGTATGCATACGATGGCTGCCAAGTTCAACTATTTATTCCTTCAGACATATGGGGAAGCTATTATGATACCATTGCCTTCAATGGAGCTCAATATCATAACCAGAATACTGAGCACGATGCCAACTTTCCTCCTTTTATTCTGCTAATTTACAAATCTGAATTGACAGAGAGCCCTTTGTGATGTGAATCTCCAGTGTTTGTCAGAGGTTTTGTCCACTCTTTTGACTGGTCTATTGGTTAAGTTGCAGTATGCAATGAGCAGCTCCATAACAATACTGCAAGGGCAGAAACAGGAGGAGGCAATTTGCCAGCCAGTTCGGTCATTCCAACTCTGCACCTCACCTCCATTTACCCAATGTTGCTCTATATCCCTCTGATATTTGAAAGCTTCTGTTGTACATTTTTTGTGGCTTGTGTGGGAGGGCAGAATTCGAGATTCCCACTGAAATTCTTCATTTCATCCTTCAATGGAAAGACCCTAAGTCAGAAAGTCATAACACGGAAACAGGCCCTTCGGCCCAACCTGTCCCTGCCGACCGAAATGATAGAAGTGTAAAACATCAGCCTGAAGAAAGGTTTGGCAAACCATGGGTCAACAATCTGAAATATTAACCCTGTTACTCTCTCCCTTGAAGCAGCATAACCTGCTGAAAATCTCTAGCAATGTCAGATTTTACTTCAGGTGTTCAATGTCTGCATTTTTCACAATGTTCTTGTTTATTCGCTCTCCACAGATGCTGTTTGTTTTGCTGAGCATTTCCAATAATTCCAGGGCTTTTAGTTTTTAGAAGTTACCCTCTATTATCGACATTCCCTATCAGAGGATTAGCTTCTCTCAGATAAGTTATTTCAACTACTTTAAGTACTTTAATCAATATCTTTTATCAAAGGAGTTGCTGCCAAGTTTATATATATAACACGCTGACACTTTAACCCACTAAGCACCAGAGCCAATTTAATTATGCCAAGATGCAATGAATAGGTTCAGTTTTAGACATTACAGGAACACAAGGATTGTTGCTCCTGAATTAAAGAAACATAGAAACATAGAAAAATAGGTGCAAAAGACCATTCGGCCCTTCGAGCCAGCACCGCCATTCAATATGATCATGGCTGTTCATCTAAAATCAGTACCCCGTTCCTGCTTTTCCCCATGGCCCTTGATTCCTTTAGCCCTAAGAGCTAAATCTAACTCTCTCTTGAAAACATCCAGTGAATTGGCCTCCAGTGCCTTCTGTGGCAAAGAATTCCACAGATTCACAATTCTCTGGGTGAAAACCGAAGATGCCACCATTGAAGGAAAAACTATAATGATCCCTGTGACCAAAAAGCAAAGTTGAGCCATCTGAAGGAGAATGGAGAAACAGACATTACTACTGATCTGGGGCTTGGCAAGAATCCGTGCTCTATGGAGGAGACCTTGAAAGGCAAAAATGAGAACCGAAATAAAGGGACAAATATTCTGCATCGGTCTATTTCAGATTAAACGATTGCCTTGAAATGAAAGGAGATTGGACACAGATGTGTCCCACAAAATATTTGCATCAGAAGGAGAAAAAGGGAACCAAAATTCTTTGCAACAAGAAGTTACAAGCCCCAAAATAGAACTGCCAGTTTAGAACGATATTTAGATGAAAAACACATGCTTCTCGAATTCTGTGCAAATGATGCTGATCCCTCCGCCTACCTCTTAGCCAATCACTTTTGATATGCACTTCCTGGCTCTACTAATGATAAGAGACTTCCAAGGGGCCAAGACAGGGTAACTGTCCAAGGGTTTCACTAGCGGAGAGTCTCCACTGAAGGAGACAGTGTAACACAATAAGGAGCCGATTATTTGAAACTGAGGTATGTAGAACTTTCTTCTCGCAGAGAGTGGTGAATTTCTCAGAGATTCTCTGCCCCTGAGTGTTATGAAGGCCGGATCATTAGGGATGTTTAAAGGGAAGATAGAAATATTTTTGAAAGGTCAGGGAATTAAGGGCTATGGGAAATTGCATAGAAAGAAGAGACGAGGCCTGGGGCAGATCAGCCTTGATATTAAATGACGGGGCAGGGTTGAGGGACCAAGTGGCCTACTCCTATTTTCATGCTCTCATGGAGAAACAATTTCATAAGCAGCCTGCTAAATCGTATTCCTCAATCAAAGTAAAGTAATTTTCTCCACACTACAAACATGGAGCTCCATCTTGTTCACTAGAAGGACCTCAACAGTTCATGAAGAGGTTCACCACCACTTTCTAAAGGGTCATTAGAGTCTGGGAATAAATACTGGCCTGGATTGTGATACTCACACCTCAACTGTATGAAGGACATGGAAGAGAGAGGAACGCCTGGTACAATAAGGTTTAAATGGGACCTGAGGGGCAACTTTTTCTATACTGAGGTGATATGCTTATGAAATGAGTTGTCAGAGGAAATGGTTGAAATAGGTACAATAACATTTTATATTATTTGGACGTGTACATGGATAGGAAAGGTTCCGAGGATAATGGGTCAAATAGGGGCAATGGGAATAGAGTAAATGGGGCTTTTTGGTCGTCATGTACAAGTTGGACTGAAGGGCCTGTTTCTATGTTGTAAGAACAATGACCACGACATGGCTGGCATGCAACAGAATGGAGATGGAAATCCCAATGGCAATCCCCAATGTTTCGGCCATTTTGTTGGTCCTTATTTTAAGTTAATAAAATGGAGAGAAACACCTTTCCCCCCAAAAATTGATTGTTTGGTTTAGCTTCCCCCTACCTTTCAGCAGAAAATCTGCTGTGGGTGAGATCAGCTAGGAGTGCGAGTCAAAGCCGGCATACAGTGAGGTCCAGACAAAGTGTTTCTTAAGCATGAGCAAAGCCATGACCCTGCCACGTCCCTGCTCACCCCTGCTTAAGCTCAAGCAATGCCAGTGGTGGTCCACTCATCCGGTGAGGAATATTGAGGGCGGCACGACGGTGCGGTGGTAGAGTTGCTGCCTTACGGCACCAGAGACCTGGCTTTGATCCTGACTACGGGTGCTGTCGGTACAGAGTTTGTACATGCTCCCCGTGACTGCGTGGGTTTTCCCTGGGTGCTCTGGTTTCCTCCCACATTCCAAAGACGTACAGGTTTGTACGTTAATTGGCTTCGGTAAAAACTGTAAATTATCCCTAGTGTGTGGGATAGGGCTCGTGTGTGGGGATCGCGGGTTGGCGCGGACTCTGTGGGCCGTTGGGCCCATTTCCGTGCTGTATCTCTAAACCAAACTAAACTAAGCAGGATGGAGCCTTCTTACCGATCACGGTGACATGTGCCCTCTGGCTTCCCTCCACCACGTTTTCCGGGAAGCTGAATTGTATTGCCTCAGTCCAAAGTTGTTCGTTAGCTTTTGGGGCCGCAAGGAATGCCTTGGAGAACGACTGCTCTATCCCTTCAGCCTGAGGACAGGGAGGCAAGCACAGTGTCAAACATCCTTCCATTCACCAGGATTTAGGAGTCTCCATTAATAAAGGTTTTGAGATAAAAGTAAACCAAAGAACAAATTGGGATTTTACGAATGTTCTATTTATATCCTCCCGTTCACATGTCTGTCCAAAAGCCTCTTAAACATTGCTATTGTATCTGATTCTGCCACCCCCACTGATTATTCCATGCACCTAGCACTCTTCGTGTAAAAGGGAATTGCCTCACACATTTCCTCTCTCACCGTAAAAAGCTGTGCCCCCTGGTATATAATAATAATAATAATAGATTTTATTTATATAGCTCTTTTCAGGACTCAAAGTCGCTTGACATTACTACCTTGGAAATTGTAAATGGGTGGGCACTTTAGTGGAGCAAACCAATTTGGCCAACTCTCCCTACTCTTATACTAAATGTTTCCCTTTCAAAGTATTATCTAATTCTCTATTGAAAGTTACTATTGAATTTCTCTCTGCTCTCTTTCACAATAAAAGAAAATACTCATCTCCCTTTTGTCAATTACCTTGCATCTTGAACATCTCCGGTTTCATGTCAATTCTTATAAGAAACTTCACCTCCTGGCAGTATAGGTGCATGGTTTCCTAAAAGTGGTGAGTCAGGTGGACAGGATGGAAAAAAAAGGCATTTGCCTTCATTGGGAAGGGCATTGAGTTCTATTGTTGCAACATCATGATGCAGCTGAACAAGTCCTTGTTGACACTACACTTGGAATTTTGCATGCAGTTCTGGCTACCCAGTTCTAGGAAGGATGTCATTAAGTTAGGAAGACTGTAGAAGAAATCCACCAAGATGTTACCGAGACTTGTGGACTTGTTATAGGGAGAAGTTGGAAAGGCTAGGACAATTCTTTGGTGTCTAGAAGGCTGATGATTGATCTTATTGAGTTGTACAAGATTATTAGAGGCATGGATAAAGGGAACACACAGTTTTTTCCCCAGGGAAGAGCATATTAAAACAATAGGGCATAAGCTTAAGGTGAGATGGGAGAGATTTAAGAAGGAACTTGGGGTAACTTTTTCACTCAGAGGGTAGTTGGTATCTAGAATGATCTGCCTGAAAAAGCTTATAGAAATTGATATAATTCTGACTTTCAAAATATATTTAAGAGGGATATGGGCCAAATGCAAACAAATGGGGTTAGCAGCATGGACAAATTGGGCCAAAGGGCCTATTCTATGACTCTATGACATTTTCTCTAACAAAACTCCTGCCCTTTCCGCAAGTTTAATGGTGACTGGTTGTGATGTTCGCCAGAGTTCCACACTTTAGGAGTATTAATGCCTCATGTAAACTGCATGCCACTTCTACCCCTTGATCTCTTCAAACCTTCTTGGAACATTAAAATATATTGATGTTGCCTGGGATGGAGCATTTTGGTTACGAGGAGAAATTGCAGAGCATAGATCTGTCTTCCCTACAGTGGAGGTTAAGAGGACACTTGATTGAGGTATATAAAATTATAAACGGTGTAGAAAGGGTAGACTGCAGGAACGCTTATCCATTTAATAGTGTTGAATAATATTAGAGGACATAAATTTAGGGTAAAAAGTAAGAGATTCAGAGGGGATCTAAGGAGGACTTTCTTCACCCAGAGAGTGATGAATGTTGGAATACACTGCCTGAGAGAGTGGTGGAAGTGGCGCTGCTGACAGCCTTGATGGCATGTTTAGAGGAGCACTAGAATTGTCTGGAAATAGAGGGCCATGAGGCGTACTGGAAGATGAGTGCCCACTGGACAGCATGGCCATGATGGACCAAATGGCCTGTTGCCATGCTGAATGGCCGTAAGGAAGATTGAAGCAGGAATAGATCATTTGTCCCCTGTTTTCTGCATTCAATAATATAGCTCCCTCTGTACCAACCTCCTGGACTACCACACATTTCTTGATTCCTTTAATGTCCAAAAACCTATTGATCTCTATCTGGGATACATTGAATGACTGGATGTAGACTTCAAAACCTTCACCATCCTCTATCCTGAATGACCAATGCTTCAATTGTTCAATGGTATGTTATTTGTAACGTACCGAGGTACAGTGAAATTCATTTTTGTATACAGTTGTGATGTTCGCCACAGTTCCAAACTTTAGGAGTATTAATTAATCAGTATATATCAGCACATTGCCAATCACCCACATCCAAATCATTACATTCATTTATATTTGCAAATGTGCCTACATCAGATATATACTTTCTTGAAACTTGTGATGCAGGCGGACAGGGTGGTTAAGAAGACTTCTGGCATGCTCACCTTCATCAGCCAGGGCAATACAATACAATACAATACAATTTATATGTCATTTGGACCCCGTTGAGGTCCAAACGAAATGTCGTTTCTGCAGCCATACATTACAAAACGAAGAAGACCCGAGACACAAACACAATTTACACATACATCCATCACAGCGCTGTGATGGAAGGCAAAAAAAAACGTATCTCTCCACTGCACTCCCCCCACCCCCCGATGTCAGAGTCAAAGTCAAAGCCCCCGGCGGGCGATGGTGATTATCCCGCGGCCATTAAAGCCACGCCGGGCGATGCAAGGTCGCGCACCGGGTCTTGATGTTAGAGCCCCGGCGTGCGCTCGCAAAGTCCCGCAGCCATTCCAAGCCGCGCGGTCGGTGATGTAAAGCCCCGCTCCAGGTGCTCTTCAACCCCGCAGCTCGGGCGGGAGAAGTCGCCGCTGCGGAAGCCCCGAAAAGCGGTCTCCCACCAGGGACCCGCGGGCTTCCGGTGTTGCCGTCCGCCAGACCCGCGGTTGTAGCCTCCGAATCTCCGGGGGTCGGGTCGCAACAGTGTATTCCAACATTCATCACTAAGAGTTGGGACGTAATATTTCAACTGTACAAGTGGTCGGTGAGACCACACTTGAGTATTATGTGTAGTTCTGATCGTCCAGCTATAGAAGAATGTCATTAAGCTGGAAAGTATGTGGAAAAGATCCAATAGTATGTCATTGGGACTGGAGTGCTTGAGTTATAAGGAGTGGGTGGATAAGCTGGAACCTTTTTGCCTGGTGTAGGAAACTGAGGGGTATATAAAATCATGAGGCCCATAGGTAAGATGAGTGGTGACAGTCTTTTTTTCCCCGGGTAGGGGGCATCTAATGTTGGAGGACATAGATTTAATGTGAGAGGAAAAGCCCCAAGGGGCATCATTTTCACACCAAATGGGGTGGGTATATGGACCAAGCTGCCAGTGGAAGCTGGAGAGGTGGGTACAAATACAAGGTTTTAAAGACACTTTGACAGATTCATGGATTGAAAATGTTCAGAGGGATATGGGCCAAATGCAGGCAAATGGAACCACATTAGACGGACATCTTGGTCGGCATGGACAATGTGGGATGAAGGGCCTCTTTCTGTGCTGTGTACCTCTATAACACAGAAACAGGCCATTCAGTCCATCTAGCCTGAGCCAACCTCTTCCTGCCCTTCTTCACCTTATCTTCTGAAGGGATTGCTATAGAAAGGAGCCACCAAAGACTCAATGGACCAAAAGGACCCCTTCTGCGCTATAATATATTTATGCCCTTCCCCTTCTGCTGCTGCTCTGCAGCCCTGATTATCCCTCGTCACTTTCCTTTCAGAAGCCTATATGCAAAATTCATCTAATTCTGTTTCGAAAGAGTTACACCAGTAGTTTTCTGTCGCGTGCCATTCCCACATATCCACTGATCTGGCTGAAAGGATTATTCCTAATCGCTGCGCTTGCTTGAGGCTTTTTCTAAGTTTAAATCTAACCCCATACTCATGGTCCAAGTTAAACAATCCATTACGGGGATTGCTCCCAGACTTTCAGAGATCTGGGCCATGCATCATCTGTAACACATTTGTAAAATCTGAACCTATTCAACCTTCTCTCTGCTACACCATTAGGTAAAGCCAAGAGGATCCAAGTACGTTGCTAGGATTCCAAATATTGGAGGTCTCAGCATATTGAGCTGGCTTCAGTGAAGCTGTTACATCATATCAACTGTGGCCCAGCGGGTAATGCTCTCTTCTTTGACTCATGCGCACAATGGTTCCAATTCCCTTCAAAGGCTTGGACACAATATCAAAGTTGACCTGTGAGAGCTGCCTTTCTCAGGAAATGTCTGATTTTCTCTCAGGTCATGTAGTCTGGATGTCATTGGCAAGGTTAGCAGTTATTGTCCATCCCCTGAACTGTGTGGCTTGTTGGCCCGTTTCAGGGGAATTAAGATTAAGCCACACCGGTGGATCTGGAGTCACGTGTAGCACAAAGATAGAACAGTTCAACATAGGAACAGGCCCTTCGACCCAATATATCTGCACCACCGACACCAATCTAACTAATCCCATCTGCCTGCACGTGATCTACATCCCTCTATCCCCTGTCTCTTCATGTGCCGGTCTAAATGCCACTTAATGGCTGCTATCATATCTGTTTCCACCAGGGCAGCATGGTAGCGCAGCTGTAGAGTTGTGCCTTACAGTGCCAGAGACCCGGGTTCATTCCCGACTATGGGTGCTTGTCTGTACGGAATTTCTACGTTCGACCCGTGACCTGCGTGGGTTTTTTTCCTGGATCTCTGGTTTCCTCCCAAGATGTACGGGTTTGTAGGTTAATTGGCTTTGGTAAAATTGTAAAATTGCCCCAAGTGTGTAGGATAGAACTGATGTATGGAGTGATCGATGGTCAATGTGGTTTCAGTGGGCCAAAGAGCCTGTTTCCACATTGTATCTCTAAAGTCCATGGCCTCTAGTCTTTGGCATTTCCACCCTGGTATGCCTCGCATAATTTCCACCTTATGTATGCCCCTCTTAATTTTATGAACTTCTGACTTTGATTGGGTAAGGATAACAGATTTCCTTCCCTGAAGGATAGAAATGAACCAGATGTTTTTCTTTTAAAATAAAGATTAATGCAAGGTTCCCTTTCAGGGCATTAGGCCTTTCATTGCAGAGTTTATATAATTTCCTAATAATATATCCCCCCCCCTCCCCCCTTTTCCCACTAGCAATGGTGGGATTTGAATCAATGTCCCTGATAGTTTTAGATGCTAGCCTGGACCATGACCCAGGGCATAGCTTCAAATTACATTGTGACTACACCTCTCAACGTTCACGCCATGTTACTTCATAAGTTTGTTCTAGGAGCAGAATTAGGCCATTCGGCCGATCAAGTCTACTCAGCCATTTCATCATGGCTGATCTATCTTTCCCTCTCAACCTCATTCTCCTGCCTTCACTCCATAACCTCTGACATCCTTACTAATCAAGAAACTATCAATTTTCACCTTAAAAATATCCATTGAGTTGGGCTGCACAACCATCATTGGCAATGAATTCCACAGATTCACCACCCTCTGACTAAAGAAATTCCTTCTCATCTCCTTTCTAAAGGTACATCCTTTTATTCCGAGGCTATGGCCTCTGGCCCGAGACCCTCCCACTTGTGTAAACATCCTCTCCACATTCATTCTATCCAAGCCTTTCACTATTCGGTAAGTTTCAATGAGGTCCCTGTGCTTTGAAGAGCATGGGACCTTTCCCTGGTGGTCCTGGCCCATGTGCATTCATCAACCAAGCTTGGAATAAGATCATTCCTCTTTGACTTCACATTGCTGTCCATTGCTGCTTATCAACTGCAATGACTGCAATGCCATGTCACTGGGAGATTCTGCTACCTCAGCCTTATCACGGTTGACCATACTGGGTGTGCAGCCAAATTAAGCTCTCCTACATCCTCTCTCGCTCCACCCATTTCCACCCACCCACAAAACCAACCACTGCAATTGACTGGATTTAGAGGAGGTAACTTCTGTAATCACATGGCACAGGAGGCGACCATCAGGTCTATCGGGCCTGTGATGGCTCTTTGAAAAAGCAATTTCATTCGTCCCACTGCCCACAATCCTACATACTTCAGAGATTTTCCCAAACATGTTGTTGAGGAAATATGCTTTCACCAGCCTAGCATGCACTGTGTTCCACGTCACATCAATTCACTGCAGAGTAAATGTTCTTCCTTTCTTCTGGTTTATTTTCCCATTTATTTACATCTCTGTTTACCAACTCTTCCACCAAATAGAACAGCACAGCACAGGAGTGATGTTCAGCTTCTGCGCTGAACATCATTCCAAATTGAACTAATCTCCTCTGCCTGCATGATCGATATCCCTCCATTCCCTACATATCCATCTAAAAGCCTCAAACGCCACTTCTGTATCTACCTCTGCCACCGCCCCTGATAGCGCATTCTAGGCACACACTATTCTCTGTGTAAAAAAAACTTGCCTTTAATTCCAGAGGTTATATAATTTCTTGATAGTAAATCCCTCCCTTCTCCCACAAGCTATGGTGGACTTCAACCAATGCCCTTGAATCAGTGAACCAGCCTTCTAGATGATGGCCCGGTAGCAACTACTTTAAACATTTCCCTCAGACCTTGAAGCTATGTCCTCTCATCCTTGACCTAGGATCCTTCTGAATGTCTACCCTATCTATGCCTCTCATAATTTTGTATACATCTATCAGATCTCTTCTCAACCTCTGATGCTCCAGATGAAATATTCCAAGGATCCAATAATCCTAACAGGTGACACCCTCTCATTCTGCTTAATCACTCCATTATAAACCCTCAAATTTTCAGTAAATCTACCCTACACCATGTCCAAGGCCTTAAACTTCCTAACATATGACACCCAGAACTAGACTCTATTCTCACTGTGGCCTTGTCAATGATTTTATTAAGAATCATTAGGTCATAAATTTACACAGCACAGAAAGAGACCCAATGGCCCAACTCATCCATGACAACCAAAGGTTGTCATTTCACTTCCTTGCTTTTGTACTCTATGCCACTACTTCTAAAGCCCAGAATATCACATAGTCGTACAGCCCAGACCCTCTGGCGCCCCATGTCCATACCATGTACGTGAATATTCTTAGCAACCTCTTAATTTGACTCTCAGTTTGTGAAGTTGCCTTAAAAATAGAGAGAAACCTGGTCGAGGAATAGCCAAATGCAAGTCTTACCTTCACTAAAATGTGCTTGGTGACAGCATCAAATGCAACTGTGGTCGTTGCCTTCACTGTAACAGGAACCTTTCCGAGAACCTTTGTTGTTACAGGGAAGTAAAATACATGGGCCTCCTGACTCCTCACAGACCCCGTCTTGCTGCTGGGTGCAGTGTCCTCGCTCAGCACAGAAGTCAAATCAAAGAAGTCCCCCAACTCCACGTCCACCTGAACCTGGGAAATTAAAACAAAAGCCACCTTTATCCAGTTATCAACTTTTCATCCCCCAATTTACTTAACTTTTCAACAAGGTAAACTCACAAATTATCCAGGGGGGGATTTGAACTTACATTCTGACAGTATTGAGTCAAGGCTTCTCAATATCATGGCTCGTGTATTCAGACCACTTGGCTGTAAGAAGTTTGAATGAAATGGAGAAGCAAATTTAAAGAAATGCTAGACCTGGGCCTAAACAGTGTAGAGAGCCAAAATGTAGCTTGTGTATCCAGACAGCGATCGAGGGGGGCTGTGTCAACAGGTCTGCCTGAATGATCCGAGAATCACTCCTATTTGCATCCAGCAGGAAAATGGTTTACCACCAGCCTCTTCGGAGGCAGTTCTCCAGCCTCACCCTGTGGAGATTAGTTGCTTCAAGGCCCAGTAAAGCAAAATGGGGTTAATTGCCACTGTGCAGTCCTTTGTGCTTGAGAGCTTGAGAAGAATTTGACATCCCCCGCTGTGATTATATAATGAATTCTTGTCATACAAGCATGACAGTGTTTGTACGGTCATTAAGTTTACAAGTTCTAGGAGCAAGTTCGGGTGGCACCACCGCAGTGGCTACCTCGCCAGCAGCTCGTCGGTCCTTTTGCCTTTTTTTGTTATTTTTAGTGCGTCTAAATGTATGTTTTAACGTTTCTCAGTATGTCTTCTGCGAGGGGTGGGGGGGGGGGGAATAGGGGGAAACCGTTTTTCAGTCACTTACCTGGACGGAGATGCGTCTTTTCTACATGTCGCATCTTCGCGTGGCACCATAGCAAAAGTGTCCACGTCACGGGGCTGGAAACTGGAAGTATCCCAAGCCAATTCTGCTACCAACATCATCTATTGCAATAAGTGATGGCTCCCATTGATGGTCGCTGGAAGCTTGTCTCCTTTTCAGGACGGATGATGACAGCGATGTCAACATTTGAAACATGGAAAATGGACACGAAAGAAGAAGAAGAAGCCCCCCCTCGCGGCCTATCAACTGTATTGGTGCGGCCTTTCCTACCGGAGACCGGCCCAGAGCTTCAGCAGCAGGCGCAGCGCTGAATTTCCATAGTGGAGCGGGGCGATCCCTTGCCGGGGTTCGCCAGTGTTGGAGCGCCGTCCACTGGGGCCTACTGACTGTAACATCGTGGAGCTGTGGTCTGCGGAGCTTCTAGCCGCAGGCACGACGCTGACTTTAACATTGCGGAGGCCTGGGATCTTTTGCCGAGGATCGGTAGTGTTGGAGCTCCGCCCAGCTCGGCCTGTGGACTTCGGAAGCCGCGGTCTCCGGTAAGAAGAGGCCGATTCGGAAACTCCAAGCCGCAGAGTGTGTTCCTCCGTTCCGACGCCGTAGTTTCGATCATCCTGGTGAGGGCCTGTACATTGGGCCGTCCGTAGCAGCGACTGCGGAGGGTTCACGGCCACGACCACGGGTGAACAAAGAGGAAGATGACTGAACTTTATTGCCTTCCATCACAGTGAGAAACGTTGATTCCGCTGTGGTGGATGTTTATGTTAAATTCAATTGTGTATTGTGTTCTTTTTATTCGTATGGCTGCATGGTAACTCAAATTTCACTGTACCAATTGGTGCATGTGACAATAAATGTGAACTTAAAGTTGGATTAGGCCATTCAGCCTATCAAGTCTACTCCGCCATTCAATCATGGCTGATCTATCTTTTCCTCTCAACCTGGTTCTTCTGCCTTCATTCATAATCCCTGTAACTCTTAATAATCAAAAAACTGTCCATCTCCACCTTAAAAATAACCATTCTGGGTCAATGAATGACACAGATTCACTGCCCTCTGACTAAAGAAGTTCCTTCTCATCTCCTTTAATTCAGTCCATGCAGTAAATCAAGTCCCTTGCACTCCTGCCATCTACTTCACTGCTCCAACCTTTCTGAGAATAATGAAAGGCATAGATACTGTGGATGTGGAAAGGATCTTTCCACTGGTAGAAGAGTATAGGACCAGAGGTCATAGCCTCAGAATTAAAGGACGTTCTTTTAGAAAGGAGGGTAACGTTCTTGTGGCGCTGCGAGTCGGATGCATCGCCTGCAGCGGTTTCGTCGTTTCCACTTTTTTTTTTTTTTTAGTATGTCCAAAAGTATGTTTTCGTGTTTCTCTGTATGTCTTGTGTGGGGGGGGGGAATAAGGGGAAACCATTTTCGGGTACCTACCTCGACGGAGATGCGACTTTCTTCCCTGTCGCTTCTTCGCCCTCCTCCTCGCGGCCTTACAGCTGGTTTGGTGCGGCCTTTTCCAGAGTCGGGCCCAGAGCTTCAGTGGTGGCACAGCGGGGACTTTAACATCGCAGATCCCCTTGCCGGGGGTCGCCGGAGAAGCACTCCGACCGCTGGCCTGCGGCCTACAACATCCTCGAGCCTCGGTCTGTGGAGCTTCTGGCGGCAGGCATGGAGTGGACTTTACTTACCATCGTTGAGCGGACGATCCCTCGCCGGGGTCGCCGTAGAAGAGCTCCGACCGCCTGCGGCCTACAACATCTGGAAGCTGCAGTCTCCGGTAAGGAGGTGGTCGATTGGGAGCTCCCGGCCGCGGGGTGTACTCGACTATCCCGACGTCGGCGTTCTGACCATCCCGACCAGAGGGCTTGAACATCAGGCCATCCATGGCGGCGACTACGGAGGGTCAGGGCCCCAACCATGGGTGAACAAGGGAGGAGGAGGAGGACTTCCACCACAGTGAAGAATGTCTGTGGTGGATGTCTGTAATCTTCTTCTTCTTCTTCTTGCGTATGGCGTGCACAGCCTAAAGTTGTAGGACAACTTGTTCTATTTGATCTTATTTGATTGTGCACACCGGGTTGATTGCATTCGTCGAAATAGGGCGGACCACGTGAAGGTTATATTCTTCCACCCTGATGTCTGTGTTGAATTATGTTGTTCATTGTGTCCTTTTTTAATTGTAACACTGCATGGTAAATTACATTTCACTGCACCCAATGGTGCATGTGACAAATACATTTGAACTTGAACTTGAGGTGAGGAGGAAATTCTTTAGTCAGAGGGTAATTAATCTGTGGAACTAATTGCCACAGAGGTCAGTGGAGGCCAAGTCAGTGGATATTTTTATAAATAGATAAATTCTTGATTAGAACGGGTGTCAAGGGTTATGGGTAGAAGGCAGGAAAATGGGATTGAGAGGCAAAGATCAGCCATGACTGAATGGCGGAATAGACGATGGGCCGAAAGGCCTAATTCTACTCCTATAACTTGTGAACGTGATTTTAAGCTCTGATTGCACTCCGCAAGTCTGTATTTTCAGCTCGCGGAGACCACTGGGTTCTTAATCCACAGGTAAGGACAACATTTTCTGGCCCAACCAGGACACGAAAGAGTCATTATCCAAATCATACAGGGTAAGGACATGTTAGTGAGCCAGTGATCTGATAGTTCTATGGTTACTGGTATTGGGACTTGCATTTCATTCCCAGCTGTTGTGGTGAGATATGAACTAATGTCCCTGGATCGTATGGCCAGGGGGTTCAATTATTGGTCTGGCAACATAACCACAATGATAACGCATCTGTTGGCCATGACTGTAATGCAGTACTTGTTTATTTCAAAACATGCACACTATGGTCTGTGGCTTCTCATGAATCAGGCATGGTGGGCTAATTCTGCCCACGGCATCCACAAGTTCCTGTTGATTGCATGTTATTCCAGACAGAATGTTTGGTATTCCATGAAACATCTTTATGGTGTGAGTCCCAGACGACCCCCCTTGCGCAAACTGGCTTATCGATATTTCTCGCGCATCAGCGATCTTGGTTGAACTCACCCTACTTCTCCTACTGTTGGATTGGAAAAATAAGCGCAGACTGGGTAGAAAAATCCAGGCCATTCCTTTTTTAACAAGAATCTATCTGCCTCTTCCTTGAAAAAAATCAAAGGCTCTGCTTTCAATTCCTTTTAAGGAAGAGAATACCTAGGTGTCACAACCTTCTGAAAAAAGTTGTTTGACTTAGACATCATCCATGTCTTAAATGAGAAACCTTTTTTTTTTAAATAGAGATCCCCATTGCTAAATTATGTACATATCTCTCTACTTCCACGATTAAAAAATCCCCAAAGGATCTTATATATTTTAATCAAGTCAACTTTCTTTCTTCTAGACTTCAGTGGCATGCCCATTTCAAGTATTAGTCCAGTAAAACATTTCTCGGAAAAAAAGACACAAAGTGCTAGAGTAACTCATCGGGTCAGACAGCATCCCTAGAGAAAATGGATAGGTGACCAATCCCAACCAGAAACGTCACCAATCCATGGTCTCCAAGACCTGCTGCCTGACCTGCTAACTTACTCCAGCACTTTGCGTGTTTTTTTTTGCAAAACACCATCTGCAGTTCTTTGTTCAAACATTTCTCAGAAGTCCTTCCCAAGTGTGAACACAATTCCTTGAATAGCCTATCACTGGCTTCCTCTCCTCTGTCACTCAAGAAGGGACCAGACCCTTTCATCATCAAAGTCGACTGTCCATTTCCATCCACAGATGCTGTCTGACCTGTTGAGCTCCCCCAGAAGTTTGTTTTTTACTCTAGCACCCAGTTGCTCTGGCTGCTTGTTGTTACAGCGTGTAGTTACCAATCCAACACTGAAATAAAACAGTTAAAGTAATCCAAAGCATCATTAGCCACCAGAAAGGTCAAATCACTTCACTGCAGCCCCCAGATTAATCCAGTGACACCCTGGAAACATCTCAGCAGATCTCAGGTGGTCAACTAACACAAACTCCCTGGTACTTCCTAAGATTACACAGGAAAGTCAACTTGCCACAACAGCTGCTAGTGTCATTCTACCGTTGCTCCATAGAGAATGTCCTGACACATGGCATCATGGTGTGGTATGGCAACAGTCCTGCGGCTGACAAGAAAGCTCTGCAGAGTCATCAACACAGCCCAGAAGATCACCAACACACATCTGCCTGCCCTGGAAGAGATCTGTAGTTCTCGTTGCCTGCGGAAGGCATCACGCATCCTAAAGTCAAGTCAAGTCAAGTCACATTTATTTATATAGCACATTTAAAAAACAACTCTCGTGGGCCAAAGTGCTTTACATTTGTTATAAGAATAGTATAAACAAACAAACTACATACATATATACATATAGCCCTCGCTCAGAGGACGTCAAGAAAGGCTTGGGAGTATAGATAAGTATTTAGTCTTGACTTAAAGGAGTCGATGGAGGGGGCAGTTCTGATGGGAAAGGGGATGCTGTTCCACAGTCTAGGATCTGCAACCGCAAAGGCGCGGTCGCCCCTGAGCTTATGCCTAGACCGCGGGATATTCAGCAACCCCAAGTCGGCCTATCTAAAGGACTCATCTCATCCCGCACATCACTTGTTTGCCCTTCTGCCCTCAGGAAAGCGTTACAGGTCCATCAAATCACACACCACCAGATTAACAAACAGTTTCTACCCCAAGGCCATCACCACTCTGAGCTCTGCACTGAATACACACCCCCATAGCCAATATTTTGTACTGCTGTAACATTATACTGTGAAATATTACACAATCTGACTTGACAATGTTTTTCTTGCCGTTTTTGCTGTTTCCATTATCGTTATTATTTATCTGATACGTTGGAGTTCCGCTCGGGCAGGGCGCCTGAAATTTCGTTGTATGTATTTACACTGACAATAAAGTTTATTATTATTATTTTTATTATTATTAAGGTCCATTACCTCTTGTGTCTGTTCCAGGTAGTTGAAGATGCTTATTTCCAGAATTAGTTGTTCCCCTCTGGTCACAGAGTACGGGAGGTTTAATTCCAAAAAGAAAGACTTGAAGACCTCCAACTGTTAATTTAAAAAAGCAGGTAAGTTGTTATCCACACTTAATTGAATTAAATCTCAGATCACAAAATTATTTGGAAAACTAGTATACAATCTATTACACTTTTGAATTTTTGTTCCCAGTCTTTGGCTCATTCCAGCCTTATGCAGTAGGTTATGAATGTAGGAACATATGAATTAGAACCCTCATGCTATATCCTCCATTTAATGAGATCATTTTAACCTCACTTCCATAACCCTGCCTAAACCCCAGTAACTTGGCATTCACTTTCTGAACTGTCCTCATTAATGGAAAGCTTTTATAGGAAGTGAGCACGAGTGTGTGTGTGTGTGTGTGTGTGTGTGTTTCTCTGTGTATGTGTGTTTGTGCTTCTGTGTCTGTATCTGTGCCAGCTTATGTTTCCATGTGTGTGTGTACCTGTGTCTGTGTGGTGTTTCTTGCTGTGTGTGTGTGTGTATATGCGTATACGCGTGTGTGTGATGATGGTAGGACCAGCAGAAAGATTCCCACTGGCCCCTTGGTGTTAAGTAATACAATGCAGGAAAGACCATTTCATAATTCAGCATTTAACAACATTTCGCAAAGAATTGCTTTTGACAGATAGATCACACTTACAGGGACATGAAACTGCCAATTTACCGTCAAGAAAATCCTTACAACTAAAGAAAGAGTCTAATTCAGTGATGCTGGTTGAGCAATGAATGTTGGCCAGTAACAGCTCTTCCTGCATTATCCTGCATTAGGGCTTAAAGTGGGATAATACCTTTGCTGAGAGACAGCACCTTCAACAGGGCATGCTCCCTGAGCACGGCGCGGAGCAGTGGCCCAGATTATTTTCTCTGCGTACCCATTGTGCTATGAACGCCACATCTGGGGAGTGAAAGAACCCTGAATGGTGAGTGGTGTCAAAACGTTATGGAGAGAAGGCAGGAGAATGGTGTTGTGAGGGTAAAATAGATCAACCTTTCATCAAATGGTCCGAATGGCCTAATTCAGTTCCTATGCCTTTTAGTCTTCTGAACTAAAGGAGTGGAAAAGATAAATGAGTTCCATAGAATCTATAAAACACCCGACCCTAATTGTCACCTATTCATGTTCTCCAGAGATGGTGCCTGACCCGCTGTCTAACACAAGCACCTTGTGTATTTTTTTGTAAACTATCGTCTGCAGTTCCTTGTGTCTCCATAGAATCCCATTCTGCTGGGAACAGTTCTTTGCTCCATCCCACATACGGTCCCACAGTCAACTCTTCTGTTTGAGTGTTGATCCAATTCCTTGAACTACAGCAGTGTCAGTTGCAGGTTGAGCAGTTGTCAATGATCTAGGCATCTCCACATAAATTTAGTTTAGAGATACAGCGCGGAAATAGGCCCTTCGGACCCACCGAGTCCACACCGACCAGCGATCCCCACACATTAACGTTATCCTACACACAGTGGGGACAATTTACACTTATACCAAGCGAATTAGCTTACAAACCTGTACGTATTTGGAGTGTGGGAGGAAACCGAAGATCTCGGAGAAAACCCACGCGGTCATGAGAGAATGTACAAACTCCGTAGGGACAGCACCCATCGTCGGGATCGAACCCGAGACTCCAGTGCTGCAGGCCCTGTAAGGCAGTAACTCTACTGCTGCGCCACCGTGCCGCCTTAAAGTGAGGAAATCATACACCAGATGAGTTACTCCAGCATTTTGTGTCTGTCTTCGGTATAAACCAGCATCTGCAGTTCCTGCCTACACACTTCCTATATTGCCTCAGAGTCTGAATGTTGTGGGTTTGTCCCAGTCCAGATCTTTGAGCACAAAACTATAAGAAAACAGTTCAGTGCAGTATTGAGAGAGAGAGCAGCGCTGTCACTTGCACTGACCCAGGGCAATGTGAAAGATCCCATGACACTAATCTTAAGCAAAGCAGGGAGTTCTCCTAGTGTCCTGAGACCAATATCTATCCCAAGCTAGAGTCTCTACAATCAGATTATTTTATTCTGTTTAAACTGCAATTTGCGAGAACTTGCTCTGCATAAATTGGCTGCGACCTGTCCTACATTACAGCTGTGTACACTTACAAAGTGTTTATTGGGCTGCAAATTCCTTTGAGATACCCTGCAGCTACAGAAGAAGTTGTAGAAATTCATCATTAAGTTGTAACAATACTAGGAAATAACACAGGATGTAGAAACAAAGAACTACAGATGTTGGTTATTACACTTAAGGATACAAAGTGCTGGAGTAACTCAGCAGATCAGGCAGCATAGAAGAGTCTCGACCCTAAACATCATCTATCCATGTTCTCCAGAGATGCTGCCTGACCAGCAAAGGTACTCCAGCACTTTATGTCCTTTTGGAAATAGCACACTCTTCCTTGCCCTTCGAATTAGGACAGATTATTGGTGTTTCTTTGGTTGCATATGTAATCTGAATAAGTGGTAGAAAATAGGTCTGTGGATATCATAAATACATAATGCTACAAATATTTTGATTGAAAAGTTTTGATGAGATTCCTGTGCATGAATATTCTTGAGTCTGGAGCCATCTGGTGGCAATGTTTAAATATTATATCCACCTGCAGGGAAATATTCATTTAACTCCTGACTGACACATGTTGACCAATGAGGAAACAAGGAATTGCAGATGCTGGAACCTTAAGTAAAACACAAAGGGCTGGAGTAACTCAGCGAGTCAGGCAATATCACTGGAGTAGAGTTTGAAGAAGGGTCCTAACCCAAAATGTTACTTGTCCGTTTCCTCCAGAGATGCTGCCTGATCCGAGCTACTTCAGCAGTTTGTGTTTTTTGTTAACCAACGGTTAACCAAAATTCTATCCAGTTTGAAGGGTCCCAACCTGAAAGAGTGCTGCCCGACCAACTGAGTTACTCCAGCAATTTGTGTCTTTTTTTGTAAATCAGCATCTGCAGTTTTTTGTGCAGTTTCTTGTGTCTCCAGTATAGGAACAGCTCCTTTGGCCCACATGGCCGTGCAGAACATGATCTGTTTGTTCCACAAAGATTTTGAGGTTAGACTATCTGGGGAATGTCTGTGTAACTTTTCCAGTTGCTGATAAGCAGAGAATTCTTTCCCTTCAGTGGAAATTGTCGACAAAGCACTAATTGTAGCTAACTGATTTAGGGTTCATGACCTTAGCAAGAATTAATTAGGTTGGCAAGGGCCTAACACAAAGGGAGGACATCAATCAATTGCCAGTGGTGTGATCCGCTTATGTTAAAAAAGGGACAATCCTGGGAAGTGTGCCAAGAGCCTTCAGCCATGTCTAGTCAATTGACAAAGGTAGTGGAGTGAAAACATAGACCGTCTATATGGACTTTAGTGCGGCAATTGAGAAGGTCCCACATGGCAGGTTGATCCAGAAGGTTAAGCTACATGGCAGGATAGGATGCAGAGGGTAGTGGTGGAAGGATGTTTTTTTGATTGGAAGTGTGTGACCAGTACTGTATTGCAGAGATCAGTCCTAGGACCATTGTTGTTTATGATAAATATATCAACAACTTGGATGTGAATATAGGAAACATAGAAACATAGAAAATAGGTGCAGGAGTAGGCCATTCGGCCCTTCGAGCCTGCACCGCCATTCAATATGATCATGGCTGATCATCCAACTCAGTATCCTGTACCTGCTTTCTCTCCATACCCCCTGATCCCTTTAGCCACAAGGGCCACATCTAACTCCCTCTTAAATATAGCCGATGAACTGGCCTCAACTGCATTCTGTGGCAGAGAATTCCAGAGATTCACCACTCTCTGTGTAAAAAATGTTTTTCTCATCTCAGTCCTAAAAGATTTCCCCTTTATCCTTAAACTGTGACCTCTTGTTCTGGACTCCCCCAACATCGGGAACAATCTTCCTGCATCTAGTCTGTCCAACCCCTTAAGAATTTTGTAAGTTTCCATAAGATCCCCCCTCAGTCTTCTAAATTCCAGCGAGTACAAGCCAAGTCTATCCAGTCTTTCCTCATATGAAAGTCCTCACATCCCAGGAATCAGTCTGGTGAACCTTCTCTGTACTCCCTCTATGGCAAGAATGTCCTTCCTCAGATTAGGAGACCAAAACTGTATGCAATACTCCAGGTGTGGTCTCACCAAGACCCTGTACAACTGCAGTAGAACCTCCCTACTCCTATACTCAAATCCTTTTGCAATGAATGCTAACATACCATTTGCTTTCTTCACTGCTTGCTGCACCTGCATGCCCACTTTCAATGACTGGTGTACCATGACACCCAGGTCTCGTTGCATCTCCGCTTTTCCTAATCGGCCACCATTCAGGTAATAGTCTACTTTCCTGTTTTTGCCACCAAAGTGGATAACCTCACATTTATCCACATTATTTTTTTTTTTTTTTTTTTTTTTATTTTTTTTTTTATTTTTTTTTTTTTTTTTATTTTTTAGAAGTACGGTAGATTACAGTAATGTACAACACGTATATATTAATACATTTTTTGTACCGCTTCACTTTTTTAAACTTTAAGAAAGAAAAAGAAAGAAGTAAGAAAAGTGAAGAAAGTGCGCAAAGGTTGTGAAGTGCAAAAGAGTGTTGGGAAAAGAAAGCCCCTTAGAAAAGAGGTTAGAGAAGGAAGTAAAGTTAGAAAATAGACCCTAGAAAAAAAAGAGAAAGAAAGAAGGAACAATCGCTCTGTTATAACTCTTATACCATACTTCATAGAGAAGGAACTACCAACCAAGTCTATTTTTATTTTACCTCCCATTACCAGGTCCAGATACCTTTTATCCACATTATACTGCATCTGCCATGCATTTGCCCACTCACCCAGCCTATCCAAGTCATCTTGCAGCCTCCTAGCACCCTCCTCACAGCTAACACTGCCCCCCAGCTTCGTGTCATCCGCAAACTTGGAGATGTTGCATTCAATTCCCTCGTCCAGATCATTAATATATATTGTAAATAGCTGAGGTCCCAGCACTGAGCCTTGCGGTACCCCACTAGTCACTGCCTGCCATTCCGAAAAGGACCCGTTTACTCCTACTCTTTGCTTCCTGTCTGCCAGCCAGTTCTCTATCCACATCAATACTGAACTCCCAATACCGTGTGCTTTAAGTTTGTATATTAATCTCTTATGTGGGACCTTGTCGAAAGCCTTCTGAAAGTCCATATATACACATCCACTGGTTCTCCCTTATCCACTCTACTAGTTACGTGCGTATGCAGGAACTGCAGATGTTGGTTTATATCGAAGACAGACACAAAATACTGGAGTAATTCAATGGGTCAGGCAGCAACTCTGGAGAAAAGGAATAGGTGACTTTTCAGGTTGGAATCCTTCTGAATCAACATCACTTATTCCTTTTCGTCAGAGATGCTGCCTGACCAGCTGACTTACTCCAGCATTTTGTGTCTATTTTGTGAATACAAGAAATATGATTAATAACTTTGCAGATGATGTGGAAATTATTGGTGCAGTTCATGGTGAGAAAGGTTGTCTAAGGCTACAGATAGAAAGTTGGGCAAAAATATTGAAAATGCTACTTAATCCAAATTACAATAGACAATAGGTGCAGGAGTGAGCCATTCGGCCCTTCGACCCATTCAATGTGATCATGGCTGATCATCCCCAATCGGTACCCCGTTCCTGCCTTCTCCCCATATCCCCTGATCTATATCTATCTTTAAGAGCCCTATATAGCTCTCTCTTGAAAGTATCCAGAGAACCAGCCTCCACCGCCCTCTGAGGCAGAGAATTCCACAGACTCACAACTCTCTGTGTGAAAAAGTGTTTCCTCATCTCCGTTCTAAATGGCTTACCCCTTATTCTTAAACAGTGGCCCCTGGTTCTGGACTCCCCCAACATCAGGAACATGTTTCCTGCCTCTAGCATGTCCAAACCCTTAATAATCTTATATGTTTCAATAAGATTCCCTCTCGTCCTTCTAAATTCTAGAGTATACAAGCCCAGCCGCTCCATTCTATCAACATATGACAGTCCCGCCATCCCGGGAATTAACCTTGTGAACCTACGCTGCACTCCCTCAATAGCAAGAATTTTGTTTTTTTTAGTTCCCTTATCAAATCCAGTTCATTACACAACATTAAATCCAAAATTGCCCTCTCCCTGGTAGGCTCCAGTACAAGCTGCTCTAAGAATCCATCACGGAGGCACTCCACAAACTCCCCTTCTTGGGGTCCAATACCAACCTCATTTTCCCAGTCAACTGCATGTTGAAATCTCCCATAACAACCGTAGCTTTAAGCCCCTGTCCCACTTAGGCGATTTATTTGGCGACTACAGGTGACTAGGCTGTCGCCACATGGTCGTGGGGTGACGCCTGTATGGCTGTGGGTAGTCTACTCAAGTCGCCTAAAGAGTCGTAACGTTTTTCTGGTTGCCGCTGGATTTTGAAATGTTCCAAACTATTTGGCGACTGTCGGCTTGACGTAGCTTGACATAGCTTGTCTTCTCCTGTCGTAGGTGCTGTTGTTGGTTGTCGCCAGGATGACGGAGGTTGTCGCCAGGTGACATTGGTTGTTGCCGATTGCTGACCGGTGAATTCCATTGGCGACTACCTACGTCAACCAGCAACAGGTACCGGCGACTGAATTGTCTTCAGTTGTCGCTGACAGGGTCGTTGCTTGTCGTAGCTTGTCGCGGGTGGACGTAGGTTGACTTCGGTTGTCTTAGGTTGTCACCTGTGTGGTCGTAGGTTGTCGTAGGTGTGGTCGTAGGTGGACATCCTAATGGGTCGCCGGTTGTCGATAGCTTGCCGTAGCTTGATATCGACTAGGTGGTAGGTTGGCGTAGCATGTCGTAGACATTGTCATAGAGGGAGTCCAGTCGCCGTTTTTTCTGCCTAAGTGGGACAGGCCCTTTACCTTTATGACATGACAATTTTAACCCTTGATTTAACTTGCACCCTATATCCGGGCTACTGTTTGTGGGCCTGTACGTAATTCCCATTAGGGTCTTTTTACCCTTTCAATTACTCAGTTCTATCCATACTGACTCTACATCTCCTGATTCTATGTCACCCCTCACAAGGGACTGAATTTCATTCCTCACCAACTGAGCTACCCCACCCCCGCTGTCCACCTGTTTGTCTTTTCAATAGGACGTAAAGCCTTGAATATTCAGTTCCCAGCCCTGGTCCTCTTGCAGCCATGTCACTGTAATTCCCACAACATCATACTTGCCAATTTCTAACTGAGCCTCAAGCTCATCCACTTTATTTCTTATACTTTGCGCATTCATATACAACACTTTGGCTTTGGTATTCACCTCCCCTCTAACTCTATTGACCCTGACCTTACTCTCTTATCCCTTCTTGAACTTTCCTTCCCATTAATTCGGGCGTCTTTTGTAACTTTTCCTGCATTCACTTCCCCTTTAACTCCATCTTTATACTCACAATTTGTCAATCCCTCCCCCCCCACACGTGTAGCACTAGCAAACACGTTTAAACCCACACGTGTAGCACTAGCAAACATGCCTGCCAGAACGTTGGTCCCCCTCCAGTTAAGGAGCAACCTGTCCCTTTTGTACAGGTCACCCCCTACCCCAGAAGAAATCCCAGTGGTCTATAAAGCTAAATCCTTGCTCCCTGCTCCAGCCCCCCAGCCACACATTCAGATCCCCTATCACCTTGATCCTGCCCTCACTAGCATGAGGTACTGGAAGCAATCCAGAGATAACCACCCTAGAAGTCCTGCTTTTCAGTCTTCTTCCTAACTCTCTAAACTTGCATTGCAGAACCTCCTTCCTCTTCTTCCCGATGTCGTTTGTGCCTACGTGCACAACTGCTGCTGGCTGTTCACCTTCCCTCTCGAGGATGTTCTAAATGACATATAAAGTGAGGTATTTGGGGAAATTAAATAAGGGTAGGATATATACAGTGAGGTACAAAAGAATGTTGATGAACAGAAGGACTTTTTTATCCAAATCCATAGTTCCCTGAAATTTGTAAAACAGCTACCACTGGGTGGCGCCGTACGTGGCAGCCTGTCTCGTCCCTTTCTTGTTTTGTTGTATTTAGTCTGTTTTTTCTTGTATGTTTTAGTGTATGTTTTACGTGGGGTTGGGGGAATCTAATGAACATTTTTAAAATCTCCTTCCTCAACGGAGATGCAACTTTTTCCGTATCGTATCTCCGTCTGCATTGCGGCCTTAACATTGTGGAGCTGGTGGTCCCTTTGTTAGGAATCGACTGCGGGAGCTCCAACCACAAGAGCTTCGACCACCCCGATTGTGGGAGCTTTGATTGCCCAGATGCGGGAGCTTTGATCGCCGACTGCGGGAGCTTCAATCGCCTCGACTGCGGATGTTTTGATTGTCCTGACCGCGGGAGAAAAGGAGGGAAGAAGGTACAAGTTATTTGCCTTCCATCACAGTGGGGAATGTGAGGTCACCGAAAAACAAGATGGACGTGCTGCCTGCACTGGTGAGGACTCAGAGCAAATGCCGTGAGTGCAGTGATCTCTGTGTTTGCAGGGACATCTCTCCATGATGACATCCCGAAGTCTAGTGCGAGTATGGACGGCTTTCTGACTGTTTGGGCAGACAGGGACAGCAGAGAAAGTGACAGCGGTTGGTAGAATTCTGGTCACATCACGGTGAAGGAGCGTGTGTGTGGCCTGGACATTGAACTGATGGCTGTGCCCTGGGGATTCTCACAGGCTGCTGTGGTGGCAGTTTAAGTCTACGTTTAATCTTTATGTAGTTATGTATCTTGTTGCTTTATTTTATGTATGACTGTATAGCAAATCAAACTTCACTGTACCTCAGTACACATGACAATAAATGACCATTGAACCATTAAACCATTGAAAATAAGATGGGGAAGAAGCATGTGGCATGCTTGCTTTAATAGGTTGGAGCATTGAATATTAAAGTTGGGACATTACGTTACAACTTTGCAAAACATTGGCAGTTGTAGTATTATGTGTAGTTTTGTATGTAGGCTGAGCTTATTTTCCCTGGAATGAAGGAAGATGAGGGGTGATGTGTTAGAAATGTATAAAATTATGTGGGTAGATAGTCATAATCTTTTTTTCCCACGGAAGAAGCTTCAAAAATTAGATATAGGTTTAAGGTGAGAGGAAGGAGTATTAAAGGGGATTTGAAGGGGTGATTTTCTTACACGGAGAATAGTTGATATCTGAAACTCATTTTCAGAGGAGATGGTGGACGTGATGGCTGCAACGGGCCTTGGCTGCAACGGGCCTTGGCTCCAATGGCTGCAATGGGCCATTTTGCAATCCCGGGAGATTGTGCTTATGTATGGACATAGTCTTGCTAATCTGTATGCAAAAAAAAGTTTTTCACTGTACCTTGGTACATGTGATAATGCAGAAACCATATAGCCCATGATAACCATTATTATTAACCCCAACTCCCAACATTTGAATCCATAGTCATCAATACTTAGGTGATTTATGCGCATCTAGACACTTCTGATGTATTGGCAGTGACTCTGCTTCCACCGCTCTCTCAGGCAGTGCATTCCAGGTACTCACCACTCTCAGGGTAAGTAGTTACATGCAGTATATCTACACCTCTCATAATTCTAGATATCTTAATCATGTCCCCTCAACATCCTCTTCTCAGATAGAACAGATCTAGCTTCTCCAGTCTCTCTTCATAATTTAGCCACTCCATCCCAGGCACCAGGCATCACCGGGCTTGCTTCTTACAGAGGCCCGAGAGCCGTTGGAGAGGTCGCAGAGGGAGGAGGAACCGAAATCTGTAACGTTCCAAGTTCCACTCGCACTTCAAAAACAAGTGGGCTTAAGGAAGCCGCTGATTGGTGGAAGCAGACAAGAGGGAGCAGCTGATTGGGAGTCGGATCCTTGCTGATTGTATTGTATTGTACATTGTATTGTATCCTAGGTAAGAGGGGAGTATGAGGGCCAGGGCAGTTTACTGTTCTGGATGTCAGATGTGGGAGGTCAAGGAATCTGATAGCCTTCCAGACGTCCACATTTGCGCCAGGTGCATCGAGATGGGGCTCCTAAGGGACCGTATTAGGAACCTGGAACAGCAGCTCGATGACCTCCATCTGGTCAGGGAGAGCGAGGAAGACATTGAGAGGAGTTACAGAGAGGTGGTCACTCCAAGACCACAGGAGGCATGCAAGTGGGTCACGGTTAGGAGGGGCAAGGGGCACAGGCAGGGACTAGAGAGTACCCCGGTGGCTGTACACCTTGACAATAAGTACTCCTGTTTGAGTACTGTTGGGGGGGACAGCCTACCTGGGAGAAGCAACAGCGGCCGGGCCTCCGGTACAGAGACCGGTCCTGTTGCTCAGAAGGGTAAGGAAAAGAAGACGAGGGCATTAGTAATAGGGGACTCTATATCCCCTATTACTTAGTTAGGGGATCAGACAGGCGATTCTGTGGATGCAGTCGGGAGACCCGGATGGTAGTTTGCCTCCCTGGTGCCAGGGTCTCGGATGTGTCTGAACGTGTCCAAGATATCCTGAAATGGGAGGGAGAGGAGCCCGAGGTCGTGGTACATATAGGTACCAATGACATAGGTAAAAAAAGAGAAGAGGTCCTGAAAGGAGAATTTAGGGAGTTAGGAGGAGAGTTAAAAAGAAGGACCGCAAAGGTAACAATCTCGGGATTACTGCCTGTACCACGCGACAGTAAGAGTAGGAATGGAGCGAGGTGGAGGATAAATGCGTGGCTGAAGGACTGGTGCAGAGGGCAGGGATTCAAGTTTCTGGATCATTGGGACCTCTTTTGGGGAAGGTGTGACCTGTACAAAAAGGATGGGTTGCACTTGAACCCGAGGGGGACCAATATCCTTGCGGGGAGATTTGCAAAGGCTACTGAGGAGACTTTAAACTAGAACGGTTGGGGGGAGGGACTCAAATAGAGAAAGCTAGTAGACAGTGTGTGAGGCAGGAGGCAGAGAAGGGAAGCACTCAGACCCAACATGTAGGGGGGAAAGAAGAAAACAATAATAAACAAAGAATAAGAGGTGGTGGGTTTCTTAAATGAGTGAGCAGAGAGACAGAGGGGTGTAAAATGGGGGTAAAAGCAATAGGTAGCAAGGTGAAAAGTAAAAGTGGCAGGCAGACAAATCCAAGGCAAAAATCAAACAGGGCCACTTTTCAACAAATTTGTATAAGGGGTAAGAGCGTTGTAAAAACAAGCCTGAAGGCTTTGTGTCTCAATGCAAGGAGCATTCATAATAAGGTAGATGAGTTGAATGTGCAGATAGCTATTAATGATTATGATATAGTTGGGATCACGGAGACATGGCTCCAGGGAGACCAAGGCTGGGAGCTGAACATCCAGGGATATTCAATATTCAGGAGGGATAGACAGAAAGGAAAAGGAGGTGGGGTAGTGTTGCTGGTTAGAGAGGAGATTAACGCAATGGAAAGGAAGGACATTAGCTTGGAGGATGTGGAATCGATATGGGTAGAGCTGCGAAACACTAAGGGGCAGGAAACGGTAGTGGGTGTTGTGTACAGGCCACCTAACAGTAGTAGTGAAGTTGGGGATGGCATCAAACAGGAAATTAGAAATGCGTGCAACAAAGGCAAAACAGTTATAATGGGTGACTTCAATCTACATATAGATTGGGTGAATCAAATTGGCAGGGGTGCTGAGGAAGAGGATTTCTTGGAATGTATGCGGGATAGTTTTCTAAACCAACATGTAGAGGAACCAACGAGAGAGCAGGCTATTCTAGACTGGGTATTGAGTAATGAGGAAGGGTCAGTTAACAGTCTTGTTGTACGTGGCCCCTTGGGCAAGAGTGACCATAATATGGTTGAGTTCTTCATTAGGATGGAGAGTGACATGGTTAATTCAGAAACAATGGTTCTGAACTTAAAGAAAGGTAACTTTGAGGGTATGAGACGTGAATTGGCCAAGATTGACTGGCGATTAATTCTTAAAGGGTTGACGGTGGATATGCAATGGAAGGCATTTAAAGACTGCATGGATGAACTACAAAAATTGTTCATCCCAGTTTGGCAAAAGAATAAATCAGGGAAGGTAGTGCATCCGTGGATAACAAGGGAAATCAGGGATAGCATCAAAGCAAAAGATGAAGCGTACAACTTAGCCAGAAAAAGCAGCCGACCAGAGGAATGGGAGAAATTCAGAGTCCAGCAGAGGAGGACAAAGGGCTTAATTAGGAAAGGGAAAATAGATTATGAAAGAAAACTGGCAGGGAACATTAAAACTGACTGCAAACATTTTTATAGATATGTGAAGAGAAAGAGATTAGTTAAAACAAATGTAGGTCCCTTGCAGTCAGAAACAGGTGAATTGATCATGGGGAACAAGGACATGGCGGACCAATTGAATAAGTACTTTGGTTCCATCTTCACTAAGGAAGACATAAATAATCTGCCGGAAATAGCAGGGGACCGCGGGTCAAAGGAGATGGAGGAACTGAGTGAAATCCAGGTGAGCTGGGAACTGGTGTTAGGTAAATTGAATGGATTAAAGGCCGATAAATCACCAGGGCCAGATAGGCTGCATCCCAGAGTACTTAAGGAAGTAGCTCCAGAAATAGTGGATGCATTAGTGATAATTTTTCAAAACTCTTTAGATTCTGGAGTAGTTCCTGAGGATTGGAGGGTAGCTAATGTAACCCCACTTTTGAAAAAGGGAGGGAGAGAGAAAACGGGGAATTACAGACCAGTTAGTCTAACATCGGTAGTGGGGAAAATGCTAGAGTCAGTTATTAAAGATGGGATAGCAGCACATTTGAAAAGTGGTGAAATCATTGGACAAAGTCAGCATGGATTTACGAAAGGTAAATCATGTCTGACGAATCTTATCATAATAATATAATATAATAATAACTTTATTTATAGAGCACTTTAAAAACAACCACCATTGCAACAAAGTGCTGTACATGACCAATCACAAACATAAAACAAAACAAAACATTAAAAGACAGTAAAAACATTAAAAAACACTAAAACAGGAGCAAAGTCTCATGCAGGGTCAAAAGCCAAGGAATAGAAAAGGGTTTTAAGGCTAGTTTTGAAAATGGACACTGAAGTGGCCTGTCTAATGTTCAAAGGTAGAGAGTTCCATAATGTCGGAGCAACAACAGAGAAGGCTCTATCCCCTCGGAGCTTCCGCTTAGACCTCGGTACCTCCAGGAGCAGCTGATCAGCTGACCTGAGGCACCGAGCAGGAGCGTAGGAATGAAGCAGCTCAGAGAGGTAAGGCGGGGCGAGACCATTTAAAGATTTAAAAACAAATAAAAGAATCTTAAAACAAACTCTAAAGTACACAGGCAGCCAGTGGAGGGAGGCCAGAATAGGCGTTATGTGCTCCCTCTTACGTGTTCCAGTTAAAAGGCGAGCAGCAGCATTCTGAACCAACTGGAGACGTGCAAGGGATAATTGGCTAACTCCAAAATAAAGTGCGTTACAGTAATCCAGCCGAGACGTGATGAAGGCATGGATTACTGTTTCAAAATGCTGTCGTTCAAGAATGGGATTCACCTTTGCCAGCTGCCTTAAATGAAAGAAGCTGGACTTAACTACCGTGCCTATTTGACGATCTAATTTAAAATCACTGTCCATCTTAAAACCCAAGTTCAAAACTGTTGGCTTCACATACAGTGCCAAGGGACACAAGTCAACAGGGGGAAGTTCACGGGGGCCATTGGGACCAAACACTATCACTTCTGTTTTCTTTTCATTAAAATTTAAAAAGTTTAGGGCCATCCAGGATTTTATGTCATCAAGACATAACAGGAGTGGTTTGACTGAGAAAGCATCTTTCTTCTTCAGCGGAACATAGATCTGACTATCATCAGCATAACAATGAAAAGAAATGCCCTGTGGAACCCCATATGACAGAGGAGCAGAGGAGGATTCAAAACCCGCAAGGCTTACACACATAGTTCTGTCTGCCAGATAAGATCTGAACCATTCCAGGGCACTACCACAAATGCCCACTAGGTGCCTTAACCGAGTTAGTAAAATAGCATGATCCACTGTATCAAAGGCAGCAGATAGAATTTTTCGAGGATGTAACTAGTAGAGTGGATAGGGGAGAACCAGTGGATGTGTTATATCTGGACTTTCAGAAGGCTTTCGACAAGGTCCCACATAAGAGATTAGTATACAAACTTAAAGCACATGGTATTGGGGTTCAGTATTGATGTGGATAGAGAACTGGCTGGCAAACAGGAAGCAGAGTAGGAGTAAACGGGTCCTTTCCAGAATAGCAGGCAGTGACTAGTGGGGTACCGCAAGGCTCAGTGCTGGGACCCCAGCTATTTACAATATATATTAATGATTTGGACGAGGGAATTGAATGCAACATCTCCAAGTTTGCGGATGACACTAAGCTGGGGGGCAGTGTTAGCTGTGAGGAGGATGCTAGGAGGCTGCAAGGTGACTTGAATAGGCTGTGTGAGTGGGCAAATGCATGGCAGATGCAGTATAATGTGGATAAATGTGAGGTTATCCACTTTGGTGGCAAAAACAGGAAAGCAGACTATTATCTAAATGGTGGCCGATTAGGAAAAGGGGAGATGCAACGAGACCTGGGTGTCATTGAAAGTAGGCATGCAGGTGCAGCAGGCAGTGAAGAAAGCGAATGGTATGTTAGCATTCATAGCAAAAGGATTTGAGTATAGGAGCAGGGAGGTTCTACTGCAGTTGTACAGGGTCTTGGTGAGACCACACCTGGGGTATTGCGTACAGTTTTGGTCTCCAAATCTGAGGAAGGACATTATTGCCATAGAGGGTGTGCAGAGAAGGTTCACCAGACTGATTCCTGGGATGTCAGGACTTTCATATGAAGAAAGACTGGATAGACTCGGCTTGTCCTCGCTAGAATTTAGGAGATTGAGGGGGGATCTTATAGAAACGTACAAAATTCTCAAGGGGTTGGACAGGTTAGATGTAGGAAGATTGTTCCCGATGTTGGGGAAGTCCAGGACAAGGGGTCACAGCTTAAGGATAGAGGGGAAATCCTTTAGGACCGAGATGAGAAAAACTTTTTTGACACAGAGAGTGGTGAATCTCTGGAACTCTCTGCCACAGAAGGTAGTTGAGGCCAGTTCATTGGCTATATTTAAGAGGGAGTTAGATGTGGCCCTTGTGGCTAAAGGGATCAGGGGGTATGCAGAGAAGGCAGGTACGGGATACTGAGTTGGATGATCTGCCATGATCATATTGAATGGCGGTGCAGGCTCGAAGGGCCGAATGGCCTACTCCTGCACCTATTTTCTATGTTTCTATGTTTCTATCCTGGACAATCTCCAACACTATCGCATCATTCCAACAGCATGGTGTCCAGAACTACATGGTGCGTTCCAGACCCTGGAAGTCAAGGATTTTCCTCATTTCCCTGTAATCTTTCCACCAGCATTTTCTGCTTTCCACCAACAAATTTATGAAACCTGTTTTTTTTATATAAAGGAATTGGCTCCTTTCTGTTTACTCTTCATAAGGCCATCATAATTATACAGATGCACCATAGAAAGCATTTTATTGGGATGCATCACAGCTTGGTTTGGCAACTGCTCGGCCTAAGACCAATTGCGGAGAGTTGTGGATCCATTATACAAACCAGCCTCCCCACCCGCCACCCCCCACCCCCTCCCTCCCCATCGAATCCATCCACATCACACTGCCTTGGAAAATAGCCAACATAATCATGGATTATTTTCATCTCAGTCATTCCCTCATAGTCATAGAGTCACAGAGTCATACAGTGTGGAAACAGGCCCTTTGGCACAACTTCCCCACACCAGCCAACAATGTCCCAGCTACACTAGTCCCATCTGCCTGTGCCTGGTCCATATCCCTCCAAACATGTCCTGTCCATGTACCTTTCCAACTGCTTCTTAAATGATTGGATAGTTCCAGCCTCAACTATCTCCTCTGGCAGTTTGTTCCATATACCCACTGCACTCTGTGTGAAAAAGGTACCCCTCAGATTCCTACTAAATCTTTTCCCTTTAAGCTTGAACCTATGTCCTCTGGTCCTCGATTCTCCTACTCTGGGCAAGAGACTGTGCATCTACCCGATCAATTCCTCTCATGATTTTGTACACCTCGAAAAAGATCACCTCTCATCGTCCTGCGCTCCAAGGAATAGAGACCCAGCCTACTAAACCTCTCCCTGTAGCTCACACCCTCTAGTCCAGGCAACATTCTCGTAAATCTTTTCTGAACCCTTTCAAGTTTGACAATATCTTTCCTATAACATGGTGCCCAGAACTGAACACATATTCTAAATACAGTCTCACCAACATCTAATACAACTGCAACATGACCTCCCAACTTCTATGCTCAATACTCTGACTGATGAAGGCCAATGTGCCAAAAGCCTTTTTGACCACCTTATCTACCTGCGACTTGACCTTCAAGGAACCATGCACCTGCACTCCTAGATCCCTCTGCTCTACAATACTCCACAGAGGCCAACCATTTGCTGTGTAGGTCCTGCCCTTGTTAGACAAATTCCACCAACCATTCCTCAGCCTACCTGGCCAATCGATACAGATCCTGCTGCAATCTTTCACAACCATCTTCACTATCTGCAAAACCACTCACTTTTGTATCATCAGCAAACTTGTATATTCTCATCCAAATCATCGATGTAGATGACATACAGTAACTGGCCCAGCACTGAACCCTGAGGCACACCACTAATCACAGGCCTCCGGTCCAAGAAGCAACTTTCCGCCATCACCCTCTGCTTCCTTCCATGGAGCCAATTTGCTATCCATTCATCTATATCTCCCTGGACCTGTACACCAGTCACTGAAAGTTGGCGTGCAGGTACAGCAGGCAGTGAAGTAAGCTAATGACATATTGCCCTTCATAACAAGAGGATTTCTGTATAGGAGTAAAGAGGTTCTTCTGCAGTTGTATAGGGCTCTGGTGAGACTACATCTGGAGTATGGTGTACAGTTTTGGTCTCCTAATTTGAGGAGGGGCATCCTTGTGATTGAGGCAATGCAGCGTAGGTTCACGAGATTGATCCCTGGGATGGCGGGACTGTCATATGAGGAAAGATTGAAAAGACTAGGCTTGTATTCACTGGAGTTTAGAAGAATGAGGGGGGATCTTATAGAACCATATTCAATTATAAAAGGACTGGACAAGCTAGATGCAGGAAAAATGTTCCCAATGTTGGGCGAGTCCAGAACCAGGGGCCACAGTCCTAGAATAAAGGGGAGGCCATTGAGGTGAGAAAAAAAAAATTCACCCAGAGAGTTGTGAATTTGTGGAATTCCCTGCCACAGAGGGCAGTGGAGGCCAAGTCACTGGATGGATTTAAGAGAGAGTTAGATAGAGCTCTAGGGGCTAGTGGAATCAAGGGATATGGGGAGAAGTCAGGCACGTTTTATTGATTGGGGACGATCGGCCATGATCACAATGAATGGCGGTGCTGGCTCGAAGGGCCGAATGGCCTCCTCCTGCACCTATTTTCTATGTTTCTATGTTTCTATAACTCTGTAACATTGTTATCTGCACTCTGATATTTTACTATTTGCACTACATGTGGTACTTGTGATACTTGGAAGGGTCCCGACGTCACCTATCCATATTCTCCAACGATGCTGCCTGACTCGCTGAGTTACTCCAGCACTTTTGTCCCTTTTGTATATTCGCCATCACTTGTAATTCTTTGTTTCAACTACATACAATAATCCCCAAATCGATTATAATGGACAATTGACAATAACGGGCACCATCCCACCCGTTCTCCCATGGTCTGTTATATCGAGGGTTTACTGTAATTCAATCTCAGTCTTCAGTCACCTTCCACTTTTTGAATAACCCCACACTGTGCAATCTTTCCTCACCGCCAACATTTTTCAGTCCTGACCAGATCCCCTCTGCAGCTGCTCCAGTGCTATCACATCTGTCTTATAATGTGGTGACCAGAACTGCACACAATACCCAAGCTGCAGTCTAATTAGTTTTGTATTCAGTTCCAGCACAACCTCCCTGCTCTAATATATTCTCTCTTAGCTAATAAAAGAATGTGTCTTGCATACTTTTAAACACTTTATTCACCCATCCTGCTGCCTTTGAAAATCCACAGTTGTATCCAGCAAGATACCTCTGCTCTATCAAACTACCTAATTCCCTCTTGGTTACAATGTACTTTGTAGACTTGCCACACCTCCCCAAAATGCATCTTTTCCCAAGTGAATTTCAGGGTTTAGATTCATGAAGGGGACAGCCATAATGACAAATCAGGATGGTGTTTATATCGGGAGGTGAACCCAGGACTGGTAGCGTTTCCAAGCGTCCTTCTCTTCTGGATGGTATAAGTGGTGGGTTTGTCAGAAGCTGTCAGGGTGGATCAGGCAACAACTGTGTGGAGAATATGATAGTGGCGTACTTTCTGCAAGACCAAGCAGAGTCTGCTCCTCCACTTCAGCACTCGAAAACACTAACTGGAGCATCAGTATTAGTGGTAATTGTGGGAAGAACTGAGCTGTTCTTCCATTTTGTCTTTTAATATGGGCAGCACTTCATTCCATGGGAATCGAAGTTCAGTGAATGTATCCCACAGAGCTAGGTTAAAGATCTCTGGTACATAGAGTCAAAAATAAGTCTGCTGAACACAAAAGAAGTGCTTGTGAACTCAAGGTTATAAATAGATACCCTCAGTGAAAAATTACAGAATGCTGGATCACAATAGTTAATCCTGTGAACAGGTGCACATGACTAACCTTGCTTTTATGCTATCAAAAGATTGGACTTTTTTTGCCTTCCATCACAGTGAGGAATGTGGGGAATCCGCTGTGGTGGATGTTTGTGTTAACTTTTATGTAGTTGTGTGTCTTGTTGCGTTTGTTTTCATATGGTTGTATGGTAATTTGCATATCATTGTACCTTAATTGGTACGTGACAATAAAAGGCCTTTGAAACCTTTGAACCTTTGAAATTATATAAAAATACTGCATGCTTTGAATCTCCTTCCCTCATCTGACAAATATTACTTATGGATAAAGTAGCTACAGTTTGGTAGTCACTCACATCTCATGTGAATTATTCCAACGTATTCTCTGCGAAAAGAAGACCCCCTCAACATCCAAACTATTCAGTTTTATAATCTTCCACAATCAGACAAATTGAAATATTTGGTTGGCCGACGGATTCATTCATCTTGGCAAGGTTGTGGAACACTCACCTGAGCAGGTACAGTGGCCAGCTGAAGGCCTTGGTGTTCAGATATTGCAAAAGCATTCGCAGTCCAGGTAGTGAGGGAATCGGGAACTGTTCTCTGGATGCTGATCTCTGAGTTAGGACTAATCGAAAGAAAACAGTGTTGGAAGAATCGTCATTGATCGTGGCTACATCTCTATGTGAAAATCTTGACATTGGCTGTTTGTAGAACATGCACCCCATGGAATAGGAGAAAGTTATTTTAGATATTGTGAGTACCTGGATCCAGGTGTTAATGGATGAATGTCACCCAGAGGTCTATGGGGCTCAGTCACTGGCCGGGATCAAGAACAGTTGGCAATCAAAATAGATAAGGATCAGATGGTATTGACATTGGCATTGTCACATGTGCTGAGATATTTGAGGCTTTGCCATAAACCTCTGGAGTGATAAAGTTGCCTCACGATGGGGAAGGGAAAGAGGGGACCAAATGGTTGACAACTTTTAATTTATTTGTGATATCTCTACCAATATATTTAAACAAATTCTGTTATGAATTTCACACTCTTCACAGTGAGAATTACTCCATGCCGTAAATCCAGTTCAGGTATCTGGCATCAGATCTTGAGGACATTGAGCTCTGTTTCATTGATATCTTACCCAGTTAATAGGTCCAACCATATCCAAGTCTCTGGGAAATATGTTCTGACTCTCTGATCTTCTGGTTCTTTGAGTTCAACAGTTTGGCTCATGGTCCTGAATTCAACATTGCCATCAAATGCCATTAAGACTGTGAAAGTAGATGCACAAGATTACCAATTTTCCCAACTCAGTACTGCTAAAAAGAGGTCAGCAAAAGTCAGAACCCGAGTATTTTTTGAACAAAAGCTCATTGTGATATCGCTTTCATTTGAATGAGTCTTCCTTGTGCAAATTTTAGCAGCCTAATTTGGAATCCAAAGTTGTCAAAATTAGACAGATAAGGCAATTAGATAAGGCAGTTCCTTCTTCTACTCTATGTTCTTTCAAATATGAAAGATAAATAGAAACATAGACCATCCAGCTCCCCCCAACTCTGTAATTCCACAAGATCACAGTTGATCCTGTGCCTCATCCTTTTTCCTACCTTAATTCCTAATTGTTTCCTTAGTGTTGAAAAACCTCCTGTGGAGTCATAGCCATACAGCACGGAAACAGGCCTTTCAGCCTGATCCATACATGCCAACCAAGATGCCCATTAAAGCTAGTCCTATTTTGTCCCATTTCCCACTAAATGTTTCCTATCCATTGAATTGATTGACTAAACATCCACAACCTCTGGGGTTGCCAAATACAAAATGTATCTTATGAGAAGAAATATATTCTCATTCATACTGAGACGATAATCCTCAAGTTTTAAATTCTCTTGGCAGGACTCTCTGCCAAGTCCTCAAAAATACTTTTAAAAATGACTGGTTTTAAATGCCGGTGAAGATAGAATTTTTTTCCACTCTACAATAACCCTCTTTTTCCAAGAATCAATCTTCCTCGTAAATCTTGAATCTGCCATCTTTGAGGCCAATATATCCTTCCTTTGATAAGGAGACCAAATCTGCAGATAATAAAGGGAATTTTGCTTTATTTCCTAGAACTGTTCAGAATGCATTATTTGTGTCAGTATAGAGTTTCAAATTCCTATGTGACTCGAATTTCAGCCAGTTTTGCCAGTAAGCGAATGGTGATATCCCTTTGGAGATACAATTTACTTGAAATCACAGTGAATTTATAAGGCCATTTGCCTTCAAGGTCCATGTTGGTTTCTATGCACAACATCTTCATCATTTAACCCCATCAGTACATCCAACGGTTTCTTTCTGGTTTTGCTTTCCCTTCAAACGACCGATTCTCTGACAGTCTGTCTATTCTTGCACCAACATCAGGCGAGGAGATTACTTACATATTACGATGAAGGAGGTTATTCAGCCCATCAAGACCATGTTAGCTCCCTGCAGATCAATCCCAATCCCTCCTTATTTCCTGGTATCCTGGTTTTATCTCATATGCCCATCTACACTCTTTTGCCACTTATCGACACTAAAAAGTAGTGGCCAATTAACCTACCAATACATCTGTGGGACGTGGAAGGCAAGTGGAGCACCCAGGGAAAAACGGAGGAATCACAAACAGCATAGACAGCTCCTTGGTCAGGATTAACCTGGATCTCTGGAGCCTTGGGATAGTTTCACTAACTACTGAGCCAGAGCAATTACACAGTCTAAAGAAGAGTCTTGACCACAAAACATTGTTTGTTCATTTCCCTTCACAGATGGTGCCTAACCCGCTGAGTTCTTTCAATAGTTTGCTATTGGCCACGATCCAGCATCTGCAGTCTCTTGTATCAAATGCAACTCCATAGTGATCACCAAGAATCAACAGACTTAGGACATTGACTGGGAAAACAATTCCCTACCAGATGGGGCTGTGTAACTAATCAAGTCTCCTACTTCTCTGCGTCAGCATATTGGTAACAGTGTAGACCTTTCACAGTGGATAAAATGAAAGTCATGGAAAATGTTGTAGAAAAAAAATGTTCCGAAGAACAAGTAAGGAAAAAAGATTTAGTAGTTCTAAAATACTTTTTTACAATCTCATGACATTTCATGGCCAATAAAATATTGTAATCTGAAGTGTAATTCCTGTTGTAATGTCAGAAAATGTTGTAATTCCTTTGTAAATAGTAAGCTCCAATACATTAAAAATATAATAATGATCAGACAATTGTTTTGGTGTTGCTAACGGAGCGATTAAGCATGGGATAGGATATTAACAAAATAATACCACTGCGTTGTTAACATTCTTTTGAAAGAGAAAACCTTATATTTGTTCCGAAAGTAGGCACTTCTTCTTCTTCTTGCGTATGGCGTGCACAGCCTAAAGTTGTAGGACAACTTGTTCTATTTGATCTTATTTGATTGTGCATGCCAGGTTGATTGCATTCGTCGAAACAGGGCGGACCACGTGAAGGTTGCAATCTCCCACCCCCGGCACTTCTGACAGTATAGAGAATACTGCACTGGAGGATAGGTGCAGTTTATAGGACCAAGCCATTGAGATGAAATCTCAAGCCAAGCCTTTACTAGACAAGTAAGCTATCCTTTGTTTAAAAAGTCCACAAACCATTTAATAATGTTAAGATGCCACTGCTAATTTAATAGAATTTGTGAATCAGAAACAGGGGATTTGGTCCATTGGTCAATGGTGAGGTTTATGAGCTTTCTTTCACCACTCCATCACATCTATCAGCACATCTTGCTTTTCTTTCTACCATTGTGTCGTGGTCAGTGTGCAGATGGGTCCCATACTTTTCTTCCACGTAGCTCAGTGGAATATTTTACATCCACTGGAGAGAGCAGATGAGACCTCAATTTAATGACATGTCTCTACTTTGGATTACTTCTAATATCACATGGAGAGAATGAAAGCTTTAAGGATCATCCCAGTTGGAATTGTCTTTGATAGCTGAAACCTCAATCAAAAAGACCTCAAGGACTTTTCTAAAACCATATCCAATTTTTAAAAAGTCACTGACATACATGAATTGCACCAAACCAAAAAATGACATTGAGCTCATTTTTCCCCCCACAGACCATGTATAATTTGGTCTAAACTCGACTTGAACCATTATTCTCAGTATCGTGAAAAAGCCAAACACTGGCCTTCTCTTGGAAGCTCTGAGGTTTTTGCACAAAGGCACCAGCTGTGTTTACTTATTCATGGAGACAGACAGGAGGCTTTAATTTCTACTTACCATGCAGTGATCTAAAGTAAAAGGATTAATGACTGAAAATTGGGTAGACATTAACAGTCCCAATTTACCACTGGGGCACCAGAGGGAATTAAAACCTTTGAAATCTATTCAATTCCGCAGGGGAAAAAATATTTATTATTTAATTTATGATAATCAAAACTCCGAGAGAACTGCATTCAATTTGAAACATGTCCATCATAAAACACAAATGAAAACTGACTGTCCTTATGGTCACGCAAAGACTATCAATGGAACTGTTTTAAATTTATCTTTTGGATTGAACTCCATACTTGCTTCGTTTAATCTCCTCCAGCCATATCTTGGTGCAAGATTGTAGAGCAAAATCAAAGTAGTGCAAAAAGAATATTAAAGTACAATAACAGAATAACCAAGTTAGGTAGAGTTAAGAAGTAAGAATGCATGACAACATCTCCGTGAATGGGGTGTGTAAAAGGTGATGGTTCAGGATTGGGTAGCAGTGGGGAAGAAATGGTTCTTAAGTCCGGATATCTGAGCATTCAAGCTCATGTATCTTCTCCCAGGGTGGCAGACATCTTTCATGATACTTCCAGCCTTCCTGATGCAATGCACCGTGAAGATGAACTGGATGGAAAGAAGTGACGGGCCTGTAACGATCACCCATGCTGTGGGGGGGGGGGGGCTACAAACAGGGTGTCACAATAAGGAAATGCCAATCGCAGAGTGTAAAGATGAGGTATATGAAGTTTTGAAAGCTTTTATGAGTAAAAATGCAGTGGCACTGTGGTGTAGAAGTAGAGCTACTGCCTTACAGCGCCAGAGACCCGAGATCGATCCTGACTACGGGTGCTTTTAACACCGTGAAGCCGGGGCCTCCGGTAAGAAGCGGCCGACTCGGGAACTCCATGCTGCGGAGTGTTCCGATCCGTCCCGACGTCAGAGTTTTGATCATCCCGACGAGAGGGCCTGGACATCGGACCGTCTGTAGCGGCGAACTACAGAGGGTTCAAAGGCCCCGACCATGGGTGAACCAAGGAGGAAGATGACTGAACTTTATTGCCTTCCATTACAGTGAGGAATGTTGAGTCCACTGTGGTGGATGTTTATGTTAAATTTTATTTTATGTGTGTATTGTGTTCTTTTCACTTAGTGTGGCTGTATGGTAACTCAAATTTCACTGTACCTTAATTGGTTAAGTGACAATAAATGCAACCTTGAACTTGAACTTGTCTATACGGAGTTTGTACGACCTGCGTGGTTTTCTCAGAGATCTTCAGATCCTCCCACACTCCAAAGATGTGCAGGTTTGTAGGTTAATCGGCTTGGTATAAAAATGTAAATTGTCCCTAGTGTGTGTACAATAGTGTTAATGTGCAGGGATCGCTGGTCGGTGCGGACTCGGTGGGCCGGATGACCTGTTTCTGTGCTGCATCTGTAAACTAAACCAAACTAAACTGCGTTGCACAGTTTTGGGTGTCATGTGTTGAGAAAAATGTGAGTTTTTGGTAGGTTCGGGTTAACCTCCTTGCAAAAGAAGGAGCACAATAGGATAGAACATAGAACGTAGAACTGCACAGCACAGGAATAGGCTCTTCAACCCACAATGTCCTTGTCGAACATCTTGCCTAATTAAACTAATCTCAACTGCCTGATCATGATCCATATCCCTCAATTCCCTGCATATTCATGTGCGTAAACAAAAAAAACTATTAAATGCCACCATCTGATCTGCTTCCACCACCAACCCTGGAATCGTGTTCCAGGCACCCACCCTCCCTGTGTAAAAAAAATATATGACATTGATAATTTGTATGTCATCACCTCCTTTAAATTTTGCCCCTCTCACCTTAAAGCTATGCCCTCTAATCTTTCACATTTCCGCCCTGTGTAAAAGTTTCTAATTGTCTATTCCTGTCGTTATTTTTATGCTTCTATCAGATCTCCCTTCAGCCTTCAACTCCCATTGTACTCCCAGAGAAAGCAATCCAAGTTTGTCCAACCTCTCCTTACAGCTAATACCTTCTAATCTAGGCAGCATTTTGGTATACATCTTCTGCACTCTCTCCAAAGCCTCCACATCCTTCCTGTAATCGCGCAGCCAGATCTGCATGCAATACATAACATTTGGCCTAACCAAACTCCTATAAAGCTACAACACGATTTCCTGACTCATAGATTCAATGCTTCAATCGATGAAGACAAGCCTTTTTTTTTAACCATTCTTGTAACTTGTGTTGCCCCTTTCAGGGAGCTATAGACTTGGACCTCAAGATCGCTCTGTACATCAATCCTGTTAAGGACATTGGATTTAACTGTATACTTTCTTCTTACATTCAAACCCCAGAAGTGCAACACCTCACACATGCTCGGATTAAACTCCCTCTGCTACTTCTTCACCGATTTCTGTCCCTGATCTCTATATTCTGCGGCATACTTTAACAACCTTCTCCAATGTTTGCATCTTCATCAATTTTGGTGTTCTTTTGCAAACCTACTAATCAACCCATCTACATTTACGTCCAATCCTAACGTGACAGGGGTATTTAAAAATATGAAGGGTAGCAGAGTAGAGAGGGAATTTGTTCTCATTGGTGGATGGATCAAGAACTCTTGAACATGGGATGATGGGAATTGGCAAAAGAATCAACGGGGTTGGACAGGAAAAAAAAAATTTAAGCAGTGAGTGATCAAGATCTGGAACACAACATGTGGTAGGTGCAGACTCAAACTCAATTGTAGTGTTCAAATGGGAGTTGGAAGGGAGAGAATTTACAGGGCAGGGGGGAGAGTGAAAGAGAATGGACTATCTTGATGGCTTTTACAGAGTCAATGGACCAAATGGCTTTGTCCCATGTTGTAACCATTCTGTGACTGACATCACAACTTCGCCGGCCGTGAAACTACCAAATTCAGCTTCTTGGGTATTGGACATCTTTATCCACTTTTCCCAAGGATCCCAATTTCCAAAATAACCAGGGCAGTAAATCAAATAGTTATGAATTCATACTTACATATTGGCTCAGAGGGTGGAAAATAAGCATCTGTTAACACCATTAGACCGATGCTCTGTTAACAAAACATCAAAAACACGTCAACATTTCAGATTCAGATTCAGATTCAGATTCAACTTTATTGTCATTGTGCAGTGTACAGTACAGAGACAACGAAATGCAGTTAGCATCTCCCAAGAGCGACATAAATATGAGCAGTAAATAAATAAATCTAATAAATCCTGGTGGGAGGAGTGTCCGGGGGGGGGGGGGGGTGTGATTGGCAGTCACCGAGGTACAGTGTTGAGTAGTGTAACCGCCGCAGGGAAGAAGCTGTTCCTGGACCTGCTGGTCCGGCAACGGAGAGACCTGTAGCGCCTCCCGGATGGTAGGAGGGTAAACAGTCTGTGGTTGGGGTGAGAGCAGTCCTTGGCGATGCTGAGCGCCCTTCGCAGACAACGCTTGCTTTGGACAGACTCAATGGTGGGGAGTGAGGAACCGGTGATGCGTTGGGCAATTTTCACCACCCTCTGCAGTGCTTTCCGGTCGGAGACAGAGCAGTTGCCATACCATACTGTGATGCAGTTGGTAAGGATGCTCTCGATGGTGCAGCGGTAGAAGTTCACCAGAATCCGAGGAGACAGATGGACCTTCTTTAGTCTCCTCAGGAAGAAGAGATGCTGGTGAGCCTTCTTGACCAGAGTTGAGGTATTGTTGGTCCAAGAGAGGTCATCGGAGATGTTGACCCCCAGGAACCTGAAGCTGGAAACACGTTGCACCTCCCTCCCGTTAATGTGGATGGGGGTGTGCATGCCGCCCCTAGACTTCCTGAAGTCTACAATGAGCTCCTTGGTCTTCTTGGAGTTAAGGGCCAGGTTGTTGTCAGCGCACCATGCTGCCAGGAGCTGGACCTCCTCCCTATAGGCCGACTCATCGTTGTTGCTGATGAGGCCAATCACCGTTGTATCATCTGCATACTTGATGATGGTGTTAGTACCATGTACA
>CM075978.1:104875753-104910836 GCA_038087875.1 Malacoraja senta
ATTAGTGGTGGAATAAATACATTTGGGGATGATCAAGAGTGGAATTTGCAGATCTCAGAAGGTCATGGTGTTTGTGAAGATTATGGTGTTGGTGTTTGGAGGAGACTTGTAGGGGTAGTGAAACGTGAGACAATCAAGGAATTTGAAAGATGTGGGGATTTTCAAAATGGGACATTTACTCAGAACCAGGTGTGGGTCTGCTCATACAGGACTGATGTGTAAATGGATCTTGGCGTGCCGTGCATAACCAGCTGCGGTGTATTAGATACCCTCAAGCAATTGGGGTGAAAGAGTAAGTAAACTGAGGGAAGCCTGCCAGGATTGTGTTGGGATAGTTGCCTGTAAAGGTGAAATAACCTTCTACTTTTATTTCCTTGAAGTGTGTGTTAAGTTGAAATAGAATCACTTGAGCTCAATTGACGAATGCCCTGCCAATTGCTTTGGGCCTGTACCAAGGTGATTAGGAAGGCAGCACGAAAGTTTCCAATCCCACTTAACCTAAATAATTATGTTCTGTTAAATGCACTATGTAATTGGCAGAAAAAACGCTTTCTTATAATAGTTTCTGATTTTAATAACATTTTGCATGTAAAGACAAGATTTAACTCTAAATCTATTAATTATCCCATGACAATGGTGGAATAAATACATTTGGGGATGATCAAGAGAGTGGAATTTGCAGATCTCAGAAGGACATGGTATTTGTGAAGAGTATGGTGTTGGTGTTTGGAGGAGATTGTAGGGATTTGGAGGGAACTTTCTCAATTCCACTCCTCAGCGATACTTCTATCTGCTGCATTATCACACCGATTTTTACTGTTCACTGAATTACAATTAACACAATATGCGATTGTTAACTGTCACTTTGTGTAAATGTTACAGCACAGACTTCAGCACAGTTCTAAATTCCTGTTTGAATCGAGGATTTAGCCGATTGCTGGATAATATGGCAGAGTTTTTCAAGCCTACGGAAGAGGCGATGACTCAAAATGGAAAGATCAACAGGTCAGTTTGTCAATCTACGGCATACACCTCATTTGTTGTTAAATATGATTGTGACTAATTCTGCAGAGACACCTCCATTCAAATCCTTTTTGCAAAACAAACGAGCAGTGCTAAATTCTCCATTCTGGGCTCCCTTTCCTAAAGGGTTGTAGAAGGCACTGAGATGGTTTGCAGGAGTGATACTGGAGATGAACAATTGTGTGTAGAAGCTGGTATTGCCCTCCTTTGAGCAGCAAATTGGGGGATTTTAAAATGAAGTGCCAAAAATCTTGAGGCATTTTGATGGAGTAGAGGTTTCTACTGGCTTCAGAATCAATAACCAGCGGGCACTGATTTAAGGCCCTGTCCCAATTTCCCGAGTTACTCACGAATTCTCCCGAGTTTTCCCCTGGATTCAAACTCGGAGAATGTCCGTAGGAGGCTGTAGGACTCCGTAGATATTTCGTAGCGGCTCGTAATGCCAGCCGTAGGTACTCGGGGCATCAGGTAAGTCTGGACGTTTTTTCAGCATGTTGAAAAATGTCCACGAGTAAAAAAAATAGCCCCGAGTACCTACGGCTGGCTATTACCGTAATTCTCCAAGTTTGAATCAAGGGGAAAACTCGGGAGAATTCGTGAGTAACTCGGGAAAGTGGGACAGGGCCTTAAAAATGATTGGCAAAGAATCAAAGGGGAGAAGGTGAAGTGTTTTCACTGATTTGCAATGAGCTGGACACAATTTCTGCAAGGCTGGTAGGGGCGTGCACTGCCCTTGTTAGACCAAGGTCCATTGTAGTATTGGTTTTGCCAGGAGACTGACCTTTCATCTTTCACCTTTTTCCCCAACCTTGCAGCTTATCCAATGCTAAACTTCCCCTTGCGAAGATCATCCCCATTATTAATGGGCAGATACATTCGACCTGCAGCGAGACTCCTAGCCATTTTGTTCAGGTGAGTAACAGCTGTTTTTGTTAATTTTTTGCTTCTTCAGTCCCTACTGTCTCTTTGCTTTAATAGTTTACCCAGCACAGCTTGTCAGCTTCTCCCCTTTCATCTTCAAAAGCAAGTTTGGTATTCCGACTGCGCATGCCCAGGTTATAGGTCACTCGGGAAAAACTTTCTCGGCAGCTGATGTGCTGCGTGTATACAGACCTGCGTTTCATCCGTAGTCAGGATCGAACCAGGTCTCCGGCGCTGTAAGCGCTGTTGAATTGCTACTGGAGTTAGCGACACTATTTCTCCCTTCTTCACTAGTCCATGCAGAAATCTCAGGAGTGACAATCTAATGAATCACAGTCCGGTCCCCCTCAGCCTGAGTGTATGGGTTCCATTCTCACTCGGGCTGCCCTCCCGGGTTATACAGGGGCGAACCACGCACCCCTCTTCTGCATAACCCCAGGAGGCAGATTTGTGAGCGGAGTCTCACTACTGTCCCCATCCCCTCCCGAGTGTCCCATCCCTGTTCGGGGGCGGCCGGAGATGTCTGGTATGACCCTGGACTGATGGGACACTGGCCCGGAGCAGTGGCGGCCCCAGGCTTACAGCCAGCGCGGAGAAGAAGCGCTAACTCCAGCTCAACTCTGCTCCAACTCCCGAGGAAACGTTTCCCCGACAGGCCGGTGACCGTCAGCTGCACCTCTCGCCTTATCCAGTGGCTGTCGGTTAACCCCCTAGGTGCCGGCGAAAGCCGAGCACCAGTCATAAACGGGGATACATACAAAATGCTGCACTAACTCAACGAGTCAGACAACATCTTTGGAGAAGGGTCTCGACCCGAAACGCTACCTGTTCCTTTTCTCCAAAGTCATGGGGGTATGTTCTGTTTCAGTGTCCTACTACTCTTCTACATCCTTCTATGCCTTGCTTATTCAAGAGCCTATCGTCCCCCTTACAAGGAGTGATTGCATCTGATTCCAGTCCCCAACTCCCCGGCAATAAATTCCACATTATTAAATCTCTGTGAATCAAATGTTCCCCTATAAAACTACCCTTTTTTTTGATACCTTTACATCTACACAATCTTTATCTCTTCTAGTTGTATCTACCTGCATCGGGTCGCACCTCTGCCTCCTTTGCTCCAGTGAAAAATACCCTAGCACAGCCAATCTTTCAACATAACCCAGGGAACATCCTGGTGAATCTCCTTCATACTCTCCCAGCGCAATCACATCTTACCTATTACATGGCAACCAAAACTGCAAATGTGCGACCTAACCAGCGTTTTCTAAAGATGCAATATTATATACCCACTTTTAAATTCTATGCCCTGACCTAAGACGGCAAGTATGTCATATGCCTCCTTTACCAACCACCCTATCTACCCATGTTGCCACTTTCAGTGAAGTGTGGACTTGCACCCACAAATCTCTCTATTCCTTAGCATCCCACATATATTGTATACTCGACCAAGTTGGGTCCCTGTCACACGGGAGGCCTGGTCCCCCAACGCAATATTCTACCACTCGCTCATAGCCTCGCTCACTCGCTCATAGCCCGCAACTGCGCTGACGTGGCAAAAACTTGTAAAAAAATAAGTTCAATGTGAACGCATCTCACCCTCCCTCTTCAGTCCCCTATTTACCTCCTCCATTATCCTCCCTCTCCCCACCCTCCCCAACTCTCCTCTGCTTCCTCCCTCCCTCCCCTCCTCTCTCTTCTCCCTCCCCTCCTCCATTACCTCGCCATCCCTCTTCCTAACCCTATCCTCCTCCATCCCCCCTCATCCCCCAGCACACCCTCCCCCTCCTCTTCACCCTCCCTCCCCCTTCTTCTCACAGTCACTGATGCCTGTCTGTGTGTCTCTCTGAAGACCTCTCTCTGGATGCTTTCTTGGGCTAAATGGGTGTGGGTGGGTGTGTAAATGCAATGTTGCTGACTGTCTGATTCGACTTGTGTCCAGGATCTGCTGCTGATGGACCAGATAAAGGACTTTGCTGCCAACATCTACGAAGCATTCAGCTCCCCCCAGCAGCTGGCAATGCGACTCCAGTGAGCAAGTGAGGGGCAATTGAGCCCAACTTCAACTCTTGCCTGTCACGGCACAAATTGTTTGCAGCTCAGATCCTCTCCGTACAGCAGAGGCATGTGCCTTTCATCAACATACTGTCTCTAATGGCTGTTTGCCATTGTCTTTTACTGAATCTTACTGGAAACAATTGCATTAATCTACCTGTAAATATTTTGTACCAGCCTGTTATTTGTATCGGTGTACTGTACATTATAAGCTGTATAGATTGGATCTGGGATTGTGGGGTTATGTATTTTTACTGCAGTATGTGTGTGTGAGCATATATGTTTCAATCTAGATTGGAATATACTGCTGGGTGGCACCCCTTTGCTCTTATCATTTTGGTTTCTTAATTTTAGAAAATACTTGTTCTAAATTTATTGTACAGCATTAAAGCACTAAGGAAATTTTTAGTCCCAAATTTTCTTCTGATTCCAGTGTATGCAGAGACCAAACAGTGCATGATATGTTGTTAAACTCATGATTACGGTATGGCAGACAAGTTCACAATTTATCAATTGAAACTAGTATCATTGGTGGAAACAAATAGTTGTATATCCAGGAATTGAAGGTTTATGGGGAACTGGCACATAAGAGATTTGAGGCCATTATAGATCAGCCCTAGTTACATTGAAGGGTGGAGCAGGCTTGTGTTTTTTAAACACTCCAGTGTGGTTTGTAAGTGATTTCCTAGATCACGTGTAAGAGCCATTTTAATGTGACAAGTAACAAATCACATATTTCGGTCTGCCGACTTCTTGAGGATAGAACATGCATGTATTGGGGTCTTGCTAACTCAGGAAATGCACCCCATTTAAAAATAAAATGATTACTACTTTACCTTCCATAGATTAACAGATAAAAGGAGCAAATGTTACCAGAAACTTCAGACACGTGTACCTTCTTCCCGTGTCACCTTGCCCTTCCCCTTTCAGCGCTCACAGCCAGAAAACATTCAGTCTAGTCAGATCATCCATCCTGCCACTGGAAGTTCCTGTGATTTGCATCACTGTGATTTTGAAGTTTAAGCCTTGTTTCCTTTCATAAGGACTGGTGTGGGGTGCCAGAGTTGTGGCTGGTGCAAACTAGGGAATTAATGTACAGGTTGCATTACTTTTGTTTCTTGGTAGTCATGGGATATCATTGATTGAATCTCTCCCATTGTCATGGGATGCACGATAAAGTTATAACCACACAGAAGGAAACCATTTTTCCGGTCGAATCAATGTTGGCTCTGCACACAGCAATCCAGTCAATTGCATTCCCAATCCCTACCCCTTAATCCTTGCAAGTTGATTTCCCTAAATATAGAGTCAATCATACAGCATGGAAGCCGGCCCATTGGCCCAAATCATTCATGCCAACTCATTTGCCCGAATTTAGTTGATATTCCTATAAACCTTTCCAATCCATGTACCTGTCCAAATGTCAATGGAATTTTTGTTTGAAATCAATGATCATCTTTGCTTCCACCTTGACTGGAGGCATGATCAATCGCCATGTAATGAAAGTTCTTCACCACATCCCCTGTGCCTGGCTTCAGCTGAAAAGTCGTGTTCAATTCTGGTCAACACTTCTTTGAAAGGATATGAAGGTGAAAGAAAATAATTAAAAGAATACCTCTGTATATAAGGGATTCGAGTTGTATAATCAGCGATCATTCTAAGACAAGTGTGATTGTCCTGGGTCCTTTCTGTAGGTCTTGAGTTGGCTGAAGATTCTGGAGCAACAGACTTTATTGTAGGGATGTGCTAGTGGTGTATCTGGTTGGATGCCTGTGCATGACATCTTTCAACATGGGGAGACGTGGTCCTTGATAGAGACAGACCCGAGTCCAAATGCTTGGCCTCCATGATTTGGGAATCTCACCCTGCTGCAGTCTTCTGTCTTCGCAACCCTTGTGGTACTCCACCTGCTTGCCAGCCACCATACTCCGCCTGTTTCACCGTTGAAGTCATCTTCTTGGCTGCGCGTCATCAGGAACCTTCCTCTCTACCTGCCTGCCACGGGTCACTGGCATGAACATAGCTCTGACGATTTAAATCACAGGATCTTAGGCACATGCAAGTTTCAAAGGCTGCCACTTTGCCGTAGTGGAGAAGAGATACAAGGATAGATTAGACAGGCTGCAACAGTTTTGAGAAAACAAGGTTGTGGGGAGATTATGAAATTTGAAATAATGAAGGGTTTGGAGAGTGTGGCAAATGGGATGCTGTTCCCTTTGATGGAGAGACTGAGGACTAGAGGTTACCGGTGCAAAATAGAAAGGGAATAGAATTAAGAGTGATATAAGGGAAAACTTTATGTTGCACATGGTTGGAATCTGGAATGCACTGCCTCAGCTGTAGTGGTAGCAGGTTCCATTGTGGCCTTTAAGAGGGAATTGGATGAATACACGATGAAGAAAATGTTCCAAGGCTGCCATCGATAATGCCATGTTCATAGTTCCATTCACAGGAATCCCCAGTTCTCTATTCCTGGTATGTGCCATTAACTTAATGTTGCCTCTCCCCGTTCCCTTCCACAGAAATGGAATATCTCGCACCTATTACATTCGATTTGCCTTTTGTTTGGTAATCCAGCTATCTTTGCTGTGTCTGGCAATAGGAGTTTTGAATTCCCTATCAATTGGATAGAGAAATGTTTCCATTAGCAGGTGGCTTAAGGAACACACAATACAGGTTTAAACTTTTGGACAAATTGTGTAAGATGAATGTGGGAACACCCTTTTTTTACACGGAGAATAGTTATGAAGTGGAAATCATTGTTGGGGTTGTGGAAACAGAATCAATCAGGGCTTGAAAAGGGAATTGGATACCCACTTACAGGTACATGTTACTGTGGGCTGTAGAGAGACTAATTTGGAAGGATATGTGGGGAAAAAGCTAGGGAATGAGACTGATGAAGATACTTTATTAACCAGCATAGAATTGAATGGTCTGTTATGTACTCAAACATTCCTGTGATTGTTTAATTCTGGTAGATAGGGGCCTATTTCTTTAAGATTTCTTTTTTCAAACTCGCAACCTTTTGATCCTCAAAACCTACTTTTGGGTCATCTCTGCAATAGCTCCTACATGACCTGGTGCCAACTTTTGTTGATTACTTTTAGCGTAGTTTAGAGATACAGCATTTTCCAGTCCCTTCTGTCCAATGAGTCCATGTCGGCCAAGAATTACCTGCACACTATTTCAAAGTTTTGCAATTTACAGAATCAATTTACCTTCAAACCAGCAAGTCTGGATTGTGGGACGAAACTGAAGTACCCGGAGGAAACACATGCGGTTACAGGACGAACACATAAACTCCATACAAACAGTTCAGGATCGAACACAGGTATGTAGCACTGTAAGACTGCAACTCTACCACTGTGCAAAAGCAGCCGGGAAATGTTGCTTTATTGACGTTGCTATATAATTTGTTGTCATTGTTGACTAAGAGAAGTGATTCAAATAGGTCACTCATTGAGATATCAGAGGTATGGAGTAATGAAGAACAAACATTATTCTTTGTCAAGGAATTTCTCTCCAAAATGTCATTCACAATAGCTTAGTGTACATGAATAAATGAACAAAAATGCATTAAGAAACCCAATATAATGAGGCTACATCCTATCTATCACAGCTCATTTTATAAATGGAACAGTGTCCTCTTTAGCTTCAAGTCTAACAGGTTGAAACTGGCACTGTACTGAAATCAATACTCAGAATTTTAGTACCGTTTTAAAAAGAACATATCAACATATCCCTCCCCGCTACCCCTCCAACCCTACCACAGTGCCTCATCCATCTCCATGCTGCTAAGAGGAGTTAAAAACAAGATATTTGACAAGTGGTGTAAGAGTTATTGTATTGGGGTATAATTTAATCTTGGATAGAATAGTTAGCTAATGTTCCTCTTACTGGATGATCCAAGAATTAGAGGACTTGGCTTGAAAATTTGGGGCATAATATTCAAGAAGAAAGAATGCTTTTTTCCCCATCAGGAGCCAGCATAGACAATGTGCTATAGAGAAGATAGAGGTTCACATGCACCTAACCTCTTCTGCTGCATTTGAAGTGGCCTCCTTTATATCGGCAGGATCAAGGTCTAAGCAACTGTGTCGCTGAACATTTGCGCTCAATCTGCCATGGCTTACTGGATTTCCCAGTTGCTAACCATTTTAACTTCCCTCCCCATTTCCATACCAATCTTTCCATCCTTGGCCTCTATTGCCAGAGTGAAGCTACAAACAAACTGGTGTAACAGCACCTCATATCCTGCTTGGCAACGTACAAGCCAACAGCATGAGCATTGAATTCCCCTACATTAGGTAGCACCTAATCTCTTATATTAGGTTCAACCCCTCTCTTTCCTGTGGCCCACCCACCCAGGAGGTACCCATTTCTTCCACTATCCTGTCCCCTTCCCCCTATCCTGGTCCCTTCCACCTATATCGCTCCCTCTGGCTTGACATTGTACTCCACCTCTCTCCTTATCTGACACCCTTTTGGCTCATATTCATCTGTAGCCTTTGTCCACCCATCTGCCAAACAATCCTCCCCACCTGTATCCTCCTATCACTTGCCAGCCTTTGTCCCACCCCACCTCTTTTCCTGCTTTCTCTCCCGTATTACAATCAATCTGAAGAGGAGTTCTTACCCGAATCGCCACCTATCCATTCCCTTCACAGATGCTACCTGACCTGCTGGGTTCCTCCAACACTTTGAGTTTTAGGCAATGGGCTAAATGGCCTTCTTCTGTACTATAGCAATGCTATGATTCTATGGGTTTTAATTTTAGTGATATCAAATAAACTGCCACTGCAACAAAAACAGAAAATGTTGGAAACACTCAGGATGTCAGGCAGTCTGAGTGGAGAAAGAAAAGAAGATAACGTGTCAGGTCAAAGACCATGTGTTTTTATTCCTGATTCCCAATCCCACTACAACCTGTATTGAAAGAGCACAGGGTGATTTCAGAAAAGGCACAGCAGCACCAGCATGCTACATCCATCCCACGAGCAATCAGGAAACACACAAAGGTCCTGGCTCTGTATGTGGATGTAAATGATGTGCATCAACTTCACACTCCCTCAAAAGTTGTGAGATTTAAATCCCCATGCATGCAGGCCTTTAACATTGAAACATACCACAGTGCTTCTGTGGAGCCTCACCAACGAATTCAGACTGAATCACATATCAGGTGTTAGGACAAGTGACCATGCCTCACCCGCTGAGTTTCTCCAGCGCTCCATAGATGCTGCCTCACCCGCTGAGTTTCTCCAGCATTTTTGTCTACCTTCGATTGTTCCAGCATCTGCAGTTCCTTCTTAAACATGAGCTCAGCAAAGGAACTTTATAAAGAGTGGCAAAGGAGATTAAGGAAGGAATTCTGGTTAAGGAAGTTATTCTGATGAAACGTTAACTGTTTTGCACACCCAAAATGGTAACAATTTCTGGATTGCTACCTGCACCCTACCATACCATGCAAATTGTCATTGAGTTGATGAGATCAGAGAACACGTGGTTCAAAGATTGGTGTGGGAGGAGTGGGTTTGATCTTGTGGGACATTGGGATCCGTATTGGGGAAGGAGGGAGTTGTTCCGATAGGATGGACTCCAACTGAATCCTGGCAAATAGCATAACCAGAGCTGTGGATAGGGCTTTAAACTAAATAGTGGGGGGAGGGGGTGTCAACACATTGGAAAAGTATGGATAAAGTCAAAAGGAAGGAGACTGCCAGAAAGGTTAGTGATGTGGCCAGAATAAGTACGAGGACAGGACGTTTAAAAAGGGACAAGAGTCTAATGCCAGGCAACATGGGGACCATTTGAGAGGAGGGGTGGTAAATGCAGAACTGAAGGTGTTATATTTGAATGCATGCAGTATACAAAACAAAGTGAATGAGCTTACACCACAGTTAGAAATGGGCAGGTATGGCATAGTGGGCATCACAGAGTGGGCATCACAGAGTCATGGCTGAAGGAGGATCAGAGCTGGGAGCTGAACATCCAAGGATGCATATCCTACAAAAAGACAGGCAGGTGGGCACAGGTGGTGAGATGGCTCTGTTGGTAAGCAATGGAATCCAATCCTTATCAAGAAATGACATTAGATCAGAAAATGTAGAATCCTTGTGGGTAGAGTTAAGAAACTACAAGGATAAAAAGACCCTGATGGGAATTACAATATATACAGATCTCTGAATAGCAGCCAGGATGTAAGGTACAAATTACATCAGGAGATTTTTTTTTTTAAAGGCATCCAAGCTCTCCTTAGATCCTATGCGCTCTCACCTTCCAGAACAGATTACCTTGCAGAACATTGTCAAATGCCTGGTACACAAAAATGCTGGAGAAACTCAGCAGGTGCAGCAGCATCTATGGAGCGAAGGAAATAGGCAACGCTTCGGGCCGAAACCCTTCTCAGACTGATAGGGGGTGGGGAGAAGAAAGGAAAAAAGGAAAAATGCGGAGGAGGAGCCTGAGGGCTGGGGGAGGGGAGGAGACAACCAGAGGGCTGATGAAGGGGAGGGGACAGCAATGGCTAGCAGAATTGGGAGAATTGGGAGAGTCTGAAGAAGGGTTTCGGCCCGAAACGTTGCCTATTTCCTTCGCTCCATAGATGCTGCTGCACCCGCTGAGTTTCTCCAGCATTTTTGTGTACCTGGGAGAATTCAATGTTCATGCCCCCAGGATGTAGACTGCCCAAGCGGAATATGAGGTGCCTTGCTGAATGTCAAACGCCTTGCTGAAATCCATACATACATCATCTATAGCTCTGCCCTCATTCACCTTTTTGGTCACATCTTCAAATCACATCCTACTATCTCTGATCAGTCTTTGCCTCTCTAAATTAAGGTCTGTCTGTCCCTCCGAATTCTTTTTGCACTACAATCTTGCACCTATCTGCCGTTTTGCACGTGTTATATTTGTTATTATATTTACCATTACTATATATATAGCTGTTTGATATGTGAGCTTCATGTGGACAAGGAATTTAATTGACAGGTGTATTAACAATCAACTAATATGATGTGATCTGATTTAAGCAATTTAAGGGTGGAAGAGCCGCTGCCTCCCAGCGCCAGAGACTGGGGTTCGATCCTGACCTCAGGTGCTGTCAGTGTGGAATTTGTTCGTTCTACCTGTGACCACGTGTGTTGCCTCCGAGTGCTCCAGTTTCCTCTCACATCCCCAAAACGTGCGGGTTTGTCGGTTAATTGGCCTCTGAAAATTTGTAGGGAGTGGAGGCGAAATTGGGATATCATGGAACTAATGTGATCGATAGCCGACGTGGACTCGGTGGGCCGAAGGGCCTGTTGAAGTGTGTTCACTACTGTAGTGTCGAGCAAGTCATTGCAAACATCACTTCTAATGCGATAAATCGAATCAAAGTGTTAAACGTTAAAATTGTATATGGACCCTGAGTGTCACCGTCCTACACAATTTGTTATGTGTGTGTGTGTGTGTGTGTGTGTGTGTGTGGGGGTGGATATTCTTATTTCTAAAGTTGTGGACTTCCGCAGACGGCAGGTTCTGAAATGAGATTATCAACGGGGCACCGCAGCGCGCTTAGAAACAGCAACAAGGGACCTGAGAGCGCAGGGGATACTCGGAGTTGAGTAGATGCGCAAAGCGAGAGGCTGGAACTGTGCGAGAGGGGGTCACTGTGCTGGAGGCAGGTCCACTGAGAGTGCCAGGACCGAGTTTCAAAACCAGAGAGTGAGACAGGTTGCCAGAGAAAGAGAGAGAGAGAGAGACGGCGACAGAGACAGTGAGAGTGGAACGGAGATATAGGGAGATTGCCTGAGGGAAAGCTGGTATAGTCCCAGAGAGAGAGTGAAAGAAAAAACTGTAGGAGAGAAAGAGTGACAGGTAGTAGTACGAATGAGACAGTGGAAGAGTGCATGAGCAGAGAACAGTGAGCGCTAGAGTTGAAAAATACCAAAGAAAGATAAAGGGAATCACATAGAGAGAAAGTCCCTGAGAGAGAGAGAGAGAGAGAGAGGGAGAGAGAGAGAGAGAGAGAGAGGGGGGGGGGGGGTACCACAGTGTAGAAGTCAAGTGGAGAGCAGAGAGAAGGGGAGAGACTGAGGGAGGCAGAGAGATAGAGTACCAGAGAGAGAGAGAGTGTGTATCACAGTGTCCAAGACAAAGAAAGAGAGAGCAGAAAGAGAGAGAGAGAGAGAGAGAGAGAGAGAGAGAGAGAGAGAGAATAAATACTATACTATATAAAGAACACCTTAGTGTCAGAGGGACAGTTTTGGAGAGAAAGGAGCCAGAAGACAAGTGAAACAGAAAGAGAGAGAGAGAGAGAGAGAGAGAGAGAGAGAAAGGGGCACTTATAGTGGAAGATTAAGAGTTTGCCAGAGAGAGAGAGAGAGAGAGAGTGAGAGACGGATTGTGCCAGAAGCATCTGCTGCCTCCCTGCACCATAGCCTGCGCCATCGCTGGCCGTTGTGAGACTAAGGGGAGGACACCTTGCCCAAAGCTGGTAACATGCCGCCGCTAACCTGTACGCTGTCCCTCTCTACCTTGCTGCTACTCACTTTCCTCTGCAGCTGCCACTCTGGAAGGTAAGATTCAGGTTCAACATATACAATACTCGGTAGGATTTATTTTTAGATGACATTTATTAGTTTTTTAGGATTTTAAAACAATTCTTTGCTGCTCACTACAGAACAGAGGATCAAAATAGAATCCACCTGCACATTTTTCATTTGTACTTTTTGTTGTGCTAAATTTGTGGAATTACACAGTAATGTAAATGTTTGTTCATCAGCCAATTCCCAAAGTGCCAATGTTTTGATGTTTTGCTTGTCATGTTCCTGGGATTTAAGGACACCAGATTTTCTATGATGGTTGTTGGATGATTACAGTCATATCTTATTAGATATAAATACATTTATGGTGCAACTGTTCGTATAAGTGAGTTACAAGTTTAAGAACATAGAAAATGGAGCAGGATAGCACAGGAACAGGCCTTTAGGTCCATGATGTTTGTGCCGAACATATGTCTACTTTAATTTACTCCTTATTCCAGTATGTGCTCCATATCCCCCCCATTCCCTGCATATTCACATATCTATCTAAAAGACTCGTAAACACCGCTATTGTATCTGCTTTCACCATCACCCCTGGCAGCTACAACTCTGTGCAAAAACCCAGCCAAGGATATCTTCTTTAAACTTTTCACTCCGACCTTGTAATTATGCCATCCAGTATTTTACATCTATTGGGTCTCCCTTCAGCCTCCAATGCTCCAAAGAAAACAAAGCAACTTTCTCCAAATTCTTCTCATAGCTAATGCCCTTGAATCCTTGCCGCATCCTGGTATACTCTTCAGCACCCTTGCCAAAGCCTCCACTTCCTTCCTGTAATGGGACAACCAGAACTGCACATAATACTCCAAATGCGGCCTGACCAAAATTCTATAAAACTGCAAAATCTCCTGACTCTTATACTCAGTGTGCCAACCAATGAAAGCAAGAATATCGTACCCTTCTTTACCATACTATCTACTGATGTTCCTACTTTCAAGTAGTTATAGACTTAGACTCCAAGATCCTTTTTACATGCTGTTGATCCTGCCTTTATCTGTATATTTTCCTCTTACGATTGACCTCCCAAAATACCACACCTCACATTTGGCTGAATAAAACTCCATCTGCCATTTCTCTGCCCATTTCTAACTGATCAAAATCCTGCTTCATCCTTTACAGTCCTCTTTACTGTCTGCAACTCCACCAAATGTTGTGTTGTTTGCAAACTTACCAACCAACCAATCTACATATTCAGCCAGGTTAGTTCTCTTGGAACACTACTGGTCACAGACCCAGCCAGAATAACACATTCACCACTACCCGCTGTCTTCAACAAGTAAGCCAATCGTGAATCAAAACTGCCATGTTATCAGGGATCACATAATTTTTAAATGCTGGATCAGCCTACAATGAGGAACATTGTCAAATACATGATGTCCATGTAGAAATTCTACTCTCTAACCTCATCAGTCACCTTTGTCATCTCCTTAAAGAACTCAATCAAGTTTAGTAAGACATGACCTGCACCACCGAAAGCCATACTAATTTCTTTAATTATCCTAATTTCTTCCAAATTAAAGTAATTCCCATCACTAAGAATCCTCTCCAATAGTTTCCCTGCCACTAATGTGAGGCTCACCAGCCGATAATTTCCTTGATTATCACTACTTCCCTTAAATAAAAGAACAGTTAGCTACTCTCCAGCTCGCCAGTGGAGAAGGTACAAAGATCTTTTTCAAGGCCTCTGCAATCTCTTGCCTCTCTCTATAACCCGGGATAGATCCCATCAAGCCTTGGGGACTGATACAGCTGAATGTTCTTCAAGAGACCCAACACCATCCATTTTGTTCTGTGCTGGCTATCAAACACCCATTCATACTAATCATAATTTAATCTCATTGGATTTGGTCACTCACTTACACGCTGGGGGGCAATTTACTGTGGCTAATCAACCTACCAACCCACATGTCTTTGGGAAGAAACCGAAACACCTGGATGAAACACACACAGTTAGAGGGTGTAAGCAATGTACTGTTAGGAATGAACCCAGTAAGCTGGAGCTGTGAGGCAGCAGCTCTACCAGCTATGCCTTAGGGGAACCACAAAGGGAAAGATGACCTGGATGTGTGAAATTAAATGAGTAACCTATATTTATTTTTGTTGTGCATCAAAGACCGACCTACATCATCACGGCACCGAAAAGGCTGCTGACCAGACACAATATGACATTCAGTGTCAGCTTGTTGGATGGTAGCCAGGACCCTCTGAAAATAACAGCGCACCTCAGCAAGAACAACATGAGCTTGAGACATGTTGAGGACACTTTCCACCCAGGTGAGAAGCCAGGAGTAATGATGGTAAATAGGCTTTCTGGGCTGCCCCGAGAATGTACACCAGCTGAACTACAGCAGAGGGTCCCTTGATCTACCCTCACCACCCATCTCTCCCCTACCTGACTCGTCTGCCAATTAGTCCCTCCGCACATGAGTCCATCTATCACTTGCCAGCTCTTTCCCCAGTTCTTCACCTCTCTCCACCTCTCTTTTCCAGCTATCTTCCCTTTACTTTGTCAGTCTGACGAAAGGTCATACCCAAAACATCATCTGTTCACCTAGCTGGGTTAGGTCAAGTGGTTCTGAGGAAGAAGAGCATGGGGGCAGTGAGAGCTTTACTCTAAATGTAAGGAGGTGGCTCTCCACTGTTTTCTGAAGGACAACTAGGGATACACAATAAATGTTGGCCTTGCCTACTATGCCCAGATCTTAGAAAATTACTAAGAAATAATGCTTCTCCCTCATTTCCCTCTGTGTGATCACAACTAGTATGCATTGTGTCTATTGGCCATCTTCCTCATTTTTAACCTCGTCCTTAGTCCCATTCTTGATATGGATTTTCACTGAAAGGGAGTTTAAGGTAAGGATACAGCATTTCTCCTGGAAAAAAAACGTAAAATTTCTGCAGCAAATTCTCAGAGCTCTCCCAGATTATTGACAACCAATGAGGCAGTTTGATAGTATAGATGTAGAGAATGTGTAAGAAGGAACTGCAGATGCTGGTTTAAGCCAAAGATAGACACAAAATGCTGGAGTAACTCAGCGGGACAGGCAGCATCTCTGGAGAGAAGGAATGGGTGAAGTTTCGGGTCGAGGCCCTTCAGTCTGAAGAAGGGTGTCGACCCGAAACGTCACCCATTCCTTCTCTCCAGAGATGCTGCCTGTCCCGCTGAGTTACTCCAAAGTTTTGTGTCTATCTTTGGTGTAGAGAATGTGGCAGCCAATATGTGCACAGAAAAATCCCACAGGTAAAGTGATCATGAGTAGATATGCATCTTGGTGAATATCTGAAGTAGAAACATTGAGCATAAATGGTGTCCGTGAAAGTACTGAAGAATAAATAGCAACACCATTAATGTTATTCACTATTAGAAGAGTGAATTTTAAAGAGTAAGGGCCTGTCCCACTTAGGTTATTTTTAGGCGACTGCTGGCGAAAATCGCGACTGGACCCCCAGTCATAAAATTTGAAATAGAATCATTACTTTAACAACAAAAAAACCTGGTCAGCACTGGCAACAACCCACGTCACCTGACGACAACCTACGTTAACCTGGCGACAACTACGACAGCACCTATGTCAAGAGAAGTCAAGCTACACTCATTGCCGTCAAACCCAATGTCGCCGACTGTCTCCGAAAATTTTTCAACATGTTGAAAATCCAGCAGCGACCAGAAAGACGCTACGACTCTTTGGGCGACTGAGTAGACTACACCCGACCGTACAGGCGACACCCCGGCGACCATGTGGCGACAGCCTAGTCGCCTGTAGTCGCCTAAAAAATAGCCTAAGTGGGACAGGCCCTAAAAACAGTGTTATTAGACAGGATGTCCTCAGAAATAAAGTGAGACTAATTGGTGCATTGTCTTGTTTGCCCTAGTGAGGTCAGTGAACTTTAAATGCAAGCACTGTTCTTCTTTGTTGGAGGTAGTGCCGGTTGCTAGTTCTACTGCCCCTTTACTCAGCAGACCTCCTGCCTTTATTCCTAGCATCCTGCCTTTTTAACGTCTGTTGAATTGAGAAAGGTTTGCAGACTGGACTTGCGAAATCATAGCATGTTAAGATGAAAGAATAACATTCGGAGGGGGGAGCTGTTGAATATCATATTGCATCCACTTTCTATAAGGGCATAAGAAATAATACCTGGATGACGCTTAATTGGCTTACCCAATCCATTAATTTAAAAAGATCACATTGAAAATGATCAAAAAAATTAATCTCGTATAAGTTTCCATTTACTGTTTGAAACAAGACCACAGAGAATAAGACTTTCATGTTTGTGACAGGATTGTATATCATATTTGAGGGCATATGTTGACCCCATGCTGACCACCATCAACAAATAACGAGCTTGGGTTTCAAAAGTAATGTGCATGAAATCTCAACCCTTTGGAAATTTCAGAATAATACTTATTAGGTAGACTTCGCTTCTCACCCAACAAACCGGTTGTCTAATTTGCACCTTAAACTTTTGTTGTCCTGTAAATTGATCATACATCTGAATAGGGACTTGCTTCCACATTTCTTTTCTTTGCAAATCTGAAAGATTGAAAGAAAAGAAGGCCAGTGGACTGAATAGTTGGGCGTCACTCGGAGCTGCCATGTAAGGGATCTAAGAACTTTGTTAGTCCAGTGCCTTTCCCAGAGACAATGTACTGTAGGTGTAATTGGAATACTTACAAAAGCCACCAAAAAAATTTAAGCTGGTATTATTTTCTTTGCATATGCATTTTCCTTCTTATCCCATAAACTGTAGGATCACAGTGAATGGTGGTTCTGGCTCGAAGGGACGAATGGCCTACCCCTGCACCTATTGTCTATTGTCTATAAACTCCACACCTTGAGGACATAACTACATGGTGAAAGGGGAATGTTTAATATAGATATGTGGACAAGTTGGATGCCTGGGATATGCTGCCAGGGGTGGTGGTGGAAGCAGATAAGATGATTTTAGATAGGCATGTGAAAATGCAGGGAATGGAGGAATAAGGATCATGCGCTGGCAGAAGAGATTAGTTTAATGTGGCATCATATTTGGCACAGATATTGTGGTTGGAATGGCCTGTTCCTGTGCTGAACTCTTCTATGATCTTGTACACGTTTACAAAGTCATGACCGGCATCGATAAGGTGAATGGTGCCAATCTTCTTCCCAGGGTGAGGCAGTGCCAAAACTAGAGGGCATAGAAACATAGAAACATAGAAAATAGGTGCAGGAGTAGGCCATTCGGCCCTTCGAGCCTGCACCGCCATTCAATATGATCATGGCTGATCATCCAACTCAGTATCCTGTACCTGCCTTCTCTCCATACCCCCTGATCCATTTAGCCACAAGGGCTAACTCCCTCTTAAATATAGCCAATGAACTGGCCTCAACTACCTTCTGTGGCAGAGAATTCCACAGATTCACCACTCTCTGTGTGAATTTTTTTTTTCTCATCTCAGTCCTAAAAGACTTCTCCCTTATCCTTAAACTGTGACCCCTTGTTCTGGACTTCCCCAACATCGGGAACAATCTTCTTACATCTAGCCTGTCCAACCACTTAAGAATTTTGTAAGTTTCTATAAGATCCCCCCTCAATCTTCTAAATTCCAGCGAGTACAAGCCGAGTCTATCCAGTCTTTCTTCATATGAAAGTTCTGCCATCCCAGGAATCAGTCTGGTGAACCTTCTCTGTACTCCCTCTATGGCAAGAATGTCTTTCCTCGGATTAGGATACCAAAACTGTACGCAATACTACAGGTGTGGTCTCACCAAGGCCCTGTACAACTGCAGTAGAACCTCCATGCTCCTATACTCAAATCCTTTTGCTATGAATGCTAACATACCATTCGCTTTCTTCACTGCCTGCTGCACCTGCATGCCTACTTTCAATGACTGGTGTACCATGACACCCAGGTCTCGTTGCATCTCCCCTTTTCCTAATCGGCCGCCATTCAGATAATAATCTACTTTCCTGTTCTTGCCACCATAGGCTTAAGGTGAGAGGGAAAACATTTAAATGAGATCTGAGGGATAATTTATTTATACAACGTTTAAAACACATTAAAACGCATGTATGGATAGCAAAAGTTTAGAGGGATACATCCAAAAGCAGGCAAGTGGATCATGCAAGGTCATTAAACATGATTGGTATGCATGAGTTGGGTCCAAGGACCAGTTTCTGTGCTGTAAAACTCTGTGACTCCAAAGAATGGCACTCAGGTATTGATCAGCCATGATCCTGATAAATGGTGGAGCAAGCATGTATGGATGGAGGATCTATTTCTTATATCTCCCAACCTACCTTGTTTAAGACCTTTTCATAACCTGACCTTTCTCTGTGACGCTATAATGCTGTTATACTTGGCTAATGTGTGAGACTTGGCTTATACTCACTAGAATTTAGGAGATTGAGAGGGGATCTTATAGAAACGTACAAGATTCTTATGGGGTTGGACAGGCTAGATGCAGGAAGATTGTTCCCGATGTTGGGAAGTCCAGGACAAGGGGTCACAGCTTAAGGATAAGGGGAAAATCCTTTAAGACCGAGATGAGGAAAAACTTTTTCACACAGAGAGTGGTGAATCTCTGGAACTCTCTGCCACAGAGGGTAGTTGAGGCCAGTTCATTGGCTATATTTAAGAGGGAATTAGATGTGGCCCTTGTGGCTAAAGGGATCAGGGGGTATGGAGAGAAGGCAGGTACGGGATACTGAGTTGGATGATCAGCCATGATCGTATTGAATGGCGGTGCAGGCTCGAAGGGCCGAATGGCCTACTCCTGCACCTAATTTCTATGTATCTATGTATCTATGTACACAATATTCCTTACTCTGGTATTTTTCTCTTTGCACTACCTGCTGTACTTATGTATGGCTTGATTGTACACATGTATATGATTTGTCTACATAGCACACAAGCTAAGCTTTTCAATGTATCTCGGTACACTGGACAATAATAAACCAATACCAATATATTCTTATGTTTACCTCTTTGCTAGGAATGAATCACATTTCAATCACTCTTTGAATATTTTCAATAACACTCATTAGTTTATTAATATAAACTATTTCTGACCTTATTTCTTTCAGGTACTATAGGAAGAATGATCCTGCCTACGGTAAGTATTCCATCATGTAAGTGCAGGAAGGAGTTTATATTCCATTGCATTGAACTATTGAAAGAACAACTGGGAGTATTATATCTGATCATAAAAAATATGGTTTAAATTTCCTTTGTATATTCAAGTATCCATTTCTTATAAAAATATCAGACATCGAAAATGTTACAGGGAAGTACAAGAACCCCTACAATCCTACAATCAATTAAAATAGACCTAACCCATTCTTGCTGTTTCTTCCCAAAAGAACACAAGTCAGGCAGAGTTCGTTGTCAGATGCACAAGGACAGTGAGATAATGAAAATGAAAATATAATGAGAATCTTGTTTGGTGCTGCATCAAGGACACGTAGAATAGATCAACACCTAAAAACATAAATTATATATAAATTACTCATAAATAATGCATACATTCTGAAAAACATTAAAAAGTTTTTAAAAAGTGCAAAAAAGATTGAGACCTTGGTGCCAAAAACAATTAGAAAAAAGCAAGGCCACCAGGAGAACGTCCAACATAAAACAGTACTGCACAGGGATATGCACTTGCGCTCATAATATCCTTGCCAATTTAAACAAGTCTCTGCCTCCATGTGATCCATATCCCTTCATTCCCTTCATATCCATGTGCATTGGATAGGTGGCAGGATTATGTCTGTGAACGTCTAAGGTAAATGATGGGGCAAAGATTACCTCTGAAATTGTTTGTGGGTATGATAGATTTAAAAAAAAAAAAAATGTTTTAATTATTTTTATTAGAAGTACGGTAAATTACCGTAATACACAACACTTATATCTTAATACATTTTTTATACCGCTTCATTTTTTTTAGCTTTAAGAGAAAGATAGAAGTAAGAAAAGTAAAGAAAGTGCGCAAGAGTCGTGAAGTGCAAGAGAGTGTTGTGAAAAGAAAGCCCCTTAGAAAAGAAGTTAGAGAAGGAAGTAAAGTAAGAAAGTAGATCCTAGAAAAGAAAGAAAAAGAAAGTAGGAACAATCGCAGAAAGGGAACCACCAACCAAGTCTGTTTTTATTGTTTTACCTCCCATTACCAGGTCCTGATACCATTTCTTTATTTATTTATTTTTAAAATTACTATTGCACCTCATGCTTGTAATAGGACCAGAAACGTAGACCACGTCTTTTGGAATTGGTCTGCTTTACCTGCTAAGAGGAATATCATCTCTTCCAGATGTAATGTTTCCAACATATTTGATGTCCACATTTTTATTGTTGGTGTGGGCGCATTTTTCCAGAATTTAAGTATGAGCTTTTTTCCCATTATTAGCCCGTAATTGAATAAGTTCTTCTGATACACGTTTAATTCAGGGATACCTTCCGATATTCCAAAAATGATCCATTCTGGTTTTGGTACCAGTTTTATTTTAATTAATTTTGAGAAAATATCAAATATTTCATACCAGAATTTTTGGATTTTTGTACAAAAAACAAAAGAATGCGCTATGGTAGCTTCTTGACATAGACATTTATCACAGATTGGTGAAACATTAGGAAAGATTTTATTTAATTTAGTTTTTGAATAATATAGTCTATGTAATGTTTTGAATTGGATGAGCGTATGTCGTACGTTGATCGAACATTTATGCACCTGTAGTAAATGGTTATCCCAGCTCTCTTTTGAAATTTTTATAGCTAATTCTTGTTCCCAGTCTCTTCTAATTCCATCTGTTGTGGGTATTTCTATGTTTAAAATGATATTATATAAGTACGATATTAGATTAGCTGATTCCGCCTTTGTCTTCATTGCTTCATCTAGTAAGTCGGAAGGCATATTATGATAGTCTTTTGTGTATTTTTTCAGGTAATCACGAATTTGTAGATATTTAAAATATTGATTATTTTTCAAATTATATTTCAGTTGTAGTTGTTGAAATGATAGTAATTTTCCCAATTCATACAGATCTTCGAGCGTTTTGATTCCCATTGTTTCCCATTGTATAAATAATTTGTCTATGGTTGAAGGTTTAAACGATGGGTTATTAACTATTGGTATTGAGATAGATAGGTTTCTTAATTTTAGATTCTGTTTTATTTGTTTCCATGTTCTAATTGTGCTATTTATAATTGGGTTTTTATTATAATTTTTATTATTCAAATTTATTGGAGAGAGAATAATCGCTCCTATATTACTCGGGGAACAGTCCCCTTTTTCCATTATAATCCAGTCCACCTGCTGGGCAGAATTGTCCAGCAGGTGAATCATATTTTTAATATTTACTGCCCACTTATAATACATAAAGTTAGGGAGCGCGAGACCCCCCAACTCTTTTCGTTTATTAAGGTGTGCTCTTTGTATTCTATGGGATTTATAATCCCATATAAAATTTGTAATGTCTGAGTCCAATTTTTTGAAAAACTTTTTTGGGAGATATATAGGTATTGATTGAAATAGGTATAGGATTTGTGGTAAGAAAATCATTTTTATAGCATTTATTCTGCCTATTAAGGACATCGGAAGTGTTTTCCAGAATGTAATCATATTATTTAATTTCTTAAGTAAGGGATTATAATTGGCTTTAAACATATCCTGGTAATTTCTAGTAATTTCAATTCCCAAATATTTGAATTTTTCTGTAGCTATTTTAAAGGGGAATTTCCTGAGGTGTGTTGAGTCTTTTGGTTTTATCGACATAATTTCACTTTTGTTCCAGTTTATTCTATATCCTGAGAAGGATCCAAAGTCCTCAATTAAATGTAATATATTTGGTATACTAATTTGTGGTTTTGTGATGTACAATAGTACATCATCGGCATATAGGGATATTTTGTTATTTGAATATTTTCTATTATAACCGTAAATATCCATGTGTGTTCTTATTTTTTCAGCAAGGGGTTCAATTACTAAAGCAAATAACAGCGGTGATAATGAACATCCTTGTCTATTGCCCCTTGATAGTTCAAATTTCGAGGATAATATATTATTAGTTAGTATTCTAGCCGTAGGTTTGTTATATAATAGTTTTATCTATATGATAGATTTTGTCGTCCATTTTAGATGTCTATTGAAAACAGCTGAGTCAAGTATCACAAGTCGAGCAAAACATGCCGACATTACAATATTGTGGTTTATTGTTCATTCACAGACAAATATCTACAAATGGCTAAAGGATTGATAGGGGGCAATACACATTTTTTGACTATGTATCAGAGTAAATTTATTATTTGCAACGTACACATTTTTGTTTTTCCTTCTCAAACTTCAGGAAGATCTGCCGAAAGGCCACTATGAATTGGCAGTGGAGGGATATGAAGGGCAGAAGCTGCTGTTTTCCAATAGCTCCACCTTGGAGATTATTCTGGAGAGAGTCTCTGCAATGATTCAGACAGACAAGGCAATGTACAAAGCAGGACAGACTGTGAAAATTCGATCCATCTGCATCTACACTGATCTGAAGCCGTACCTGGGCAAAATAAATATCATCATTTCTGTAAGTGCTACTTGACAATTTTTAAGTGTGACACCAGCAGCTACTAATCTAGATGTTGCTGACAGTGACATGAATGTGCATGCACATAACTCAAACTTTGATCTGAATTGTGTTAATCATAGATCTAAAGATGAGTCCTTCATCCAAAACATCATATGTCCATGTCCTCCAGATATACAGTCTGACCCGCTGAGTTTAAATCATAGGTTAATTGTTTGCAGTATTGATAGAGTCCATTTGGCCCAACCAGTGTGCAGTAGCTTCATGTAAGAGCTGTCACTAGACTGCGCTTTCACCCCCATACTTTGCAAATGTTTACCTTTCATATACTCATCCAGCTCCTGGATGCTACAATGAATCTATCTCCACTACTGCCATCACATTGCATTCCAGACTATAAGCACTAACCATGTAAATTATTTTTCCTTACAGATAATACCTGGAGTGCAAAGGTTAAATGACAATGAAATATTTCAGAATCTAACAAAAAAGTATCCATAGCTCAGTGAAAGTGGCAACACAAGTAGATAGAGTGGTAAAGAAGGCATATGATATGCTTGCCTTCATCATTCGGGACATTGAGCATAAGTCAGGAAGTCATGTTGTTACTCTATAAAACTTTGGTCAGTCTGCATTTGGTATATTGTGTGCAATTCTGGTCACCCTATTACAGGAACAACTTGGAGTCTTTGAAGAGGGTCCAGAAGATGTTTACCAGAATGCTGCAGAATAAGAGGATATTATCTATAAGGAGAAGTTGGACAAGCTTGGGTTGTTTACTCTGGAGCATTGAAGACCTGATAGCAATATATAAAATTATGAGAGGCATCGATATAGTAGACAGTTACAACCCTTTTCCCAGGATCAAAATGTCAAAGACTAGAGGGCATAGTTTTAAGATGAGAAGGGCAAAGTTTAAAGGCGAGGTGCGAGGCAAGTTTTTTACACAGAGAGTGGTAGTTTACTGCAATGAACCAACAGATATTGTGGTGGAAGTGGATACGATAGTGGTATTTAAGAGTGTTTAAATAGGCACATTGATATGCAAGGAATTAAAGGATGGATCACAAGCAAGCAGCGGAGATATGTATACATTGATATCATGTTTGGCAAGGACATTATGGACTGAAGAGCCTGGTCCTGTGCTGCACTGTTCTTTGTTCTGATGAAAGGTTGTAGGCTTGAAAAAATATCTATTGTTTCTCTCTCTGTATCTGAATGCCGAGTTGCCGAGTATTTCCTGTGTTTACAGATTTTAGTTTATAACTTAGGGTTGCATTCTAAATCAGAGAATTCTGGAACTGCATCAGAGGAAATAGAAACAAAATCCATTTTTGAGGTCAACGAGCCTTTGTCAGAATGAGAAAGTGAGAAAAAATTATTCTGTTTGAAGTTGCAGAGAAGGAAGAAGAGGGATGGGAGAGCAAGGGGAGTATCCCTCATAGGGTGGGACCAAGGTTGTTCAATGCTGATGGTTACAAAGCTGTCGTTAGTAGATTAAAAGTGATGTGTTGTGGTTAGGATAGAGAGAAACAAAAAAATGAAAACAGATGTTACATGTATAGATCCTGCAGAAATAGATTTTTGTTAACCAAAGACATTTGGGAATGGGACAAAAGCTGGGTATTTGGAGTTAGTTCTTAGTTTGATCATGGTCTCATTGATTGGATAAAAAAGCCCAAGAAACTATATGGCTTCCTTGAGTCAGAGTCCTGCAGCATGAAAACAGGCCCTTAGGCCCAACCTGTCCATACCGATCATGTTGCCCATGTGAGTTAATTCCCCTCAAGCCCCCATTAAATCTTAAATCTAGGCGTTGACTCTCATAGAGACATCAACTTATATAGCTTGGAGACATTCCCTTTGACCCAACTCGTTCATGCCAACCAAGATATCTCGCTGGTCTAGTCCCATTTGCTAGTCCTTGGTCCATAACCCTGTAATTCTTTCCTATCCATATACATGTGCAAATGTAGTTTAAACATTGTAATTTTACTTGCCTTTGCAGCTTCCAACAATCCAGGATGTTCAGGGCTGATACAGGTAGCATGACTACATGCAAATGGGAGTTGAGAGGTGAAAATAATGTCCCCCAAAGAGCTGTTGAGACCAGGGTTTTAATAAATTAGTTCAAACTTGGCATAGTTTCTTGGTGGACAAGAGTACTGGGGATTCCCAAACCATGTGTAGCCAGAGTTAAGATGTTGATTAGCCAAGATCCAGTTGAATGGAGCTAGAAGTTGAGGCCTGGATAGTTAATACCCATGGTACACAAAAATGCTGGAGAACCTCAGCGGGTGCAGCAGCATCTATGGAGCGAAGGAAATAGGCAACGTTTCGGGCCGAAACCCTTCTTCAGACTCAATAGGCAACGTTTCGGGCCGAAACCCTTCTTCAGATGCTGCTGCACCCGCTGAGTTTCTCCAGCATTTTTGTGTACCTTTGATTTTCCAGCATCTGCAGTTCCTTCTTAAACAAATAGTTAATATCCATACCTGTGTGTCTGGTCGGTCTTCTGCAGCTTTGCTTATACTTGGTCTGGGAACTTGAGCACCTTTGTGAAGATCAACTGCTCATCGAGACTACTGCGGAAATATCCACTGTTGACAATGCTCCTAATTGCCATCTGAAATACTCAAGCAGACCATTCACTCCAAGACCTAATTAGGACAACATCAGTGCTGACCTATCAACCTATCCTTTTATCTCTGGAGAAGCTGCCTGATCTGCTGAGTTACTGCCGCACTTTGTGTCTACCTTTGGTATAAACTAGCCTCTGCAGTTCTTTATTCTAACAATGTTGACCTTGTCGGCTTTGGCGTCATATTCCAGGAATAAAATCCTTTCCAATGTATTTTTCCTGGTATAAAAGACTATGGTATGTTAATCGTCACAGAAATACACATTATGTGTTAACATGCGATTTTGCCCAACCTGTCCATGCCAAACACCAATATTAAACCCATGTGTGGGAAGGAACCACAGATGTTGGTTTATACTAGGGGTTCCTAACCTTTTTCGTCCCGTTTACCCCTGGCAACTTTAATAGAACATAACAATGTTATTTCACTTATTTATGAACAACTAATGATGAACAGATACTGGTATACCAGAACCAAACACAGTCAGTCAATGAGAGAAAATATGTACACATGCAGAATCAACAAATTTACCCCCTGCATTGGTGAAATTTACCCCCCTGGGAACCTTTGGTTTATACTAAACATAGACACAAAATACTAGAGTAACTCAATGGGTCAGACAGCATCTCTGGAGAAAAGGAATAGGTGACATTTCCCTACCGACTCCCATGGCTATCTGGACTACACTTCTTCCCACCCTGCTTCCTGTAAGGACTCCATCCCCTACTCCCAATTCCTCCGTCTACGCCGCATCTGCTCCCAGGATGAGGCGTTCCACACCAGGGCATCTGAAATATCCTCATTCTTCAGGGAACGGGGGTTCCCCTCCTCCACCATAGATGAGGCTCGCACCAGGGTCTCTTCCATAACCCGCAACACTGCTCTCTCTCCCCATCCCCCCACTCGCAACAAGGGCAGAGTCCCGCTAGTCCTCACCTTTCACCCCACCAGCCGTCACATACAACAAGTAATCCTCCGTCAGTTTCGCCACCTCCAACGTGACCCCACCACTCGCCACATCTTCCCATCTCCCCCTATGTCTGCCTTCCGCAAAGACTGCTCCCTCCGTAACTCCCTTGTCAATTCTTCCCTTCCCTCCCATACCACCCCCTCCCCGGGCACATTCCCTTGCAACCGCAAGAGATGCAACACTTGTCCCTTCACCTCCCCCCTCGACTCCATTCAAGGACCCAAGCAGTCGTTCCAGGTGCGACAGAGGTTCACCTGCATCTCCTCCAACCTCATCTATTGCATCCGCTGCTCTAGATGTCAGCTGATCTACATCGATGAGACCAAGCGGAGGCTTGGCGATCGTTTCGCTGAACACCTCCGCTCGGTCCGCAATAACCAACCTGACCTCCCGGTGGCTCAGCACTTCAACTCCCCCTCCCATTCCGTATCCGACCTCTCTGTCCTGGGTCTCCTCCATGGCCAGAGCGAGCAACACCGGAAATTGGAGGAACCGCACCTCATATTCCGCTTGGGGAGTCTGCATCCTGGGGTCATGAACATTGAATTCTCCCTATTTTGTTAGCCCATGCTGGCTCCTCCCCTTCCTCAGCCCTCGGGCTGTCTCCTCCCATCCCTCAGCCCTCGGGCTCCTCCGCCTTTTTCCTTTCTTCTCCCCACCCCCCCCCCCCCCCCCATCAGTCTGAAGAAGGTTTCGGCCCGAAACGTTGCCTATTTCCTTCGCTCCATAGATGCTGCTGCACCCGCTGAGTTTCTCCAGCATTTTTGTGTACCAGGTGACATTTCATTTTCTTCTTCAGAAATACTTCTGCAGACTAAAAGATAGAGAAACAGATTGCTTTTTAAATCCCTCTCAACCCTTGCCCTGCAGCCTTTTATGCTGAAGTTCTTCTAGTTCTCACCTAAATGCTATCAGTGACCCAGTTTCAACCTCTCATACTCTCTCAGACAGTGCAATCCAAGCAATCGCCACTCTTGGTGAAAAGATCCTAAGCTTCGGGATTGGAATGGTCCGATCTACCTCTCTTGCATATTCTAAGATGATCCTTCCTCCCAGATTAGAACATATCGGTTGTAAATTTTGCCTGTTAATGTTTATGTGAAATTCCTTGGAGCATTTTACCAAGTTAAAAACGGAATGTTATGATTGCTGTTGAATAACCCTTTGAACAATGATCCACCAATGAAGCTGCGACAATCTCACAATTGAGAAACTAGGGAGAGATTCAAAAGTGCACAGACAATTCTGGGTAAAAAAGTCTAATGTCAACATGATTCACCAGGAAGTTATGTGAGACTTTTAAGGAATGGAGTGTGATATATGCTCCTAACACTCGCTCTGCTGTGATCTGAATGAGCCCCTTTGTTCTATTTGCTGCCCATTTAGGGATTGTGCCACCAGTTATAGAAATAAAAGCTGAAGTGCATTTTTTGCCAGTGATTGTTTTCTCGATTCATTGCTCTCGGTGTCATGCATGTGATTGACTTTCAGCTGAGTTATCTGGTGAGGTTCCAGGTCTAATCTTCTGCAATAAGCAGGTGTTCAAGACCACACTGCACTTGACATCAAGGTCAACTCCAAACACTCAGCCAAAAGGTGCCTCCTGCAAAAACTGATTCCGTCTCCCTTTGCCTCATTGCCCACATGACAAGTTCCTGCCTATACAGTAGCCTTGGGCACACGTTTGTGAGGGTCATAATAATGGGCAGAGAAACATAGAAAATAGATGAGTAGGCCATTTGGCCCTTTGAGCATGGTTGATCATCCAAAATCAGTACCCTGTTCCTGCTTTCTCCCCACATCCCTTGATTCCAATAACCCAAAGAGCTATATCTAACTCTCTCTTAAATACATCCAGTGAATTGGCCTCCAATGCCTTCTGTGGCAGAAAATTCAACAGATTCACAACTCTCTGGGTGAAAAAGTCCTCATCTCAGTCGTAAATGGCCTTACCCTTATTCTTACTGTGACCCCCTGGTTCTGGACTCCCCCAACATCGGGAACATTTTTCCTGAGAAAGCTGGAAGCGTTCAGCAGGTTGGGCTCATTAACGGGAAGAAATAAACAGCTGACATTTCAGTCAAAAATCCTTTTGAATATTTCCACCATTTTCTGCTTTTCTTTTTGATTTCCATCGTCCTCAGATTTTGTGACTTTCTTATAATAATGGACGTAAATGTTACCTTGAAATGTCCGCTGCCTCATTCATTTCACAACATTGAAACAATCACAGTATTTTATAACCAGTGAGTTACATCTTTATTGAGGTATAATTGCAAAACCCCAAAAAACACCAAGGGAGTGTTTCAGAAACAATTTTCTAGTGCTTATACAGTAAAATCCCACAGTAAATTCTAGTGGTCAATTTTCCTAAAGCATACTTTCCCATCAATAACAATATGGTGGCTCTGCCATTTTGCATGGGACCTTATGGACAGTGCTTGTTTTAGATCTTTCACAATGTTATAGTCATAGAATTATTCACTGCATGGAAACAGGTCCTTCGGCTCAACTTATCATGCCGACGATGGTATCTACCTGAGGTAATCTAATTTGCCTGCATTTGGCCCAAATCGATCTGAACCTTTTCTATGCATCAACCTGTTTATATGCCCTTTAAACATTGTAATTGCTCCCACCTCTATCACTTCCTCTGGCAGCTTGTAACTGCTTCTCTGTGAAAACGTTGCCTCTCATCTTAAGCCGATGTCCTCCAGTTTTAGACTCTCCTACCCTGGGAAAAAGACTGTCACTATAGACAATAGACAATAGACAATAGGTGCAGGAATAGGCCATTTGGCCCTTCGAGCCAGCATCACCATTCAATGTGATCATGGCTGAGTATCCCCAATCAGTACTCCATTCCTGCCTTCTCCCCATATCCTCTGACTCTGCTATCTTTAAGAGCCCTATCTAGCTCTTTCTTGAACGTATCGAGGAACCGGCCTCCGCCGCCCTCTGAGGCAGAGAATTCCACAGACTCACAACTCTCTGTTGGAAAAAGTGTTTCCTCGTCTCCGTTCTAAATGGCTTACCCCTTATTCTTAAACTGTGGCCCTGGTTCTGGACTCCCCCAACATCGGGAACATGTTTCCTGCCTCTAGTGTGTCCAAACCCTTAATAATCTTATATATTTTAATGAGGGAATTCCCTCTCATCCTTCTAAGCTCCAGAGTATACAAGCCCAGCAGTTCCATTCTCCATATGACAGTCCCGCCATCCCGGGACTATCCACCTTATCTATGTCCCTCATGATTTTATAATCCTCTATAAGGTCAGCCATCAGCCTCCTTCACTCCAAAGTAAATAGCTTCAGCCTATCCAGCCTCTCCTTGTATCACAAGCACTGTTGTCTGAATCTTGTGGTGTAAATGAGATGGCCATTGATATCTCTGGCCATCATTTGCAATTGAAACATAGCTCTGACTAAATGTTAAGGGCTGAAATGTTTTTGTGTAATTAATAGTTCTACTCGCAGTTCCAGTGGAATAGTTTAATAGTTCTATGAGTTGTACCACTGGGTCATGTCACATTCCAAGAACAAATGTTCAAATATCTACTTGTTTTTGCTTGATGACAATCCTGTGAAAATACACTGATTTTTCTTTTACCACATAATAAATGCTATATCAATATCGATACGATACGATAAAACTTTATTCATCCCGGGAGGAGAATTGGTCTGCCGACAGTCACAACACACAAGGTACACAAAAACGTGAAATGAAAAGTGAAAACAAAAAGAAAAAGTCAAGCGACTGTTGTCTGGCTGTCGTGTGCACAGCACCTTAACCGGAACAAATGAACAAACAAACAAACAAACACAGACTTATCCCCTGGCAGAGGATTCTAAACTAGAGTGTCACCCCCCTCTCTTCCCCAACACCAGGTCTCCCACCGTCCCTCACGGCGGTCACCCTACGCCGGGTCCTTCATTGTTCTTCACGTCGGGTCCCCATTGTCTTCCCCTCCCCCCTCACGCTCATCGATCGCGAGGCCCCACTGCCACCGTGGCCCACGTTGCCGCCGAGGTTCCCACCACAGCCGAGGCTCCCATCGCCCATTGTCATTTATTGTGCTACAGTTAGAGTCTTAGCTTCTGTATAAAATTCCACAAAATGATTGAATTCAATGATAAAATTGTTTTTTTTGATTTGACAGAGCCCACAGGGGTCAGTGATCCAGCAGTGGTTGGACTTAGAACCTACGTTAGGTGTTGTCTCCAAGGAATTTCAACTGTCTTCCAACTCCCCACAAGGCGACTGGGAGATCCAGGTCGCATTTAATGTAAGTGCGATCAATCACATTGCACCGCTTCACAGATCGGGTGAAGGGAGTAAAGTAAAAGAGAAACCCTGGGTTTATATATTGCACCTGAGACTTCACCATCCAGAATTCAATGTGTTTGTCTGAAGAAGGGCCTCGACCCAAAAGGTCACCTATTCCTTCTCTCTAGAGATGCTGTCTGACCTGTTGAGTTACTCCAGCTTTTTGCATCTACAGTATCTTCTATCAATTCCTTTACCCAGCCTCCTCTTTACTTGCCACAGCCACTTACTTTGGGAGAAAGTTTCATACTTTTACTGCATTCAAATTAAAGAGACTTACCTGAATCTCCTACTGAATTGTTAAGTAATCATTTAATTTAGTCTAGAGATACAGCATGGAAAAAAGCCCACCGAGTACACACCAACCAAAGATCACACATTCACACTATATTATTCCACTTTCCTATCCAATCCTTATACACAATGGCCAATATACAGAGGCCAATTACTCTACAAATCTGCACGTCTTTGGGATGTGTGAGAAAACCGAGCATTCAGAGGAAATTCACGCAGTCGCAGGGAGAATGTGCTAACTCCACAGGGAATGCACCCGAGGTCAGAATTGAACATGGATCTCTGGTGCTGTGAGGCAGTAGCTCTATCAGCTGTGCCACTATTAGTGTTGTATTGGTTTATTATTGTTACATGTCCTGAGGTACAGTGAAAAACTTTGCATGCTATCCATGTAAAACATTCATACATGGGTACAATCAAACCATGCAGCCTAGAGTACTACTGCAGAAAAATGCAGATAAATCAAAGAGCGCAGGGGCCGCAAAAGAGGTAGATTGGGGTATCAGGAATACATTCTTAGCATAAAACCAGTAGTCTGATAATGGTGTGGAAGTAGCTGTCCTTCAATCTGGAGATGCATGCTTTCAAGCTTTTGTATCTTCTATCCAACAGGAAAGGGGAGAAGAAGGAATGACTGGGGTGCAAATGGCTGCTTTATTTTAATGGCTGGTGAGGGTATTTATCATCTCACAAGTGTAAAATACTCCCAATCTTTCCCATAACCTTGAGAACTTTCATCCCTCAGACGTTCCTTTGCTGGAGAGCTCCAGCCGATCTGATCATTTCTGGAACATTTAGCATCTGGTCCACCAATTTTGCACTTCTCTGTGCCTCTACATTTCTGGAGATACAGGAATGGAATAATCTCATGCCCTTGTTTACATACTTTTATTACCTTGTCTGGACTTGATTTTGAATCTCCAAGAGGTAGGCTTTAACAAAATCTTGTTAACTACCACCTATTCTATGTGAAACTCCCCTACTCTAATCAAAATATGCTGTTTCATCATTTATTTTTGAAGGGCAATTAGGGATAGGCAATAAATAATGGGTGTTTCAGCATTGTCCACATATCAAGAGAGTGGTTGTGTCGAGTCTTGACTTCTCCATCGCTTCTCACGATGTGAAGCTAGAACCACTGTAGAAAACATCTTGATTGCTACAGCCTCCATTGGCCCACACAGTCTTCAAATACCCCCATCATCTCCAGTATTTTCACAACGAACAATTCATTTTTTTTTTTTAATGACTGGTACTGTATCATTCTCCAGTTATTACTTGTAACATTCAGTGCCTAGGATCAGAAAGTGTGGGAGAAATTAACCTGTGGGGAGGGATCTGCTTTTAAGCAAGTTTGAAGTTCTTTGACAAGTTGTCAGACAGAATGCCTTATGATTCTTTTCCAGGAGGTGAAGCAAAGGAAGACATTCACCGTCGCTGAGTATGGTGAGTAACCCCTCATCATCAGAATATTTACAGCATGGAGGAAGGCCATTTTGCTCATCTAATCTGTACCAGTGTTTAGGGACCCACCCAATTATCATGCCCTTGCGTTCGTCTTGTTTTTATCCAGATTCTTCTTAAGGTCATCACTATTTCCAGAAGCGTAGTTGATCCATCTTCCTGGTTAACTTTTAATTGCTCAACTGAATACATAATTTTTGTAAACTTCATATTTATTCTTTAACCAATTCACACATCAGACTTTTGTGGTTTGCTTTGTTTAAACAGAAGTTCCTTTACAATCATTAATTAACTCATTATTCATTATTGCGTAAGGCTCTGTCCAAAATAGCTTGATTCCACAGTAAATTAATCTGGGAGGACCATTTAAAAATACATTGATATAAATCCTACATTCAACAAGCAGTAGTTACTAGATGTGTTTGAGGGAATGAGGAATGGGAAGGAAGTTGTTGGTAATATTTACTCCTAGGAATTTTAAGTTTTCAACCATTTTAAAAATGCCTTCAATGCAAACTGGAGTATGTGTACTGCTTTGCTTCCTGAAGTCAATCACTATCTTCTTTGTTTGCTGACATTGAGAGAAAGGTTGTTGCCTTGTCACCAGGACACGATGTTCTCAATCTCCTTCCTCCACTCCGACTCGGACCACTTCTGTGTCATCTGAAAACTTGGAAATCATGCTTGTAAATTCCCATCCAAATTGTTGATATAAAACATAAACACAAAGGGCCCAGCACTGATCCCCGAAGCACACCACTAGTCACAGGCCTCTAGTTCAAAAAACAACCTTTTACCATCAGTCTCTACTTCCTTCCATGACACTAATTTTCTAGCAGCTCACTCTCCTTGGATCCCATGCAATCTAACCTTCCATGCAATCTAACCTTCCTACTATGTGGAACCTTATCAAATGCCTTGCTGAAGTTCATGTACATGAAGATCATTCAGTGAACTAACTAAACAATGAGGTTAAGCTGTTGGATCTTCATGCATCAAAGCATTTGATGAAAAAGCTACCCTAAGGTACGTCACTGGATGCAACACTGCATGAGTTACAAGCAGTGGTTGAGAGGATGGCTAGAACTTGTGGCCATGTGGCAATTTACTCATTCAACATCAAACTCACACTATCCACAATCCAATGGCAAGGTAAGGTTGAGGAATGTTGTAATAACAGCCAAACTGCTTCCAAGGAAGACAAAAGAAGTGTGAGGATAACATTCCTCATCCTATGGAAGCAGACTACTGTCAAGACTAAAGGGCCTGTCCCACTTACGTGTCCTTGGCACGCAAATTACGCAACCATTGAGCCGCGATGGTCCCGTGAAGGTCGCGGGCGATTTCATGCATACGCACAGCCGTCTGGAGCGCATGACGTCATTTGAAGATGGATGCAAAATGCAGGAGTAACTCAGCGGGACCGGCAGCATCTCTGGAGAGAAGCAATGGGTGATGTTTCGTGTCGAGACTCTTCTTCAGTCTGAAAGAAGGGTCTTGACCCGAAACGTCACCCATTGCTTCTCTCCAGAGATGCTGCTGGTCCCGCTGAGTTACTCCAGCATTTTCTGTCTATCTTCAATTTTCTTGGCCCCACCTCTGGGAGTAGAAGTGGGGGCGGATCCGGACTGCAACGGCCGTGAGCCCCAGGCCGAGCTCGGCGATCGTTTGCCTGCTTCTGCTGCAGTTGCAGGTGAGACATTGTGTCGCGGCAGGGTCTTGGGCCTGTCCCACTTTGGCCGTCAGTTCCGCGACAGGCCATTGGCGCTGGAAGATTTTGTTCGCTACAAAAATTTCGGAGCCCCACACGATGTCGCGCACAACTACATATCCCTCCGCGCTTCTCAGTGGGACTGGCCCCGCGTGGCCATACGATGCCCGTGCACCTCAACGCGACCACGAGGTCACGTAATTTGCGTGCCAAGGACACGTAAGTGGGACAGGCCCTTTACTTCTCGCCCACTCAGACTGGATTATTATCTGAGCTTCAAGATTGTTTAAAACCAAAAACTCCAACTGAACTAAGCAGAAAGAGGGAGAAGAGGGAAACAAAGCTTCCTGCTGAAGAAGGGTCTCGACCCGAAACTTCATCCATTCCTTCTCTGCAGAGATGCTGCTGTCCCGCGGAGTTACTCCAGCTTTTGGTGTCTATCGTCCTGCTGAAACATGGCAACTAAGGAGGTGTCACCTGTTAAACTGGATGATATGGTAATCAACCAACCACAACACAAGTGTGAAAGAAGAAAGATGGCAAAAAACTACAGTGATCAG
>CM075978.1:104911036-105019353 GCA_038087875.1 Malacoraja senta
ATTGGCTGCAGTGCCACCTGGTGTCCTGTCTGGACTTTACATTTATCTGGAAATTTTGTCTTGAATGTTTGTTGAGTGCTTTGAGCAGATATTGAAATGTTGTAATAAAGACAGAAAATGTCAGCAATTCAGGCAGCAACAGTGGAGAGACAGTTAACATTCAGGGTAGAATAATGCTGAATCTTCAATAATTCAAGAAAATAGTGCATTTCACCACTGATATCTGACATGAGGCGGCTCTTAAAATCGAGACTCGAGTCATACAGCATAAAAGCAGGCCCTTTGACCCATCATGCCCATAGTAACCATTAGGTACCCATTTATACAAATCTATTTAATAGCATTATCCTCTAACCTTCTCTTGGAGGTTTTATGAGCATGCCGGGGTGTCTTTGTGGATCTTTATTGTTAGAGGGGAGAGAGGTGCAATAGCGACAGATTATAGAATCGTAGACTTATGTAGCACAGAAACAAGTTCATGCTAACCAAGTTGCCTTCGTGAGCCCATCCCATTTCCCTGGAAATGGCCCATGTTCCTGTAAAACTTTGCTGTCTATGAATCTGCTTAAATGTCTTCTTAGTATTATAATTATACTCATTTCAATTACTTCTGGCAGTTCATTCCACATCGCTGTGTGAAAAAATTGCAGCTCCGGTCTCCTTAAAATTTTTCCTCTCTCACCTTAAACCTATGCCCTCTAGTTTTAGACTCCCTAAAAAGACTGTGACCATCCACCTTATCAATGTCGCTGATGTAATAAGGTCGGCCCTCAGCATCATTTGCTCCAAGAAAAATTGCTGCCCCCTCCCAGGCATTATATATATTCACCAAGGAAAGACACAAAATGCTGGAGTAACTCAACAGGCAGCATCACTGGAGTACAAGGATAGGTGAGGTTCTGGGCCGGGACTCTTCTTCAAAACTAGATATTACCTTGCAACAGTAAGCAACCTTTTCAAGGAAGGAATTTGTGCCTGTAGTCAGAGGAAGTGAACACGATTCTAAATGAGTACCTCACATCAGTATTCAACAAGGAGAAGAATTGTGAGAGCAGGGAGGGCTTTGTTGATATTCTAGGGCACGCTGAGATGAAGAAGGTTGAGGAGTCGTGGCTGTGGAAGACGATTAATGAGCACAGTGGTGCGGCGGTAGAGTTGCTGTTGGTAGAGGGCCTGTTTCTGTGCTGTATCTCTAAACTAAACTAAACTAAGTCTCCACGGCTTGCGAATCTATCTGAGGTTACAGAAAGTGGCAAGAGAGATTACTGGGGTTTTGAGAGAGATCTTTGCGTCCTCTTTAGCCAAAGGCAAAGGCTTACTAGACAGGAGAAAATCCAATGTTATTCCTCTCTTTAAGAAGGGCACTGGAACCAAACTAGGTAATTATACGCTGGTGAGCAGTGTTAGGGAAATTATTGGAGAATTCATAGAGATTCATAGGGATTGTATTTATTCACATTTGGAAAAGCTTGGACTCATTAGGGATTGTCAGCAAGACCTAGTGAGGGGCATGTCATGCCTTACAAACTTGCTTGAGCTTTTTGAGGAGGTGATGAAGATGATGAATGAGGGTAAGGCCGTGGATATCGTCTACATGGCCTTCGGTAAAGCATTCAGCAGTCCCTCGTGGTAGGCTTATCCAGAAGATTAAGGCACATGGGATCCACGAGACTTGCAGAATGGAGTCAAAATTAGCATTTGTTTTTGTTTGCGGGGGTCTAGAGGTCTGTGACCAGTGATGTTGTGCAGAAAATGAAAAGGGGTGAGGGTTGGAGAATAATGTGTTGGATGTAGTGGCTGGTGGGGTGAAAGGTAAGGACCAGTGGAGCTCTAAGCTTGTTCTGTCATCTGGTGAGAGATGGAGAGAGATCAGAAATGCAGGATGCAGAGGACACATGGTTGAGGGATCCATCAGGGGAGAACAGCAGGGGAGAAAACACGTTTACTAAAGAAAGAAAAAATATGTGCGGAGACAAAGATAAATTGGTAACGAAGGTATCCTTTGATGCTCAGGGAATTAAGTGTAAAAATTGGGAACTTATGTTGAAGCTTTATCAAATTTTTCTTAGTCCACCTTTGGAGTGTTGCATGCACTTCTAGTCACCCCATTATAGGAGAGATATGGAGGCTTTGGAGCGGGGTGCAGAGGAGATTCACCAGCACGTTGCCTGGATTAAAAATATTAACTATAAGCAGAAGGTAGACAAACTTGGATTGTTTTCTCTGGTGTATCGAAGGTTGAAGGAAAACATGATGTAAGTATATAAAATTAGCGAGGCATATATGGAATAGATATAGTCTTTTTCCCAGGGTGGGAATGTCAAACATAAGAAGTCATAGCTTTAAGATGAGAGGGGGAAAGTTTAAAGGTGATTTACAAAGCACATTTTTTAATGCAGAGAGTGGTAGGTGCCTGGGACACTGTCAGGGTCAGGGTGGTGGTGGAAGCACATATGATAGTGGCATTTAATATGTATTTAGATATGTACATGAACAGGTAGATAATGCTAAACTCTGCACTCTGGTTTATATTTCTTTGCACTACCTGTTGTACTTGTGTATAGTTTGACTGTACTCATGCATAGTATGATTAAAAATAAAAGACAGAGTGATGGAGTAACCCAGTGGGTCTGGCATCATCTCTGGAGAACATGGATAGGTAACGTTTCAGGTTAGGAGCCTTCTTCAGTTTGATTGCGGTGGGATGGGGGAAATAATGCTGGAGGGAAGGGGCAGGATAAAACCTGGCAAGTAATAGGTGGATACAGGCGTGTTGAGGGGGGGGGAGGGGTTGATAGGAAGATGGTTGGATAAACACCAGAGGTGAAAAGACAGAAGGTGTGAGACAAAAAGAGTTGCAAATTGTGAAGCTAGAGGAAGGAATGTAGGTAGAATGGGGAAGGGAAAGGAAGTGGAGAAATAGCTGGGCACAGGGGAGAGAGGAGAAGAAAAAGAATGGGCGGGAGAGAACAAAGAGGTAGGAGTTTTGGTATTTATCTAAAATAGGAGAATTCAATGTTCATACTGTTGGGTTGTAAGCTACCAAAGCTGAATATGAATTACCGTTCCTTCAATTTGCATGTGGTTTCACTGGTAATGGAGGAGGTCCAGGACAAAATGTCAATGTGAATGGGATGAAGAGTTTAAAAGGTTAGCAACCGGGAGATCCTGTAGGCCTTGACGGACTGACACAAGTATTTGATGAAACAGTCGCTGAGTCTATGCTTGGTCTCGCTAATGTACAGTATAGTACTATTGACCGAATAGCATGCAAACAAATTTTTTCACAATATCTCAATACCTGTGACAATAACAAACAAATACCAATATAAACATTATCGACCCTCTGCAGGGAGATGGGTTTAGTTAGATTGGATCATAGTCAGTATAGGCATTGTGGGCTGAAGGGCCTCTTTATGTGCTTATAATATTCTACGTTTTATTGACAGCAATGCCTTCATCAGACAAGATCCTGAACGGTTGTTTCACAGAAGTGACCAGAATTAAATTTAAAACTCCAGGTGAATAGAGATGAATATTTGTTTAAGAAAGAACTGCAGTTCCTGGAAAAATCGAAGGTAGACAGAAATGCTGGAGAAACTCAGCGGCTGAGGCAGCATCTATGAAACGAAGGAATAGGCAACGTTTCGGGTCAAGACCCTTCTTCAGACTGATGTCGGGGGGGGAGGCGGGAAAAAGAAAGGAAGAGGCAGAAACAGTAGGCTGTGGGAGAGCTGAGAAGGGGAGGGGAAGGAGGGAGAAAGCAAGGACTACCTGCAATTGGAGGTCAATGTTCATACCGCTGGGGTGTAAACTACCCAAGCAAAATATGAGGTGCTGCTCCTCCAATTTGTGGTGGGACTCACTCTGGCCACGGAGGAGGCCCAGGACAGAAAGGTTGGATTCGGAATGGGAGGGGGAGTTGAAGTGCTGAACCACCAGGAGATCAGGTTGGTCAATGCGAACTGAGCGGAGGTGTTGGGCGAAGCGATCGCCAAGCCTGCGCTTGGTTTCACTGATGTAGAGCAGTTAACACCAGGAACAGCGGATGCAATAGATGAGGTTGGAAGAGGTGCAGGTGAACGTCTGCCTCACCTCGAAAGACTGCTTGGGTCCTTGAATGGAGTCGAGGGGGGAGGTAAAGCAACAAGTGTAGCATTTCCTGCGGTTGCAAGGGAAAGTGCCAGGGGAGGGGGTGGTTTGGGTGGGAAGGGATGAATTGACCAGGGAGTTACGGAGGGAATGGTCTCTCCGGAAAGCAGAAAGGGGAGGAGATGAGAAGCTGTGGCCAGTGGTGGAATCCCTTTGGAGGTGGCGAAAATGTCAGAGGATTATGTGTTGTGATTGGTTTAGTTTAGAGATTAGTTCAGAGATACAGTGGGGAAAGAGGCCCTTTGGCCCACTGAGTCTGCGCCGACCTGCGATCCCCATACTAGCACTATCCTACATACTAGGAACAATTTACAATTTTACCGAAGCCAATTAACCGACTAACCTGTACATCTTTGGAACGTGCGAGAAATTAAAGCAGTCACAGGGAGAACGTATTAACTCCGTACAGACAGCACCCGTAGTCCGGATCAACTTGCATCTCTGGTGCTGAAAGGCAGCAACTGTACTGCTGTACCTCTGTGCTGCTCTAATTGATGTTAGAGCCATTGATTTTATTATGTTTTATATTATTGACCTAAATATGAGGGTGTAAGCCCCAATATCTAAGTGTGTGGATGATACAAAACTCAGCATTGTTATGAACAGTAGAGAGGATGGTGATAAACTGCAGCCACATATAAGCAGGCTGGTGAAGTGGGCAGTGGTATGGCCAATGGAGTTTAATGCAGAGAAATGTGTGGTCATGTAGTGTGGTAGAAAGTAGAGGAAAGACAATATAGAATGAAGCAATATAATTAGCTGGCCAAGGTAGACTGGAAAGGGATCCTAGCAGGAATGACGGTGGAACAGCAATGGCAGGAATTTCTGGGCATAATCCGGAAGACGCAGGATCATTTCATACCAAAAAGGATGAAAGATTCTAAGGGGAGTAGGAGGCAACTGTGGCTGAGAAGAGAAGTTAGGGATAGAATAAAACTAAAAGAAAAGATGTATAACACAGCAAAGAGTAGCCGGAAGCCAGAGGATTGGGAAACTTTCATAGGACAACAGAAGGAAACAAAACAGACAATATGGGCTGAAAAGATGAAGTACGAGGGGAAGCTGGCCAGGAATATAAAGAAGGACAGTAAAAGCTTCTTTAGATATGTTAAGGGAAAAAGAATAGCAAAGTCAAATGTGGGTCCCTTGAAGGCAGACACGGGTGAAATTATTATGGGGAACAAGGAAATGGCAGAAGAGTTGAACAGGTACTTCGGATCTGTCTTCACTAAGGAAGACACAAACAATCTCCCAGAAGTACTGGAGGACAGAGGATCTAAGGGGGTCGAGGAACTGAAAGAAATTTTCATTAGGCGAGAAATAGTATTGGGTAGGCTAATGGGACTGAAGAATGATAAATCCCCTGGGCCTGATGGTCTGCATCCCAGGATCCTCAGGGAGGTGGCTCTAGAAATAGTGGACGCATTGGTGATCATTTTCCAATGTTCAATAGATTCAGGATCAGTTCCTGTGGATTGGAGGAATGCTAATGTTATCCCACTTTTCAAGAAAGGAGCGAGAGAGAAAACAAGGAATTAGACACCAGTTAGCCTGACTTCGGTGGTGGGAAAGATGCTGGAGTCAATTATTAATGAGGTAATAATGGGGTATTTGGATAGCAGTAGAAGGATTAGTCCAAGTCAACATGGATTTATGAAAGGGAAATCAGGCTTGACTAATCTTCTGGAATTTTTTGCGGATGTGACAAGTAAAATGGATGAAGGGGAGCCAGTGGATGTAGTGTATCTAGACTTTCAGAAAGCCTTTGATAAGTTCCCGCACAGGAGACTGGTGACTAAAATTAGAGCACATGGTATTGGGGGTAGGGTGTTGACATGGATAGAAAATTGGTTGGCAGACAGGAAGCAAAGAGTAGGAGTGAACGGGTCCTTTTCAGAATGGCAGGCAATGGTGAGTGGAGTGCCGCAAGGCTTGGTGTTGGGGACGCAACTGTTTACCATATATATTAATGTTTTGGAAGAGGGAATTAGGAGCAACACTAGCAAGTTTGCGGAAGACACAAAGCTGGGAGGCAGTGTGAACTGTGAAGAGGATGTTAGGAAGTTGTAGGGTGACCTGGACAGGTTGAGTGAGGGAGCAGATGCGTGGCAGGTGCGGTATAATATAGATAAATTTGAGGTTATCCACTTTGGCGGCAAAAACAAGGGGGCAGCTTATTATCTCAATAGGGTTAGGTTAGGTAAGGGGGAGGTACTGCGAGACCTGGGCGTCCTTGTACACCAGTCACTAAAAGTTGGCGTGCAGGTACAGCAGGCAGTGAAGAAAGCTAATGGAATGTTGGCCTTCATAACAAGAGGATTTCAGTATTGGATTAAAGAGGTTCTTCTGCAGTTGTATAGGGCTCTTTAAGACCACATCTGGAGTATTGTGTACAGTTTTGGTCTCCTAATTTGAGGAAGGACATCCTTGTGATTGAGGCAGTGCAGCATAGTTTCAGGAGATTGATCCCTGGGATGGCGGGACTGTCATATGAGGAAAGATTGAAAAGACTAGGCTTGTATTCACTGGAGTTTAGAAGGATAGAAACATAGAAACATTCGGCCCATCGAGCCTGCACCGCCATTTGATATGATCATGGCTGATCATCCAACTCAGTATCCCATCCCTACCTTCTCTCCATACCCCCTGATCCCTTTAGCCACAAGGGCCACATCTAACTCCCTCTTAAATATAGCCAATGAACTGACCTCAACTACCTTCTGTGGCAGAGAATAGTAAGATTAAACGAGAACTTACCAGTTTGAAGTTTGATCTTTATTTTATGAGGAGTTACGTTGGTGATTACGTGAAGAACCCCGTCAGGGCGCATGCGCGTCAATCTTCAAAGCAGCGGTATGAAATCACAGACAACACCATAATTGAAGTAACATATTAAGATAATCAACATGAGAACTACCATTATGACCTTTTTTTCTATGAGAGAGGGTTGGGCGTGGCGGGCACGTAATCACCAACGTAACTCCTCATAAAATAAAGATCAAACTTCAAACTGGTAAGTTCTCGTTTAATCTTACTATTTTACTTCGGAGTCACGTGAGTGACTACGTGAAGATTTTAAAGCTCTGTGATTTTTATGCCGCAGATCAAAATCCCGGCTTCTCACTGCATCGATTGACTGAGTATCATCAATAATGCTGTAAACATGACATTGCATATCATGCAAAAACAAAACAGTTTTATTTTTGGTCATAAAACCACCAATAAACCCTCTTAATGTAGGGCAACAAACGAAACAGAATGAAACAGTATTGAAAACAGACTTTAAACAATAGCAACAGCACTCAATATTGAGTTGGCAAACAGCCCTCCATCGGCAATCGGCCGACGGTAGTATTGCTGAAACACAAGTTCATTTTTCCAACCTGCGGCTTTTAATATATGGTCGATGGGAATGTCCATCGCCCTGGCCGCGGATGTTGCTACTGCGCTAGTGGAATGAGATGTAAACACATAAATGTTAATTCCTGCCTGAACCAACTCTTGCTTTAACCACCTTGAGATAGTCTGAACTGCCACTCTTTTATGTTGGCTTCTTGTAACTGAGAAATAATCCTGTTTCTTCTTGTCTTAAAGCCCTTGTGGCTTCAATGTAATGTAACAAATGTGTCCTTACACATAAACATGGAGCTGTAGGATATGCTGAGAACACAATCTTAAAACCTGTCACACCTGGCCTGCTTTGTTTGAGCAGGTCAGAAATATAAAACAGAACATTCTCTGTATTCACTTCCATTCTCTCGAACTGAAGTTTTTGGAAAGTCTGCACTCTCTGTACTGACACCAATGCCATTAGCATAGCCAATTTCATGGTTAATTTTAACAAAGTTATAGACGTGACAGGGACCCAATGACGAAGTATGTTACGAGCAACACTTACCTCGCAGATTACCATATACCTAGGCTTAGGCGGTTTGGAATTAAAGATTCCTTTCATCAACCTAGATATGAGAGGGTGAGAACCTATACTTTGTGTCCGTGTACCTATTACAAGATATGACGAACAAGCACTTCTAGCTGTATTGATAGCAGTATAGCTAAGACCCTCATCATAATAAAGTGTAGATAAACTCTAACACATTTTCTATAACTACAGTATCATATTGAATATTCTTTTGAACACCATATTGTTCCCATTTGTTACACAAGTCATATACTGCTTTTGAGTACTCTTTCTCCAGGCTGAAATATATCCACCGTTGGCCTAGAAAGTCCTCGACCTATGTAAGGCATTATTAAAAACCTGCAAATTAACAGATCAATACGATCACATAACAGATGAATTTAACGCGTTACTGGATGGTCCAGCAAATTCCTCCTGTTTGGAATCAGCAAAAGGAGGTTGGATCGCTATCTGTAACATCAGAGGGAACCATGGTTGAATCGGCCAATTTGGTATCACCAAAACCCCTGAAGCGGCATCCTGCTTGATTTTCTCCAACACTGAGCTATGAGGCAGAATGGTGGGAAAATGTACACAAACATATCATCCCAATTTAGTGAAAAAGCATCAATTGCCACTGCCCCTGGATCTGGTGCCCATGAAACATATTTTGGCCTTCCATATAGAAGTACTATGTTCTTGAACACATCCTGGTTCAAGATCCACTCTGTATTATCACGGAATTTCCATGAGCTGCCATCTGGTACTACATTAAGTTTCCCTGGCAGATAGCTCCAATCCAAATATCCATACTCCAGGTCCAATTTTATTTGCCAACCTGTCATATGATAACTATTTGATTCCACCCATGTGATTCATATAAGCAACTGCTGTAGTGTTGTCTATTTTGCACTGCACATGCAAACTAGTTTAGTTAGTGCCATAAGCCTTGAGTCCATAAAATACTCTTGGTTAATTCCCCATGTTTGCAGAAGCAATGTTCATCTGTTTCCACAGCTGGATCTTGTATCAGTAGCACCCTACCCAAGTGCTCTGACATCGGTCTGCAAAATCATGGAAGCTTGGTCCAATAACACTTTGGAACTACTAGTGGACACATGCTGAATCCCCCATTGTACATCAGCAACAGCCTCTATTGATAGAAGCATAGGTCTGTTATAATGACCCTAATGTATCCTCAGTGCTTGTTCCTTTGACCTTTGTAATTGTAGATAATAAAGTGGCCATATTGAACTGCTGGAAATGCTGCCAGCAATTACCACAGCAGACTTGTCACCTGGCTAATTGAAGGCTGTGTGTCAGCAATTAACTTGATACAGCTCTTAATTAGCTCCACCCTTTTTTGCCTGGGCAAGGTCACAATCATGTTGATTAAGTCTATTGTGAACCCAACTAGTCAATTTGTGTCACAGGTATAAATTTAGATTTCTCTGGATAGCTTATGTTAAAAAGTATTTTTTACCAACTGCCACTGATGCTTCAGCTGTTGATTGTCCTACAATCAAGATATTATCTAGTTAAGCGATGAGCACATGCCCCTGACTTCTCATCATGCTAGAATAGGTTTTAACAACTTTGTAATCACTCTAGGAGCTGAAGACAAACCATTAGGCAGTGCATTGTATTGGCATAATTGCCCCATCCAGCTGAATTTTAAATCTTCTATCCTGCAAATGAACAGACACTGAATCCTGCATCTTTAAGATCTCCTTCACAAACGTTCCCATCTTAAAATGTCTATACCGTACAAAAGGTTTAAGCCTATTCAGGTCCAGTATAATTCTGCATCCCCCCATCCTTTTTTGGTCTGGGAAAGATATTGGACACAAACTGATGGGTTTGGTAAACTGCCTTAGCAATTACACCTTTATTACATAAGCTTGCAAGTTCCACCTGAACTTCCAATTGTTCAGTGATACTGAAGTCAAACTCCTTTTTGGAACATGTTGCATGGGTAAATCAGAATTTGCATTAAGCTTTGTTCGATATCCTTCTATAACCTTCAGTATAACCATATCTGAGGTATCACATTAGATCTGTGTAATTGCGAACCAGACCCACTTACCTCCTTACCACCTGGCATTCTTCCCCGGCCTCGAGCTGGATATCTCACCTTCCCTGGCGGTGCTACAGCCAAACGCCAACTGCGCTGCATCGTAGCTGGACTCGTCCCTTGCCCGGACCAGTCTCCTTGCTTATAGGGATACTCCTCCAGCTCCTTCACCTGCTGTGCGAAATCCTCGCCAAACAGCTGTGCTGGTTGCACTGTGCCAGGCTGGCAGAGTGAAGCATTTTAGAATTGATGGTTGGTGTAATTGCAGTCTTACGAAGGCAGTTGATCTCAACGTGGGCACTCCACAATAGCGCCTTTTGTTGTAATTTGTCATGGCCTCTCCATCCACCATCCTGGCAAAGCTCATTATACCAGATGCCAGCAACTTTAAAAATATGCTGGAGCTTGACATGCTCCTGGGCTCTCATTAGTATGCCCATCTTGCCCCAATTCTTCCTGTTCCCAACAGTAACTTTTAACAGTCTACAGTTGATTGGGCTTCATGCCTCCTTACTGTCTCATGCATTGTCAGCTCCTGTAGCTGATGTGAGACTTGGTAATTTATGCTGGTGGCAATTTCCTCACCCAGAGGCTCACCAGCGTCCGACGACATGGCAAACCGTGCTGCACACGGTGTCAGCTCTGGCAGCTGCCTGCCCTCCCTTTCGAAGTCGTCGTCGGACTCAGGGTCAGAGCGTATCTGCCCTTCTGCACTCACCTCTTGCAAAGAGGGTGCTTTCAAGCAGGCCTCTACTAGGCACTGCCAGCGGAACCGTCCCCACGGCCTCCCGCCTGCACAACTCCTCCTGGAGTATGGCTTTATGAAGCAGAACCTCTCCTAGGCACTGCCAGCGGAGCCTTACCTATGGCTTCCCGCCTGCACAACTCCCGTGGAGTATGGCTTTATGAAGCAGACCTCTCCTAGGCACTGCCAGCGGAGCCTTCTCTATGGCTTCCCTCCTGCACTCCTCCTCCTGGAGCGCCTCTGTGGAGCAGCCCCTGTATGAGCTGCTCCTTTTGGATTACCGCTGGGGAACGGTATCCTGTCCCCGACGGGACTCTCGTGGCCCGACTCTGCGAAGTCTATAGCCCTTACAGACTTGGGTTATGCCGACCGCCCGACTGGCGTTGGCTGTGTACCCGGCTGGGCACTTTGCCAAGTCTGTCGCCGCACCGCTACCGGCTTGCGACTCCCCCGAGGTGACAGGCTGCCTTTCAGAGACTGCGTCCCGCAGCTCTCTCTCTCCTTGTCGGCAACAGACCTGCACCTTTTCCTTGTTCCTGTATGTGGGGAAAAAAGAACACAGAAACACTTTCTTACTTTTTTCTAACTCCTCCAAAGTCTCCCCGACTTTGGTGGAGCTGTAATTACTCACGTGCAGAAGGAGCTCCGTGCTCCCGCTGCCGTTGTCGCCAATGACATAATGCGCCCTGACGGGGTTCTTCACGTAGTCACTCACGTGACTCCGAAGTAAAATTCCACAGATTCACCACTCTCTGTGTAAAAAATGATTTCCTCATCTCGGTCCTAAAAGTCTTCCCTCTTATCCTTAAACTGTGACCCCTAGTTCTGGACTTCCCCAACATCGGGAATAATCTTCCTGCATCTAGCCTGTCCAACCCCTTAAGAATTTTGTAAGTTTCTATAAGATCCCCCCTCAGTCTTCTGAATTCCAACGTGTACAAGCCGAGTCTATCCAGTCTTTCCTCATATGAAAGTCCTGCCATCCCAGGAATCAGTCTGGTGAACCTTCTCTGTACTCCCTCTATGGCAAGAATGTCTTTCCTCAGATTAGAAGACCAAAACTGTACGCAATACTCCAGGTGTGGTCTCACCAAGACCCTGTACAACTGCAGTAGAACCTCCCTGCTCTTATACTCAAATCGTTTTGCTATGAATGCTAACATACCATTTGCTTTCTTCACTGCCTGCTGCACCTGCATTCCTACTTTCAATGACTGGTGTACCATGACACCCAGGTCTCGTTGCATCTCCCCTTTTCCTAATCGGCCACCATTCAGATAATAGTCTACTTTCCTGTTTTTGCCACCAAAGTGGTTCACCTCACATTTATCCACATTATACTGCATCTGCCATGCCTTTGCCCACTCACCCAACCTATCCAAGTCACCTTGCAGCCTCCTAGCATCCTCCTCACAGCTAACACTGCCCCCCAGCTTCGTGTCATCCGCAAACTTGGAGATGTTGCATTCAATTCCCTCATCCAGATCATTAATATATATTGTAAATAGCTGGGGTCCCAGCACTGAGCCTTGCGGTACCCCACTAGTCACTGCCTTCCATTCTGAAAAGGACCCGTTTATTCCTACTCTTTGCTTCCTGTCTGCCAGCCAGTTCTCTATCCACATCAATACTGAACCCCCAATACCAAGTGCTTTAAGTTTGTATGTTAATCTGTTATGTGGGACCTTGTCGAAAGCCTTCTGAAAGTCCAGATATAACACATCCACTGGTTCTCCCTTATCCACTCTACTAGTTACATCCTCGAAAAATTCTATAAGATTCGTCAGACATGATTTACCTTTCACAAATCAATGCTGACTTTGTCCAATGAACTCACCACTTTCCAAATGTGCTGCTATCTCATCTTTAATAACTGACTCCAGAATTTTCCCCACCACCGATGTTAGACTAACTGGTCTGTGATTCCCCGTTTTCTCTCTCCCTCCCTTTTTAAAAAGTGGGGTTACATTAGCTACCCTCCAGTCCTCAGCAACTACTCCAGAAACTAAAGAGCTTTGAAAAATTATCACTAATGCATCCACTATTTCTGCGGCTACTTCCTTAAGTACTCTGGGATGCAACTTATCCGGCCCTGGGGATTTATCGGCCTTTAATCCATTCAATTTACCTAACACCACTTCCCGGCTAACCTGGATTTCACTCAGTTCCTCCATTTCATTTAACCCCTGGTCCCTTGCTATTTCCGGCAGATTATTTATGTCTTTCTTAGTGAAGACAGAACCAAAGTAATTATTCAATTGGTCTGCCATGTCCTTGTTCCCCATGATCAATTCGCCTGTTTCTGACTGCAAGGGACCTACATTTGTTTTAACTAATCTTTTCCTCTTGACATATCTATAAATACTTTTGCAGTCAGTTTTTATGTTCCCTGCCAGTTTTCTTTCATAATCTATTTGCCCTTTCCTAATTAAGCCTTTTGTTCTCCTCTGCTGGACTCTGAATTTCTCCCAATCCTCTGGTAGGCTGCTTGTTCTGGCTAATTTGTAGGCTTCCTCTTTTGTTTTGATACTATCCCTGATTTCCCTTGTTATCCACAGATGCACTACCTTCCATGATTTATTCTTTTGCCAAACTGGGATGAACGCTTGTTGTAGTTCATCCATGCAGTTTTTAAATGCCTTCCATTGCATATCCACCGTCAACCCTTTAAGAATCATTGGCCAGTACATCTTGGCCAATTCACGTCTCATACCCTCAAAGTCACCTTTCTTTAAGTTCAGGACGTTTGTTTCGGAATTAACAATGTCACTCTCCATCCTAATGAAGAACTCAACCATATTATGGTCACTCTTGCCCAAGGGGCCACACACAACAAGACTGCTAACTAACCCTCATTACTCAATACCCAGTCTAGAATAGCCTGCTCCCTCGTTGGTTCTTCTACATGTTGGTTTAGAAAACTATCCCGCATACATTCCATGAAATCCTCTTCCTCAGCACCCCTGCCAATTTGATTCACCCAATCTATATGTAGATTGAAGTCACCCATTATAATGGTTTTACCTTTGTTGCACGCGTTTCTAATTTCCTGTTTGATGCCATCCCCAACTCCACTACTACTGTTAGGTGGCCGGTACACCACTCCCACTAGTGTTTTCTGCCCCTTAGTGTTTCGCAGCTCTACCCATATCGATTTCACATCCTCCAAGCTAATGTCCTTCCTTTCTATTGCGTTAATCTCCTATCTAACCAGTAACGCTACCCCGCCTCATTTTCCTTTCTGTCTATCCCTCCTGAATATTGAATATCCCTGAATGTTCAGCTCCCAGCCTTGGTCACCCTGGAGCCATGTCTCCGTGATCCCAACTATATCATATTCATTAATAACTATCTGCACATTCAACTCATCCACCTTATTACGAATGCTCCTTGCATTAAGATACAAAGCCTTCAGGCTTGTCTTTACAACACTCTTACCCCTTATACAATTATGTTGAAAAGTGGCCCTTTTTGATTTTTGCCCTGGTTTTGTCTGCCTGCCACTTTTACTTTTCACCTTGCTACCTATTGCTTCTACCCTCATTTTACACCCCCTTGCCTCTCTGCTCTTGCACCCATCCCCCTGCCACATTAGTTTAAATCCTCCCCGACAGCACTAGCAAACACTCCTCCATGGACATTGGTTCCATTCCAGCCCAGGTGCAGACCATCCTGTTTGTACTGGTCCCACCTCCCCCAGAACTGGTTCCAATGCCCTAGAAGTTTGAACCCCTCCCCCTTGCACCATTTGTCAAGCCACGTATTCATCTGCAATATCCTCCTATTTCTACTCTGACTAGCCCGTGGTACTGGTAGTAATCCAGAGATTATTACCTTTGAGGTCCTACTTTTAAGTTTATCTCCTAGCTCCCTAAATTCACCTTGTAGGACCTCATCCCTTTTTTTACCTATATCGTTGGTGCCAATATGCACCACGACAACTGGCTGTTCACGCTCCCCCTCCAGAATGTTCTGCAGCCGTTCAGTGACATCCCTGACCCTTGCACCAGGGACGCAACATACCATCCTGGAGTCTCGTTTGCGGCCGCAGAAATGCCTATCTATTCCCCTTACAATTGAATCCCCTATTACTATTGCCCTTCCACTCTTTTTCCCCCCCTCCTGTGGTGCCATGAACTTGGCTGCTGCTGCCTTCCCCTGATGAGCCATCTCCCCCAACAGTATCCAAAATGGTATACCTGTTTAGGAGGGAGATGACCGCAGGGGACTCCTGCACTACCTGCCTACTGCTTTGCTGGCTATTGGCCACCCGTTCCCTTTCTGTCCTCTTACCTTTTACCTGCGGTGTGACCAACTCGCTGTACTTGCTATTCATGAGGGGGATCTTATAGAAACATATAAAATTATAAAAGGACTGGACAAGCTAGATGCAGGAAAAATGTTCCCAATGTTGGGCGAGTCCAGAACCAGGGGCCACAGTCTTAGAGTAAAGGGGAGGCCATTCAAGGCTGAGGTGAGAAAATACTTTTTCACCCAGAGAGTTGCGAATTTGTGGAATTCCCTGCCACAAAGGGCAGTGGAAGCCAACTTACTGGATGGATTTAAGAAAGAGTTAGATAGAGCTCTAGGGGCTAGTGGAATTAAGGGATATGGGGAGAAGGCAGGCACGGGTTATTGATTGGGGACGATCAGCCATGATCACAATGAATTGCGGTGCTGGCTCGAAGGGCCGAGTGGCCTCCGACTGCACCTATTTTCTATGTTTCTAATTCTAAAACTGGAGCAAAGAGAACTGGGAGATTGTTACACAATTGATTGAAAGTGGTACGGCAAGTTAAGAAACTGGTTATTAATGCATACACAGTTCTGGGCTTTATTAATAACCCTTGGGCTATGGCCAAGAAAGTCCACCAACACCTCTATTTCCTGTGGTCGAAACAAGTTTGGCATGTCTCCAAAGACTCTTGCCAACTTCGAGAGATGCAATGGGATGCATCACTCCTTGGTTTAGCCACAGCTTTGCCCAAGTCCACAAGAAATTGCAGAAGGCTGTGGAGTGGTACTATAGAAACATAGAAAAAAGGTGCAGGAGTAGGCCATTCAGCACTTCGAGCCAGCACTGCCATTCAATATGATCATGGCTGATCATCCAAAATCAGTACCCCTAAATCAGTGATTGGAGTGATTGGAGGCTGTACGTTCGGAGGTGTGAGGTTGGAGTGGGGGAGTGGAGGTCAAGATGGTCGGTGTGATGGTAGCAGTTGGAGATGAAGGGTAGAAGGCCTGCAGGGAGTGTCCAAGAGGAACAGGAGTGTTGAAGGCAGGAGAAGGGGTCATCAGTTGGGGTGGGGTGGGGCAAGGACTTTTTACTAAGGCAGAAACGATGGGAGAAGAGCTTGGCATCATGGTGGGCTTGGAATATGTTGAGGAGTAGGCCCAGGGGTACATAGGTCAAGGAAAGAATGTTGAGTGTCAGTGAGCGGGAGGTCAAGTAGTGAATGGTGAAGAACAGGGCAGGGGTTGGGGCTAAGGCTAGATATGGGATTATAATTGGGCAGAGTGGGAGGGGCAAGTCAAAGGAGTTGGGGGGGGGGGTTCAAAAGAGAATGTGGGTTGGCTCTGGAATGGGAGGTGTAGGGTGCTCAGTGGCAGGGGAAACGGGATCCAGCAGTGCTGGTGTCGGCTGTCTGAAGAAAGGTCCTGACATGAAGGGTTATCTGCAACATAGTGATTTCTCATCCATCTCTCCAGCAGATGGCAGCAAGACCACACTCCGAATGAAGAAGAAAGGAAGCAGTAGCTACCCATGTTCATGGAAGAAGTTACAAAGTGCTGGAGTAGCTCAGCTGGTCGGGCAGCATCTCAGGAGAATATGGTAGGCAACGCTTCCGGTCCAAAATGTTGCCTAACCACGTTCACCAGAGATGCTGCCTGACCCGCAGAGCTACTCCAGCTTTTTTTTTTTAGCTTAGCTTAGTTTAGAGATACAGCGCGGAAACAGCCCTTCGGCCCACCGAGTCTGCACCGACCAGCGATCCCCGCACAATTACACTATCCTACACACACTGGGGACAATTTACACTTATACCAAGCCAATTAACCTGCAAACCTGTACTTTTTTGGAGCGTGGAAGGAAACCGAAGATCTCGGAGAAAACCCACACGGTCACGGGGAGAACGTACAAACTCCATATAGACAGCACCCATAGTTGGAATCGAACCCAGATCTCTGTAAGTGCGGTAAGGAAGCAACTCTACTGCTGCGCTACCACACTGCCCTCTGTCTTCTTTTGTAAACCATCATCTGCAGTTCCTTGTTTCATGGAAGCATTCCCTGAAGACAACTCACTTACTACAGCCTGTTCAATGGTTCATTGGGCTGCACTCATTGCTCTAGATCATGGTCCAAGTCAGATTCCCTGTCCTAGGCTCATTATCTGTGCTGACATACGGAGGGAATGCTGTGCTGTTTTATTGATTAGGTGTTGAAAAACACCCTCTCTGGTCCTCCAGATGCAGACAAGGACCTAGCATTCCCTTTTGAAGTGCAGGGGAGTTTTTCCCACTCCCCTGAATGTATTGATCTATGGTTCTCTGAAGAAGGGTCCTGACCCAAAGCATCTCTCATCGATTCCCTCCCCTCCTGCTGAGTTCCTCCAGAGCTTTGTGTTTTGTTCAAGACTCAAGCATCTGCAGTTCTCTGTATCTCCACAAAATGGAGTATCTGGCCGTAATCAGAAGACAGGGCCCAGCCTGCTACTTTAAAACCGTGGCTTAATTGACTATTAAAGTACTTGTAGATGTCCTGCAGGACTAAAATTCAGAAAGAAATCTAAGAAAACACAAGAGGTTGCAGATGCTGGAATCTGGAGCAAAAAACAAACTGCTGGGGGAACTCAGCAGGTTGAGCAGCATCTGTGGAGATAGAGAGATGTTTTTGTGGTTGGGACGTGAAGTGTCAACGCTAATCATCTCTCACCCTCCACAGATACTGCTCAACATACTGAGTTTCTCCAGCAGGTTGTTTTCTACTGTAGAATTCAAACTTTATCCCTTGACTACGTTCTCACCCTGTCTGGATGATACTATCTATAAGGAAATGTTGGACAAACTCAGATTATATTCTCTGGACCATTGTAAATTGAGGGAAGACCTGTTAGAAGTTTATTAAAATGTTGAAGGTATTAATAGGGTAGACATTCAGAATCTTTTTCCGGCTTTGGAAATGGTAAATACTAGAGGCTATAGCTTCAAGGTCAGAGCGCGAAGTTTAACGGAGAGGTGTGGGGCAGTTTTCTTTGCACTGAAAGTGATGGGTATCTGGTGGGGGTAGTGGCAGAAGCAGATATGATAGTGGCATTTAAGAGGCATTGAGATGGGCATCTGGACATGCAGGGAATTGAGGGATATAGATCACGTGCGTGCAGAAACATAGAAACAAAGAAAGTAGGTGCAGGAGTAGGCCCTTCGGCCCTTCGAGCCAGCACTGCCATTCAATAGGGTGATTGCACATAAGGTCATCAGGTCAAAGGGCGTGATGCACGGAGTAACTCAATCCTTCTGGAGTACAAGGCAGCTTCCGGCATACACTAATAACACATGCAACACATACGTTCTTACCTGTTAAACACAACCAAAATGGTCAATTATTGCGTAGTAAAAAATTGTGGAAATATGGGTAACCGTGAGTGAAAACCGCCAAAATCACTGCTACTCACTGACTTGTGAAAGAGCAGCGTGCCGGCGGATTGAGGGCAAGTCCCGGCCCATGACAGCCCGGGGCTGGAGGGTGACTGAGCGCTCTGAACCAAATGCTCTAGTATCTTTGCTCTGAACACGAGCACCAAGGTGTAAGCGGCCGAAGGAGCACATCCCTCGGGACAGCCTCCACTCTCCCCCCATGGTCAGCGCTGTCCGGCCACGGCCGCCCTCCGCCCCGTCTCCCCCTGTGCGGCCGCACTGTCATGGGCGGTGGGTTGGCAGCGCCCACACACGGGGCCGGGTGGAGTTGGGCCGCGGCTCCGGGCAGCGGACACACGGGGACGAAAACCCGGCAACGTCCCATATAACCATATAACCATATAACCATAACAGCACGGAAACAGGCCCTCTCGGCCCTTCAAGTCCGTGCCGAACATTAAATTTTTTTTTTTTTTTTTTTTTTAATTAAAAATAAAATACTTCCCCCTAGTCCCATCTACCTGCACTCAGACCATAACCCTCCATTCCTTTCCCGTCCATATACCCATCCAATCTATTTTTAAAGGATAACATCGAACCTGCCTCCACCACTTCCACTGGAAGCTCATTCCACACAGCTACCACTCTCTGAGTAAAGAAGTTCCCCCTAATGTTCCCCCTAAACTTCTGTCCCTTAATTCTCAAGTCATGTCCCCTTGTTTGAATCTTCCCTACTCTCAATGGGAAAAGCTTATCCACGTCCACTCTGTCTAACCCGCTCATAATTTTAAAGACCTCTATCAAGTCCCCTCTTAACCTTCTGCGCTCCAAAGAATAAAGACCTAACTTGTTCAACCTTTCTCTGTAACTTAGTTGCTGAAACCCAGGCAACATTCTAGTAAATCTCCTCTGTACTCTCTCTATTTTGTTGACATCCTTCCTATAATTAGGCGACCAAAACTGTACTCCATACTTCAGAATTGGCCTCACCAATGCCTTGTACAATTTTAACATTACATCCCAACTTCTATATTCAATGCTCTGATTTATAAAGGCCAGCACACCAAAAGCTTTCTTTACCACCCTATCTACATGAGATTCCACCTTCAGGGAACTATGCACAGTTATTCCTAGATCCCTCTGTTCAACTGCATTCCTCAATTCGCTACCATTTACCGTGTACGTCCTATTTTGATTTGTCCTGCCGAGATGTAGCACCTCACATTTGTCAGCATTAAACTCCATCTGCCATCTTTCAGCCCACTCTTCCAAATGGCCTAAATCTCTCTGTAGACTTTGAAAATCTACTTCATTATCCACAACACCACCTATCTTAGTATCATTTGCATACTTACTGATCCAATTTTCCACACCTTCATCCAGATCATTGATGTACATGACAAACAACAGTGGACCCAACACAGACCCCTGAGGCACCCCACTAGTCACCGGCCTCCAACCTGTCAGCTGCAGTAGAGTTGGGGACAGTCTGGTCCCTCCGCCCACCCAGCGTCACTGACCGCGCTGCATTGACACCGGTACCCCCGACCGCCTCCCACCCTCCCCCGACCACCCGGCAACATCCCCGTCAGCTGCCGCAGAGTTGGGGACAGTCTGGTCCCTCTGCCCAACCAGAGTCACTGACCGTGCTGCACCTCAACCGTTCCACCGGCACCCCGACTCAGTACCCCGTTCCTGCTTTTTTCCCTCATCCCTTGATTCCATTAGCCCTAAGAGCTAAATCTAATTCTCTCTTGAAAACAAAGAATTAACGAAGAGGTCATCAATTTTGGCATCATATTCAGCAGAGATATTTTGGGCTGAAGGGCCTGTTTCCGTGCTATATTGTTCTATGTTCCATATATGACTATTCCCATCAGCTCCTCATAGAATCTACCATTCACCTACAAATGCTTGGGATAATTTACAATGGCAAATTAACCTACCATCCCTCTGTTCTTTGTGTCATTGAGTCAAAATCATAGCGTTACACATATAGAAATAGGTCATTCAGCCTGACTCGTCCATGCCGACCAAGTTGTCCTTCCCAAGCTCATCCCATTTGCCTGTGTTTGGCCCATGTACCTCAAAACCTTTCCTGTCCATGTACCTGGCCAAATGTCTTTTAAACATTGTAAATGTACCTGCCTCTGCCATCTCCTCTAGCAGCTTCTTCCATATACTCAGCCTTTCAGTGATAAAAAGTTGCCCCTCAGGTCTCCTTTAAATCTTTTCCCTCTCACCTTAAACCCATTTCCTCTAGTTTTAGACACTTTGACCCTGGGGAAAGTACTCTGACTATCTACCATCTATGCCCCTCATGATTGTATGTGCTTCTATAAAGCCACCTCTCAGCCTCTTTCCTTCCAGTGAAAACAATCCCTGTCTATACACTTTCATAATAGCACAAACCCTCCAACCCTTAGTGGCATCCTCCTAGGTGATGAAGAGAACTGCATTCAATACTCCGCGTGCTGTCTTACCGATGTTATTGTAACATGACGTTCAATACCTGTACTCAATGCCCTGACTGAGGAAGGAAAGCATGCAAATTGCTTTCTTCATCACCCTCTCTACCTGCGTTCCCACTTTCAGAGAACTATGCACTTGTATCCCTGGGTCTCTCCATTCTGGAACCCTCCTCAGAGCCCTGGTCATTCACTGTGTGTCTGTGACCTGACCTGGTTTAGATTTCCCAAAATGCATCACCTCACACCTATCTGAATTAAATTCTAACTGACATTATTTGGCCCATTTTTCCGTTTGATTTTGTGGTGTGGGCGGAGACCAGAATACCAAGCTTTCACAGGGAGAACGTGCAATCTCTTACATGAGCAGCACCCGAGGTCAGGATCGAACAGTTTAGTTGCGCCACTGAACTGTTCATTCTTCCCCCTGTGGTGCTGGAGTCCTTCAAGAACTCTTGTCCTCCCTAATGGATGGGAAGAAGGGGCACAGCCTCGCTGGGTATTTGCTCATTTCACTGACAATTTGAAAACAGGTATTATTGAAAATACCCAGCAAGTCAGGCAGCGTGGAGAGAGAAGCAATCAACATGTCCATCGGAGAATGCCACCATTTGAATTGGATTGGTCAGCCTCAAGGTGGCTCTGTGGGTAGGTTTCTCCCATAAGCGAGTTCGGTATCTCGATAAACACAAGGAATCATGGGATTTGTCCAAGGTCATTCGGGATTTTAAAAAAGCAAACGCAGCGCTGTATAAGCTGTGAGTACATTTTCGGTCTGAGTTTTCGTCTTCTTTGAATGTTATATTGGTTATGGCTGACCCAAATTATGACGATATGGCATTTGATGATTTTCTGCGATGGAAAGTCGAAGCTTTGAAGCATTTTCTAGTGGGCAGGGGGGTTGAAAAAGACGGGATGAAAAGACAAACTCGCTGCTCTTGCTTACGCTGCATCGTACATGATGAAGCCCGTGCTACCGACTGCCGGTGAAGAAAAATGTCATCACGCTGATCAATACAAGGAACTCTTGAAATGTGGAGAAAAAATTATTTCCGATCCCATGAGCGAACTGAAAGATGGGTGGTTTGGAGAATCAGAAGGACTAAACTGCTGGCCTCCCACATCCATCGTCGAGCTGCCAAATCATCTTGCTAGTTATGATGAGGCTAACCAGCCAGCTACTTCACTGAAGGCTCGTCTGCTTAGCAACTGCAAAGAAGGCAAGGCCTATAGCTATTTCATTTCATTCTCCCCCCACCCCTCCAAAACAAAAACAATAAAAAATGGTTGTTATTCATCGTCACAATCTCGCTCACTCACCGAAGCATAAAGCAATAAAACCACCAAAATCATCGTATTCTACAAATAAACCATAAATACACCTAGTTAATGGTTTTGAAAGCAGTATTTTCTTACCTCGAAGAAGCAAAACTGGAAAATAGGTATGAAGTGCAGGTCCGTACATACACAGTAGTTAAGCTGGCAAGAATGTTTATCCGGAATGACCCATGACATGGGCATGCGCAGTTGTAATACCAAACTCGCTTATTGTGTGGTTCAGCAGTTCCAGAAACTGACCACTGGAAGCCACCCTGAGCAGACCAGACCTCTCGGTGATGAAATGTTGTTCAGATTAAGTTATCTGTGTTTCTTGGACTTTGTCCTAGTATTTGTCTTTCTTGACAAAGCATTTATAGATGAAGGGTAGCTCGGTAGCGCAGCGGTGGAGTTGCTGCGTTAGAGCGCCAGAGACCCGTGTTCTCTGAGATTTTCGGTTTCCTCCCATACTCCAAAGACGTACAGGTTTGTAGGTTTATTGGCTTGGTATGAATGTAAAACTGTCTCTGGTGTGTAGGATGGTGCTAGTGTACAGGGTGATTGCTGGTCAGCGCAGACTTGGCGGGCCGAAAGGTCTGTTTCTGCACCGTATCTCTAAACTAAGCTAAGTAATTCTGTCCCTCCCACTGGTCCTCTTCTCCACTGCCACCAACTTGCCATTCTTCCCACATCCACGCCAAAGTTGATCACTATTTATGAAGATTAAGGGGTCTCTGGAGACTTCCTCAGGAACTTGGTGTCTCTGCATCCAGCCTCAGGAGTTGTGCACACACCAGTTGTGGTTTGCAAGTTTGCAGCATTGAGAGTTGCCAAGTTTGCTCATGACCCCAGTCTTATTGCACCGAAGGCAATGCTTTGTTTTCAGCCTCTGTTGAGCATTAAGCCCTGTCTTTAAGCCTGTTCTCAATTAGTGTTCTTTGAATTCACGTGCTACTGGATACGTCGGGGCACAAATAATGCTACATCCTTGCTCCTTGCAAGAATAAATGTTTTTCACTTTGGCACTAAAACTAGTGTTGGATTGGGAAGTGTTACTAATCCGTAGCTAAAAACAAACTTCTGGAGGAACTCTGCTGCCTGACCTGCTGAATTTCTCCAGCAATTTATTTTTGGATTCGGATTCCAACACCTGCAGTCCCTTGTGTACCTCTTGAATAGTCCATGGTTTCTTGGAAATGTCCTGAAAACAGCAACACAGGTGGTGAAGTTGGCAGATGTCTTGCTTTTCTGCGCAGTTCAGGGCATGAAACAAAACAGTTCGGATATTATGTTGCATCTATACAAAACACCCTTTGGACCATAGGTGGAGTAGTGGATGCAGTCTGGTTGCCACAATGTAGAAGAATGTAGTTAGACCTGAGATAGTGCGGAGGAGATTGACTAGGATATTGGTCGGAGGGCTAGTTTGGCACAGTGGCGCAGCGGTAAAGTTGCTGCTTTACAGTGCCTACAGCGCCTGAGACCCAGGTTCAGTCCAGACTGCGGGTGCTGTCTGTACGGAGTTTGTACGTTCTCCCCATGACACACGGGTTTCCTCCGAGATCTTCGGTTTCCTCCCACACTCCAAAGACGTACAGGTTCGTAGTTTAATTGGATTGGTATTAATGTAAAATTGCCCCTAGTGTGCGTAGGCGAGTGTTAATATGTGGGGGGTCGCTGGTTGGTGCGGACTCCGTGGGCTGGTTTCAGCACTGTATCTCTAAACTAAACTAAACTGAACCTTTATTGAAGGTGTAGATTGGATAGGTTTAGCTTGTTCTTCTTGGAATGAAGGAGTTGCTGTTGGGGGTCCGTGGGGGGCCGGAGGAACGTTGGCCAACTAGTTTCACTGTCAACCTGCTTAGTTTCACAGTTTGTGTCCACTTGTTATCACCTTCTCCACATCCAACAATGGACCTTCGTGGATCCACCTTTCCTTGATCATCTGGCTGAATTTGATTTGTTCGTTGGATACCTTTCATTCATTTGTTCTTAGTAACTTTTCATACCTCTAGTTTCCCTCTTCCCTGACTCTCACTCTGAAGAAGGGTCGCAGCCCAAAACGTCACCTACTGTATTCCTTTTCTCCAGGGATGCTGCCTGACCCACTGAGTTACTCCAGCATTTCGCGTCTATCTCAGGGGTGACGTGGCGGGTGTATATAATTATGAGAGACAGCGATAGGGTAGATTGTCTTTTGCTTTTGCCATGGCATGTGTATCAAAATCAAGAGGGCATTGTTTTTGGGTGAAAGTTTTAAAAGTATTCTGAGGGGCAAGTTTTTTTAATACTGCTTGTTTGATAGAGTGTCAGAGGTTATGGGGAGAAGGCAGGAGAATGGGGTTAGGAGGGAAAGATAGATTAGCCATGATTGAATGACGGAGTAGACTTGATAGGCCAAATGGCCTAATTCTACTTCTATCACTTATGACCTTATGACTTATGACATCTGGAACTCTAGGTTATGAGCTGCTTCAGAGTGCTTTAGAGTCATAGAGTAATACAGTGTTGAAACAGGCCCTTCAGCCCAACTTGCCCACACTTGCAACATGTCCCAGCTACATTAGTCCCACCTGCCTGCGTTTGGTCCATATCCCTCCAAAATGTCCTATCCATGTACCTGTCTAACTGTTTCTTAAATGTTGGGATAGTCCCAGCCGCAACTACCTCCTCTGGCAGTTTGTTCCATACACACACCACCCTTTATGGAAAGGAAGGTGTGTGCAGGGGCATAGGAGCTGGGCAGATGTGAAGGAGGTACACAAAAATGCTGGAGAAACTCAGTGGGTGCAGCAGCATCTATGGAGCGAAGGAAATAGGCAACATGCCCGAAACGTTGCCTATTTCCTTCGCTCCATAGATGCTGCTGCACCTGCTGAGTTTCTCCAGCATTTTTGTGTACCTTGGATTTTCCAGCATGTGCAGTTCCTTCTTAAACACAGATGAGAAGAAATGTGGGTGTAGGGTTCCTGAAATTGTAGAATTCAGTGTTAATGCCATTGGGTTGTCGGCTTCCCATATGGAATATGAGGTGCTGTTCTTCCAGTTTGTGTGTGGCCCTACTCTGGCAGTGGAGAAGGCCAAGAGCAGACAGCTCCAGCTGGCCCTGGTGAGCAGAGCACAAATGTTCAGCAAAGCAGTCAGCTAGACTACACTTGGTGTCACCGATATCGAGGAGGAGTTATGGGTGGGGAAAGATGAGTCATAGCATCCCTTCCCCACTCCCTTCTGCTTTCTGCAGAAACCACTCACTCCGTGACTCCTTAGTTCATTCATCACCGCCCACCCACCCCCTCACCATGGTAGGGTCAACCTGATCACTGGTCAACCTGAGGAGTACCTTCAGCAACAGATTGGTTCCACCAAGATGCAGTACAGAATGCCACAGGAGATCCTTCTTCCCTGTGGCTATCAAACTATACAACTCCTCCCCCTTCTGTTGTGAGGTAGACTGACTCCCCTCACCACACCCTCTCATCCCTAATCTTTGCACATCCCCAATCCTTTCCACTCATCACTTTAATTTCATGTATCATGTATCTTGTGTTTTATGGCTGTTGGCAGATCAATTTCCCATCTGGGATAAATAAAGTTCTATCGTATCGTATCGGGCTTATATTCAGGATATTCAGGCTAGATGCAGGAAAAACGTTCCCCATGTTGGGGGAGTCAAGAACCAGGGGCCACAGTTTAAGAATAAGGGGTAGGTCATTTAGGACTGAGATGAAAAAAAACGTTTTCACCCAGAGTTGTGCATCTGTGGAATACTCTGCTGCAGAAGGCAGTGGAGGCCAATTCACTGGATGTTTTCAAGAGAGAGTTAGATATAGCTCTTAAGGCTAACGGAATCAAGGGATATGGGGAGAAAGTAGGAACAGGGTACTGATTTTGGATGTGCACAAAAATGCTGGAGAAACTCAGCGGGTGCAGCAGCATCTATGGAGCGAAGGAAATAGGTAACGTTTCGGTCCGAAACTGTCCCGCTGAGTTTCTCCAGCATTTTTGTGTACCTTCGATTTTCCAGCATCTGCAGTTCCTTCTTTAATACTGATTTTGGATGATCAGCCATGATCATATTGAATGGTGGTGCTGGCTCAAAGGGCCGAATGGTGTACTCCTGCTTTCTATGTTTCCATGTATCGTATCGTATCGCGTATCCCTCCTCAGGCACCTTCCCTTGCAACCGCAGGGAGTGCAAAACCAGTTCCAATGCCTCCTCCCACACTCACCTCCATTCAGGGACTGCTAAAACCGTTCCAGGTGAGACAAAGGAGGTCACATCGAGAGCACCAAATGCATCAGGGATCAGTGCTTGAACCTCTGTTGTTTGTAATATATATAAATGAATTGGTGGATTGATAGTTTAGTTTAATTTAGTTTATTGTCACGTGTACCGACAAGACGTGTGTTCACTAGTCGGCGGAAAGACAATGCATGATTATAATAGAGACACCCACATAATAAGGTGAATAATGCGAATAATATTTAGTGCAAGATAAAGTCCAGTAAAGTCTGATTAAAGATGGTCCAAGGGTCACGAATGACGTAGATAGTAGCTCATGACTGCTCTCTAGTTGCAGGTAGGATGGTTTAGTTGCCAGATAATAGTTGGAAAGAAACTGTCCCTGAATCTGGAGGTTGTTTAAGAAGGAACTGCAGATGCTGGAAAATCGAAGGTAGACAAAAATGCTGTAGAAACTCAGCGGGTGAGGCAGCATCTATGGAGGGAAGGAAATAGGCAACGTTTCAGGTCAAGACCCTTCCTCGACCCGAAACATTGCCTATTTCCTTCGCTCCATAGATGCTGAATCTGGAGGTGTGTGTTTTCACACTTCTATATTTCTTGCCTGATGGGAGAGGGGAGAGGAGGGAGTGGCCGAGTGGAGTCAACGGAAGGGAGGTTGGTTGGCGTGATGGTCTGGGCTGCATTCACAGTTCTCAGCAATTTCTTGCGGTCTTGGATGGACCAGTTCCCAAACCATGCTGTGATGCATCCGGACAAAATACTTCCTACGGTGCATCTGTCGACTGATGAGAGTTGATGGGGACATGCCAAACTTTCTAAGCCTTCTAATGAAGTAGAGGCATTGGTGTACTTTCATGGCACAAGCTTCTTGCACTAATTAAGTTACAAACACTAATGGGGAAGTTGAGGTCACTCATCACAACAACTATGTAGCTTTTACATCCTTCCGTAATCTGTCTACATATCTGTTCCTCTATCTTTTAGCGAGATATTGAGAGGCCTGTAGTAATCCCATCAAAGTGACTGCACCTTTCTTGTTTTTGAGCTCTACTCAACACTGAACCTCGTACTGTCACACCTTGATCGGAAAAATACTTATGCCAGGATCCTCTTCATAGACTTCAGCTCTGCTTTTAATACAATCATTCTGCAGCAGCTGGTGGAGAAGTTGGAGCTATTGGGGGTTGATGCTGGCACATGTAACTGGGTCCTGAACTTTCTATCGCAACGGCAGCAGACAGTCAGGGTGGGCAGTAGGACATCAAAAACCATAGCCGTGAGCACTGGCTCGCCCCAAGGCTGTGTCCTAAGCCCCCTGCTGTTTAGTCTGCTAACACACGACTGTACTGCTAGACTCAACAACAACTTCATCAACAAGTTCGCTGATGACACAACAGTGGTGGGTCTCATCAGTGACAATGATGAGTCGGTGTATAGGATGGAGGTGGAGCTGCTCACAGGATGGTGCAAATCCCACAACCTCATTCTCAACGTGGGAAATACTAAGGAGATGGTGGTTGACTTCAGGAGGGCGGGAAAACAACACCATACACCTCTGCACATCGATGGAGCTGATGTGGAAAGGGTCAACAGCGTGAAGTTCCTAGGACTCCACCTGTCAGATGACCTGACGTCCACGACCAACACCACAGCACTGGTCAAGAGAGCCCAGCAGCGACTACACCCTCTCCAAAGACTACGTAAAGCAGGTCTCCCCACTACACACCTACGAACTTTTTATAGGGGGACAATCGAGAGCACATTAACCTACGGCATCACTTCCTGGTTCGGGAGCTGCAAGGCGTACGAACGGCACCAACTAGACAGGATTGTGAAGACCGCCAGCAGGATTATTGGTGCTCCACTCCCTTTCCTGCTGGACATATACAGGAAGAGATGTATCAGCAGAGCCATCTCCATCATCAGAGACCCCTACCACCCACCGCATCACATATTCTCCATCCTGCCATCTGGGAAGAGGTACCGGAGCATTAGGTGCAAAACCAGCAGGATGCTCCTCAGCTTCTTCCCGCAGGTTATAAGACTGATAAACGGACTTTGTCCCCTGCCAAAGTATCGTGCACCAACCACCAACCTGGACACACTGCAGCAGAGCCACTGTCGTGCCGCTGCCGATCGGAACGCCTGTTGATGTTTAGTAGAGTAGAGTGTTAATTTGTTCATGATATATGTATTTTTACTTCTATTTATTTTTTACTGCACACTGAAATGGACACTGGTTGAGGAACGTTTTTTTGTTTCCTCTGGGTATGCGAATACTCAGGAAATGACAATAAAGATAACAATACAATACAATACAATACTCATATTGCCTCGGTAGATGAACCTTCCATTATGTGCTTTCTGAGTTCAGCTGCGACATTCTTCCTGAATGGTAATGCAACTCCTCCACCTCTTTTACTCCCCACTCTATCTCAGTTGAAATCTCAAAACCCTGGAATATTCAGCTGCCAGTCCTGTCCCTCTCACAACCAGTTCTCTGTAATGGCCACAACATATCCATGCACTGATCCAGGCTCTTCGTTGATGTGCTTTACTCAAACTACTCTCTGTATTGAAATAAACATGCTTCAGGCCATCAGTCTCAGCATATTCATCCACTTCACCACTAACTTCCATCCGGCACTCAAATACACCTGGACCATTTCCGACACTTCCCTACCAATCCTTGACCTCACTATCTCCATCGCAGGTGATAGACTTCTGACCGACATCCACTATAAACCTACTGACTCCCATGGCTATCTGGACTACACTTCTTCCCACCCTGCCTCCCATCCCCTACTCCCAATTCCTCCCTCTACGCCGCATCTGCTCCCAGGATGAGGCGTTCCACACCAGGGCATCTGAAATGTCCTCATTCTTCAGGGAACGGGGGTTCCCCTCCTCCACCATAGATGAGGCTCGCACCAAGGTCTCTTCCATACCCCGCAACACTGCTCTCTCTCCCCATCCCCCCACTCGCAACAAGAGCAGAGTCCCGCTAGTCCTCACCTTTCACCCCACCAGCCGTCACATACAACAAGTAATCCTCCATCAGTTTCGCCACCTCCAACGTGACCCCACCACTCGCCACATCTTCCCATCTCCCCCCATGTCTGCCTTCCGCAAAGACCGCTCCCTCCGTAACTCCCTTGTCAATTCTTCCCTTCCCTCCCGTACCACCCCCTCCCCGGGCACTTTCCCTTGCAACCACAAGAGATGCAACACTTGTCCCCACCTCCCCCCTCGACTCCATTCAAGGACCCAAGCTATCGTTCCAGGTGCGACAGAGGTTCACCTGCATCTCCTCCAACCTCATCTATTGCATCCGCTGCTCTAGATGTCAGCTGATCTACATCGGTGAGACTTGGCGATCGTTTCGCCGAACACCTCCGCTCGGTCCGCAATAACCAACCTGACCTCCCGGTGGCTCAGCACTTCAACTCCCCCTCCCATTCCGTATCCGACCTCTCTGTCCTGGGTCTCCTCCATGGCCAGAGCGAGCAACACCGGAAATTGGAGGAACAGCACCTCATATTCCGCTTGGGGAGTCTGCATCCTGGGGGCATGAACATTGAATTCTCCCAATTTTGCTAGCCCTTGCTGTCTCCTCCCCTTCCTCAGCCCTCGGGCTGTCTCCTCCCATCCGTCAGCCCTCGGGATCCTCCTCCACCTTTTTCCTTTCTTCTCCCCACCCCCCATCAGTCTGAAGAAGGGTTTTGGCGCGAAACGTTGCCTATTTCCTTCGCTCCATAGATGCTGCTGCACCCGCTGAGTTTCTCCAGCATTTTTGTGTACCTTCAGCATATTCATTAACCTGCCTGTCCTTCCCTGTCCTTCCTTTCAGACTTATAACTTCCACATTCCCATCAATCCCCCCATGCTGTTCCCACCCAACCCACGCCGCTCCAGATTAAACCTTTTAGAGTTAACCTCCTTGCGAGGATATTAGTTCCCCTCCAGTTCAGGTACAACTCATCCCTCTTCATCCCTCTTGTACGGGTCTCACCTTTCTTGAAAGAGGGTCCAATGAACCATGTATCTGAAGCCCACCCTACTGTCCCAGCTCCTTTGCCTTGCATTGAACTGCGCTATATTTCTATTTCTTGCCTCACTCACTCATCACACAACACAGTGGTACAGTGATAGAGTTGCTGCCTTACTACATCAGAGAACCGGTTTTGACCCTGACTATGTTGAGTCTGTGCAGAATTTGTACCTTCTCCCTGTGACCGTGTGGGTTTCCCCCGGGTATTCTGGATTCCTCCCACATTCCAAAGGCATGCAGGCTAAATGTAGGCTAATTGACCTCTGTAAATTGCCCCTAGTGTGTCGCAAGCAAAAATGGGATAACATAGAACTAGTGTACGGACGATCGCTGGTCAACACGGACTCAGTGGGCCGAAGAGCCTCTTTCCATGCTGCGTCGATAGTGTAGACGCAGCATGCGCCTCTTTCCATGCTGCGTCTACACTAAACTAAACTAAACATAGGTAGCAGTTAGTCTAATGTACCACCCATGTTCAAGGCAGAGGTTAAAACTAAGTGAAGACTTTGGGAATCAGTAAATGTTAAACTGCCACAGTTTTTAGTGTCCTGCTGTTAAACCCAAGATCCAGCAGCAATCCTCACAATGCACACGCAATATTTAATTATGCTGATGGAGCTCAGGTTTCACATCCTCAAACATCTCCCTAATTTCATTCAAACCATGACTGTTTATTTTTAATAAAGGAAATGGGGGAAGGTTTATTTGTTTTGTGTTCCTCGATGCCAAGTAAAATGAATGTCTTGGATGCTGGATTAGCTGTGCAGAATGAAAGCAAAGAGGTCAGGAAGCAAACAGCAACAGTGGCTTCCCCTGGAGGGCAGGGTGTTTCCACTGCTGAGACTGTGCACATCCAACGCTGATGCTCCTTATGAGGTTCAAGAAGACTGGGGTAGACACAAAATACTAGAGTAACTCAGCGGGACAGGCAGCATCTCCGGAGAGAACGAATGGGTGACGTTTCAGGTCAAGACCCTTCTTCAGACTGATGTCAGGGGATTGGGTGGTATAGAGATAAAATGTAGTCCAAGACAGTAAGACTGGTGGGAGAACTGGAAACTGGAGGGGGGATGGAGAGAGGGTGAAGGCAAAAGCTGCTTGAAGTTAGAAAAGTCAATGTTCATACCGCTGGGATGTAAACTACCCAAGTGAAATATGAGGTGCTGTTCTTCCAATTTGCACTGAGCCTCACTCTGACAATGGAGGAGGCTCAGGACAGAAAGGTCAGATTGGGAATGGGTAGGGGAGTTAAAGTGCTTAGCAACCGGGAGATCAGGTAGGTTTTGGCGGACTGAGCGGAGTTGTTCAGCGAAACGATCGCCGATATGCAGGGGGTATTGGGGTGAGGTGGATGGGATGGAGGGAGAGGGGAGGGTGGCTGAGGCGGTCAGGAGGAGAGGAAACAAGGTGCAAAGGGATGAAGAACAAAGAGATTGCCTTCACAATCAACAAAATAAATGGGCAGGAGAGTTGCTTCCTTCCAGTGCCAGAAACCCGGGTTATAGCCTGACTTTGGGTGCTGTCTGTACGGTGTTTGTATGTTCTCTCCGTGACCTCGTGGGTTTTCCCCGTGTGGTCCAGTTTCCTCCCACTTTCCAAAGACGTACAGGTTTGTAGGTTAATTGGCTTCGGTATAGATTGACCCTACTTTGTAGGATAGTGCCAATGTACAGGGATCGCTGGTTGGCGCCGACTAGTTGGGCCAAAGGGCTTGTTTCCACGCTGAGTCTCTAAACTAAACTAAACTAATAAAAACTAATAAAAACTAGAACTGGGTCCTAAATATGTTGTTCTTCCAAAATCCGATGGATTTAAGTTCGCGTGCATGGTTTGTGAGGAAATGATGGATGTTGGCTTTTTATTGATAAGAATTGAGGTAAATGATCTGTAGCCTGGGATGCAAGGCGCAAAACCGCTGAAGAAGTGCAGCAGGTCGAGCCACATCTATGGAGGTTAAGGGATTGTCAATGTTCCTTTATCAGGACTGTGTGTGAAGGGGAAATAGCCAGTATAAAGCGGTGAGGGAGGTGTGTGAAGCAGGAGATGGGAAACATTAGGCAGATCCTGGTGAGGAGGTTTTAACATAGGATGTACACCACAGAAAAGGAACAGGAACAATGTCTGTGCCAAACACGTTAAACCAATCCCTTCTGCCTGCACGTGATACATATCCGTCCATTTCCTGCATATCCATGTGCCTATTTGTGTTGCACATACATGGAAGGAGCTACCAGAGGAAGCTGTAGAGATGAGTCTGGTTACAATGATTGAAAGGCATTTAGACAGGTACATGAATGGAATAGATTTAGAGTGATACGTGCCAAATGAACGTAAATAGGACTATCTCAGATAGGCATCTTGCTTTGCATGGATGAGTTGAACATGGCCTGTATCCATGCTGTATAATTCATTGCTTGAGAAAGTACATAATTTAACTGAAAGTTATCTAACTGGGTAGTACAGTGTTGCCTCAGTACTCAACTGCAATGTGAGTTTAGACTTACTCTAGATCAAGTCTTTGGTCATGGACTTGAATCCATGGGCTTTTAACCTACTCTCTGAGCAAAGTATTTTATCTAATCTCCCATTTCATGAGTTATTTATCATCTGATAATGCTGTCGTTCCCTCGATCAATGGAAGAAATCCACCGTCACTCCATGGGTTGGGATTCGTTTAAAAAAACATGAACTGTTCCTGCAAACTGCTGAATAATAGTCACAGAAAACAATCATTCATAGAACTACCAGAAGATTTATGATTTACTAGACTAAGTGGGACCCGTTGGGTCCCATGTTCACACGGGAGGGATGGTCCCCCAATGCAATATTCCACCTCTCCGCCCATTCCAATATTGATGGCCAGTGGGGGGGGGGGGGCTTTCTGGAGCACTAGTATGGGTGTTGTGGGCTGAATGGACTGGTTTCCAGAGGGCTAGTATGGACATTGTGGGCTAAATGGATTCTTGGGGTGGCAGCTCAGTCACTCAAGCCTGATGTGCTGGCAGCTCACTCCCGGCTGGTGGGCTGGCAGTTGACTCACGGCTATCCTTGAAATTCCATTTCAAGTAGGGTGCAAGGCCACCAAATTCAAATGCAGTTTCCTACCATTTCAAGCAGGGTGCAAGGCCACCAAATTCAAGTGCAGTTTCCTACCACTTCAAGCAGGGTGCAGCACCATCAAATGCAAGTGCAGCTTCATGCCACTTCAAGCAGGGTGCAAGGCCAACAAATGCAAGTGCAGTTTCATGCCATTTCCAGCAGGGTGCAAGGCCACCAAATTCAAGTGCAGTTTCATGCTATTTCAAGCATGGTGCAAGACCACCAAATTCAAGTGCAGTTTCATACCATTTCAGGCAGGGTGCAAGGCCACCAAATTCAAGTGCAGTTTCATGCCACTTCAAGCAGGGTGCAAGGACACCAAATTCAAGTGCAGTTTCATGCCACTTCAAGCAGGGTACAAGGCCATCAAATGCAAGTGCTGTTTCATGCCATTTCAAGCAGGGTGCAAGGCCACCAAATTCAAGTACAGTTTCATGCCACTTCAAGCAGGGTGCAAGGCTATTAAATTCAAGTGCAGTTTCATGCCACTTCAAGCAGGGTGCAAGGCCAACAAATTCAAGTGCAGTTTCATGCCACTTCAAGCAGGGTGCAAGGCCACCAAATGCTAGTGCTGTTTCATGCCATTTCAAGCAGGGTGCATGGCCATCAAATTCAAGTGCAGTTTCATACCATTTCAAGCAGGGTGAAACACCATAAAACCACCATAAAACCACACAAAACACCACAAAACACCACATAAACACCACACTCACAGTTCAGTGACATTCAGTGTGTCAGGTTGATTCACAGCTCAGACAGAGTCGTGACCTCTCCCTCCCCCATCTTGCAGAGACTGATCCACACCCACACTTCCGGGTTTTATAATCCCTCCCCCCTCCCACTGGAAGGGGCGTGGCCTTCATGGCGTGATTGACAGGAGAGAGATTCTCAACATTTTTTAAACACTAATAACACTTTTATTTTTCATTGATGAGAAGAATCCTCTGCACCTGATGAGCAGAGAGGGACTGAGTAAGATGGCCAAAAATCACAGCCGTAAGTGGTAGCATTTTATCTAAAATCAATATACAGTGCAAACAATGCAAACCGCCACCAACAACCATTTGCAGTGCTTTATTTCGAACCAACCGCCACCAACAACCATTTGCAGTGCTTTCTTTCGAACCAACCACCATTTGCAATGCTTTATTTCGAACCAACCACCATTTGCAGTGCTTTATTTCGAACCAACCACCATTTGCAGTGCTTTATTTCAAACCTGCCACCATTTGCAGTGCTTCATTTCAAATCAACCACCATTTGCAGGGCTTTATTTCAAACCAGCTACCATTTGCAGTGCTTTATTTCAAACCAACCACCACCAACAACCATTTGCAGTGCTTTATTTCAAACCAACCACCACCAACAACCATTTGCAATGCTTTATTGCAAACCAACCACCATCAACAACCATTTGCAGTGCTTTCTTTCAAACCAACCACCACCAACAACCATTTGCAGTGGGTTTTTTCAAACCAACCACCACCAACAACCATTTGCAGTGCTTTCTTTCAAACCAACCACGACCAACCACCATTTGCTGTGCTTTATTTCAAACCAACCACCACCAACCACCATTTGCTGTGCTTTATTTCAAACCAACCACCACCAACAACCATTTGCTGTGCTTTATTTCAAACCAACCACATTTTCATTTTCAAACCTCATTAAGGGCACTCAAGGTCAGTGAAACCACACTCACAGTTTAGTAGACATGTGTTCAGTGTTATTCACAGCTCAGACTGAGAGATGTGACCCTCTCGCTTTCCCCCATCTTGCCGAGACTGACTGAGGCACTCAACACTTCCTGGTTTTATAGTCCCTCCGGAAGGGGCGTGGCCTTCAGGAGAGAGAATCTCAACAATTTTAAAACACTAATCACTCTTTTATTTTTCATCAATGGGAAAAATCCTCTTGACCTGCACAGCGGAGGGGGACTCTGAGTAAGATGGCCAAAAATCACAGCCGTAAGTGGCAGCGTTCTTTCTAAAATCAATATACAGTACAACAGGAAGTGGTCAAGATCAGACTTTTAGTAATATACAGTAGATGATTTATGACAGAAAGAAGCTATTCGGCCCATTGTGTCTGTGCTAGCTGACCTGGTTCCACCTCCAGAACCTGGTCCATGACCCTGTTCCAGAAGAGAGTTTAAGCGTTTAGATTCTGGAGCAGACATGCAGCAGGAACAGTTTAATGCAGAATAGTTTGAGGTAACACCTTGGTAGAGTGAAGTAGAACAGATTAACCTAGTACATATAAAGTGGAAAAACAATGACGGTGTCAAAACATAGTTCCTGCAAACTGCTGAATAATAGTCACAGAAAACAATGATTCTTAGAATTACCAGAAGATCTATGACACAGAAGGAAGCCATTCAGCCCATTGTGTCTGTGCTAGCTGAAAGAACAATCAAACCCGATTCCACATCCAATACCTGGTCCATGACCCTTTAGACTTTAGACTTTAGACATACAGCTCGGAAACAGACCCTTTGGCCCACTAAGTCCACACCAACCTGCTATCACCACATACAGTACACTAACACTATCCTGCACACTAGGGACAATTTACAATTTTACTGAACCCAATTAACCTACAAACCTGGATGTGTTTGTAGTGTAGGAGGAAACCGAAGCACCCAGAGAAAACCCACATGATCACATGGAGAACGTACAAACTCCGTACAGACAGCACCTGTAGTCAGGATTGAACTGCCGCTGTAAGGCAGCAACTCTACCCCCGCTGTGCCACTGTGTCGCCCTCAGTCACAAATGAGAACCCTGTCAGTCACAACTTCTTTTTATTTATTTATTTTTTATTTTTTATTTATTAGAAGTACATTACATTACAACCACATACATTAGTACTCGTCACTTATGTCTTCTTACAATTAATGTACTCCATTTGCTTTTTACACTAGTAAAAGGAAAAGATTGAAAGAAAGAAGAAAGTGAAGGAAAAAGTGAAAGTGTAGAAAATGTGACAACAAAAAAGGACGAAGACCCTATAAGAACAAAATTAAAAACAAAAGAAAAAGAGTTAAGAAATAGACCCTAGAAAAGAAAGAGAAAGAGAAAGAGGAAAAAAAGAGAAACAAATATTTTTATGAGCATTACGCAAATGGGACATACCAACTCTTCAACTATCATCCCCACTTACCTGACCTCAATTTTTTTTTTTAAGGTACCTTTGCACCCTATATTTGTAATAATTCTATAAATGCAGACCACGTCAGGTGGAAGTGATCTGGTTTACCTGCTAGGAGGAGTCTTATCTCTTCTAGGTGTAATGTTTCGAACATATTTGAAATCCACATGTTTATAGTTGGTATTGGAGCCTTCTTCCAAAATTTTAGAATTAGCTTTTTCCAGTTATTAACCCATAGTCTATTAGTTTCTTTTGAAACACATTTAGTTCTGGACCATCTTCCGTTATTCCGAAGATAATCCATTCTGCTTTGGGTATCAGTCTTATTTTAAATAATTTTGTAAAGATTTCGAAAATTTCATTCCAAAATGTTTGAATTTTTGTACAGAAAACGAATGAGTGCGCTATAGTAGCTTCTTGGGATTGACATTTATCACAAATAGATGATACATTTGGGAAAATTTTATGAATTTTAGTTTTCGAATAATATAATCTATGTAAAATTTTAAATTGTATTAAAGTGTGTCTTACATTAATTGAACATTTATGCACATTTAATAAGTGTTCATTCCAACTTTCCTTTGAAATTTTAATAGCTAACTCTTGTTCCCAGTCTCTTCTGATACCCTCCGTAGATGGTATTTGTACATTTAAGATAATATTATACAAATATGATATTAAGTTTGCTGATTCAGCCTTTATCTGCATTGCCTCATCCAATACATCTGCTGGGTTATTATAATGATCTTTTGTATATTTTTTCAAATAGTCGCATATTTGAAAATATTTAAAATATTGATTATTTCTGAGTTTATATTTTATTTGTAATTGTTGAAATGAAAGTAATTTTCCAGTTTCATACAAGTCACCGAGCGTTTTAATTCCTAGTCTATCCCAATGTGTAAAAGCTTTATCTATAATGGAGGGATTAAACGAAGGGTTATTAACTATGGGGTAATAAAAGTGATAAATTTCTTAATTTTAAATTTTGTTTTATTTGTTTCCAAATTCGGATTGTACTATGAATAATTGGGTTCTTATTATAATTTATATTATTCAGTTTCATTGGAGAGAGGAGGATCGCTCCAATGTTTCCAGTCAGTCACAACTTCAAGTACACTTCTACGTACTGTTTAAATGTGATGAAAGTTAATTTCTCATTCCAACATCCAGTCGGCCAGTGAGTTCCTGATTGCCGCCACACTCTGAGTAATAATTTCTAACCTCATCTCGTCTTAATCCTTAAATTGATGACCTTTACCTCCCTGGTTTTTGGCTACTCTGCTGAGAGAAATCAGTCCTTCATATCTATCTATGCCTCTCAGAATTTTATAAGTATCTCCCACAGCCTCCCCGATTCCAACTGCTACCATTTTCCAAACCTGTAAATTGTAAACTGTGGTTTGCGAATGTCCTCTCCACTCTCTCCAGTGCTATTTTAGCTCTTCTGTTATGAAAACTGATTCCAGGTACAGTAAAACGTTGATAATCCAGCACGCACGGGATCTTGGTGCACTGGACTAACTGTTTTTTGGGTGATTACATGTTATAACAAAAAAATGGCACCAAAACATGGTGAATCTTGTACACTGTCTCTGTGTATTATTCCTTTATACATGTACTTAACTAAGATTGTGCATAGTGTAGAAACAAAGGAGAGTAGATGCTGGTTTGTACCAAATATAAACACAAAGTGCTGGAGTTACTCAGCAGGTCAGGCAGCACCTCTGGAAAAAAAAGACATGTGACGTTTTGGTTCAGGGCCCTTCTTCAGACTGCTTCATTAGACTTCTTCAGAGTCTAAAGTAGGGTCCCTATGCGAAACATCACCCATCCATTTTCCTGCTGAATGACTCCAGGAATTTGTGTCTGACAAAATTGTGCTTATGTATAATGATATTTTTACTGTATGCATAAAACAAATTTTACTGTACCTCGGTAAATGTGACAATAAACCATTCTATTTCCTATCAATACCCCAACCCATCTTTAATTCACTTTCTCTTAAACATTCCAAGTAGAATAAGTCAAGAGTCAAGAGTCAAGAGTGTTTTATTGACATATGTCCCAGATGGGACAATGAAATTCTTACTTGCTGCAGCACAACAGAATATGTGAATATGTAAACATTGTATATAATGGGGAAAAAAAAGAAAAAGTTCAATAAATAATAAATATAGTGCAAATAACAAATAATAATATAGTGTTTTGCAGTTCAGAGCTCATAGCTTATTCGTTGTGTTTAATAGCCTGATGGCTGTGGGAAGAAGCTGTTCCTGAACCTGGACGTTACAGTCTTCAGGCTCCTGTGCCTTCTTCCTGATGGCAGTGGTGAGATAAGTGTGCGGCCAGGGTGGGTCTTTGATAATTTTGGCTGCCTTTTTGAGGCAGCGACTACGGTAGATCCCTTCGACGGTGGTGAGGTCAAAGCCGGTGATGGACTGGGCAGTGGTCACGACTTTTTGGACGTTCAAGTTGCCAAACCAGGCCACGATGCAACCAGTCAGAATGCTCTCTACCGTGCACCTGTGGAAGTTTAGGAGAATCCTCTTCAACATGCCGAATCTCCGTAATCTTCTCAGGAAGTAGAGTCGCTGATGTTCTCAGGAAATAGAGTCGCTAACTATTCAGAGCCCCAGTGGGTGGGAAGCGAGCATAGGTATCAGATTCCCAGGAACTGGGAAGGAAATGGGAAGGAATTGGTGACGTGGTGAATGGTAGGGAGCACAACAAACATGACTTGGTAGCCTAGATGTCAAACCACCAGAATTCCCGAGTGGTGATATAGTAGATTATCAGAAGGTAGAAAAAATGCTGGAGAAACTCAGCAGGTGAGGCAGCATCTATGGAGAGAAGGAATAAACGCCGTTTCAGGTCGAGACCCTTCGTCGGACTGATGTTGGTGGGGGGCGGGGGGGCCTGGAAAAAGAAAGGAAGATGCAGAGACAGGAGGCTTGTGGGAGAGCTGGGAAGGGGGAGGAGAAGGAGGGAGAAAGCAAGGACTACCTGAAATTGGAGGTCAATGTTCATACCACTGGGGTGTAAACTACCCAAGCGAAATATGAGGTGCTGTTCCACCAATTTGCGCTGAGCCTCACTTTGGCAATGGAGGAGGCCCAGGACAGAGAGGTTGGATTCAGAATGGGAGGGGGAGTTGAAGTGCTGAGCCAGCGGGAGATCAGGTTGGTTAGTGCGAACTGAGCGGAGGTGTTGGGCGAAGCGATCGCCAAGCCTGCTCTTGGTCTCACCGATGTAGAGAAGTTGACACTGGAACAGTGGATGCAGTAGATGAGGTTGGAGGAGCTGTAGGTGAACCTCTGCCTCACCTGGAAAGACTGCTTGGGTCCTTGGATTGAGTCAAGGGGGGAAGGTAAAGCAGCAAGTGTAGCATTTCCTGCGGTTGCAAGGGAAAGTACCTGGGGAGGGGGTGGTTTGGGTGGGAAGGGACGAATTGACCAAGAAGTTACGGAGGGAACGGTCTCTGCGGAAAGCAGAAAGGGGAGGAGATGGGAAGATGTGACCAGTGGTGGGATCCCGTTGGAGGTGGCGAAAATGTCGGAGGATTATATGTTGTATGCGACGGCTGATAGGGTTGAAGGTGAGCTCAAGGGGGACTCTGTCCTTGTTACGAGTAGGGGGATGGGGAATGAGATCGGAGCTGCGGGGTATAGAGGAGACCCTGGTGAGAGCCTCATCTATAGTCGAAGAGGGGAACCCCCGTTCTCTAAAGAATGAGGACATCTCCAATGCACGAGTCTGGAACACCTCATCCTGGGTGCAGATGCGGCGTAGACGGAGGAATTGGGAGTAGGGGATAGTGTCCTTACAGGAAGCAGGGTGGGAAGAAGTGTAGTCCAGATAGCCATGGGAGTCATTGGGTTTGTAGTAGATGTCAGTCAGTAATCTGTTACCTGCGATGGAGATGATGAGGTCTAGAAACGGTAGGGAGATGTCAGAAATGGTCCAGGTGAATTTAAGTGACGGATGGAAATTAGTGGTGAAATGGATGATATCAGTGAGTTTATCAGAGTCTTACTGTACTGAGGGTGGTGAATCTGTGGAATTATTTGCCACAGAAGGCTGTGGAGGCCAAGTCAGTGGATGTATTTAAGGCAGAGATAGATAGATGGTACACAAAAATGCTGGAGAAACTCAGCGGGTGCAGCAGCATCTATGGAGCGAAGGAAATAGGTAACGTTTCGGTAATAGGTAACGTTGATGCTGCTGCACCCGCTGAGTTTCTCCAGCATTTTTGTGTACCTTCGATTTTCCAGCATCTGCAGTTCCTTCTTTCACACAGAGATAGATAGATTCCTGATTAGTATGGGTGTCAGAGGTTATGGGGAGAAGGCAGGAGAATGGGGTTAAGAGGGAGAGATAGGTCAGCCATGATTGAATTGTGGAGTAGACTTGATGGGCCAAATGGCCTAATTCTGCTCTTATCACATGATATGATCTATGATCTTATGAGTAATAGAAAGGATTCTAACACCACTGGGGATGTACTGCCCAGATTCTCCACCAGATGGAGAAAGGTGATGAGAAGATCGTTCTCCAGATTGCCAAGAGGTTAAAGGGAAATGAAATAAAGGTGTTCAAAATCACGAGTCAATCAAGAGAAACTGCTTCCACTTAGCAGTAGCCTGAGGACTCAGATTCTGGCAATAGAATCCGTGGGGAAAAGAGAGAATAATTTTGCACAGTTGCGATTTGGACGGTTTGGACAGTTCCGCGGTTACTTCCAAAAATGATTAACACTTTAATTGGAGAACATTGCAGAACCAGGGGATTGACTAGAGAGTTGCACTATAAAGGCACAGCATGGACACAATGGCACAATGGCCTCTTGCAAAGCCAAATGTTGGACTTAGTTTGTTCCTTAAAGAGTGTATTCTTAGAAATATAAAGAACAAGTTTGATTGTTCTTGGGGAGGATAGACGATTGCAAGGTAATGAAAACATGTCTATATAGACTTTAGCAAGAGCTTTGACAAAGTCCGCATGTTAGGCTGGTCTGGAAGGTTAGATCACATGGGCTCCAGTGTGAGCTAACCAACTGGATTCAAAATTGGCTTGTTTAGGAAGGAAATACAGATGCAAGTTTACATCAAGGATAGACACAAATTACTGGAGGAACTCAGCAGGTCTGGCAGTATCTCTGGAGAAAAGGAATAGGTGGCGTTTAGGGTCAAAAGCCTTCTTCAGACTTTTGGAGTGAGGAGGGTAACTTTTTCATAGTAGGCATACCTTAAGGAGATTTTGTGGTGGAACAGACAAAATGCGTAGGATGGAACTGCAGATGCTGGTTTACACTGAAGATAGACACCAAATGCTGGAGTAACTCAGCGGGTCAGGTAGCATCTCTGGAGAAAAGGAATCGGTGAATTGTCTTGTTGGAAGAATGGGAGTGGGGGATTGTTTCTCTGATTGGAGTCCTGGAGGGATCGTTGCAGATCCACTTTTGTTTGTCATTTATATTAACAATTTAGATGATAATGCAGTTGACGTGGTTGGTACATTTGCGGTGGATCCCTCTCTCCTTCCTTCTGATCCACCTCCAGATCTCCCATTTATATTCCCTTTCTCTTATCCACCAGCACCCATTTTTGTTGCCTTTATTCACCTACTACCAACACATTTCACCCACTAATACCCTCCCCTTCATAAATTCCAATGGTAGGTTCCAACAAGAAGTTTATCTAAGATTGCAACAGGATGTAGATCAACTGGAGAAGTGGGCCAAGAAATGGCAAATGGAATTTAATTCTGATGTGCAAAGTGTTGCATTTTCGAAAGTTTAAATAGGCCAGGGCAAAGTAAATGGTATTGCCCTGGAGAGCGCTGGAGACCTTGGGGTGCAGTTATATAGACACAAGTGGATGGGATGATGAAGAAGGTTTTTGCCACACTTGTTTTCATCAGTCAGGGCACTGAGTATAGGAATTGGAACATCTTGTTACAACTGTAAAAGTCATTGGTGAGACCGCACTTGGAGCATTGTGAACAGTTCTAGTGTCTCAGCTATAGGAAGGATGAGATTAAGGTGGAAAAGTGCAGAGAAGAATTGTGAGAATGTTCCTGGGACTGAAGGGCTTGAGTTATAATGTGAGCTCCAGCTGTTTTTGCTGGAGCTTGAGAGGTGACCTTACAGAAGTATATAAAATCATGAGTGGCATAGATAAGGTGCAGTCATATTTCCCCCCCGAGTAGAGGAATCTAAATCTAGAGGGCATAAATATAAGGTTTGAAAGGAAGAATTTAAGAGACATAAATGGAAACCTTTTCATGCAGAGGGTGGTGGGTATATTCAATGAACTACCAGAAGAAGTGGAAGGAGTGGGTACAGTCACAATGTCCCAAAGGCATTTAGACAGGTACATAGATTAAAAAAGGTTTAGAGGGATATGGCCAAATACAGCAAATAGGACTAGTTCAGACTTAAAATTTGGGATGGATGAGACGGGTTGAATGGTCTCTGTTTGTGTGTTGTGTAACTCAATGACTCTGACTCCATTACATGGGTGGCTTTTGTGTCTCCACATCTCATCCTCCAGGCTCTGTCACCACCTTCACCCTCGCCTCCCCCCACCTGGTTCAATCTGCCCCTTTTTCTTCTTGTTTGATTCCATCAATTGGAAGGATCTGAAGAAGGGTCCCGACGCGAAACATGACCTATTCATATTCTCCAGGGATGTTGCATGACCCGCTGAGTTAATCCAGCACTTTGTGCCTTTTTTTCCACTTGTCGATTACCCTGCCTCCCAGCTTGGACCCCTCCCCAGCCCATCACCCGGCTCCTTCTGCCCATCATCACTCACACCTCCTCAGTCCATCTATCATCTACTGGCTCCTCTCTGACCTCTCCTTCTCTCTTCTTATGCCGGCTATCTTCCCTGTCCACCTTTAATCATGATGAGTCTCAGCCTGAAATGTTGACAACTCCCCCCTGCCCCAACCTTCCCTCCCCCATTCCAGATGCAGCCTGACCTGATGAGATCCCCCTGCAGTTTGTTTTTTGCTTACACGTCTGCAGTCTCAGAGTCACAGAGTTATAGAATCCTTCAGTATGGAAAAAGGCCCTTCAGCCCATCCTGTCCATGACAACCAGGATAGAAACTGGGTCACCCCCATTTCCCTACATTTCGCTCACATACGTCTAAACCTTTCCTACCCACATGCACCAAACTAAATATTGTAATTGTACCTGCATCTACCATTTCTTCCGGCTGCTCGCACCATTTACTCACCACTCTCTGTGTGAAGAAATTGCCACTCAGCTCTCTTTACATCTATTCACCATTTCTATGACTCTCATGATGTGTTCCTCAGTAGGCAACCCTCAGTCTCCCATGCTCCAGTGCAAAAAAAGTACCATTCTATTGCCTTTTGTTATAACTCAAGTTTGAGTCCTGGTATCATTCTGGTGATTTTTTTTCTGTACCTTTTCTAGCTCAATGGCATCCATACAGGATGTCTAGAACTGCACACAATACTCCAAATATGATCTCACCAACCTCTTATACTGCTGTGGCATGACATCCCAATTATTGTACTCAGTACCTTTTCTGATGGGCAAGTAAGCCAAATGCCTTCTAAAGCACACCATCTACCTGGTCACTTGTATCCTGAGATGTCTCTGCTCTACAACACCCTCCGGGACCCTACCATTTACTGTGGAAGTCTTCTCCTGGTTTGACATAACAAAACACATCACCTCACACTTGTGAGAGTTAAATCCTCTCTGCCATTCTTAGCCAACTTCCCTAGTTGGTACATATATTTTTCATACGTTCATATGTTTATGTTAATAGGTTCGTAACATAGGGGCAGAATTAGGGCATTCAGCCCATCATGGCTGATTTATCTTTCCCTCTCAACCCCATTCTCCTGCATTCTCCCAATAATCCTTGACACCCATCCTAATTAAGAATCTGTCAACCTCCACCTTAAAAATATCCACTTTGGCCTCTACAGCCATCAGTGGCAGATTCACAGATTCACCATCCTTTGACTGGAAATTCTTCCTCATCTTCTGTCAAAAGTACGTCCTTTTATTCTGATGTTATGGCCTCTGGTCCTAGACTCTCCCAGTAATGGAAACATCCTCTCCACATCCACTCCATCCAGGCCTGTTTCTCTTTAAAAAATATATATATATTATTTTATTTCTTAAACTTAGATAGCCATCCTCACTATATCATCAAATTTCGGTTGCATCTACAAATATAATGCCCACATTAATTACATTGTCATCCAAATCATTGATCTAGATGAGAAACAAAAGTGGACCCCATACAGATTCTTGCCGTACAGCATTGGTCACAGGCCTCCAATTAGCAAAATAACTCTCTGCCACCACCCTCTGATTCTTTCCACAAATAATTTTGAATCCAGTTGGCTAGTTCACCCTGGATCTCACGTGATGTAACTTTCCAGATTATCCTACCATGTGGGTCCTTGTCAAAGAACTTTTTAAAGTCAATACAGACAACATCCACGGCCCTACCCTCATCAATCCTCTTTTGATGACCTTAAATTAAATACAATTTTGATGATAAAATTAAATTGGACTCTTGTGTCTCTGAGATATTTTCTATAAAGGACCAACTTTTGTCATAATGGAATTCAAGGGAAGTTAAGACTGAGACACTATATTTCCCAGTGGGACCTCAGCACACTGACACATTGTTGAGGCAATGGTTTAGGGCTGCTTGCACCAAGAGGCTAGCATGGACCAGAGGGCATGTATGGCTTCCGAATTACATTATCTTTGATGTAAGTTCATCGAGTTGAAACACTGACTCTGTACAAAGGAAGATGGAAAATGAAAAGAGGGAAAAATAATAGTAGCAATGCCATTTTAAAAATATAATTATTTGCATAGAAAGTGGCTAATGCATTTTATTAGGATTGGCTACGTACCATAGCAATATGACTACTGCAGACAGCTGGGCAGAGAAATGACTCTGATTCTGCATGTTGCAGTTCCCAAGCATCTGCTTTTCATGCTGGGGCTGTTAGCTCAGGTGCTTGGAATGCAGCGGACTGAGTCTATAGAATTAACTCGCAAGTACATCAGCCGCACCTTCACATCCATTAGCACAAGGATCTTTGTCTTCCAAACTTACACTATCTCTGGATATCTCTGAAAATCACTATTTTCTAATTGAACTGTCAAAGTTCGTCCAACTTCGGTCTATATTCACGTCGCAGGTTACCTTCCTTGAAGAATACTAGTGAACCTGCTTAAGACTGTTAGGCAGCTTTGTTGTTGCAGTCACTTAGGCGAGCTTTACTTCGAGTTCATAATAAGTTCATAAGTTCGAGGAGCAGAATAAGGCCATTCGGCTTATCAAGTCTACTCCGCCATTCAATCATGGGTGATCTATCTTTCTCACTCAACCCCATTCTTCTGCCTTTGCCCCAAAACCCCTGACATTGTTATTAATCAAGAATCTGTCAATAATAAAAATATCTATTGACTAGGCTTCCACAGCAGTCTGTGGCAATGAATTTCACAGATTCACCATCCTCCAACTGAAGGAATTCCTTCTCATCTCCTTTCTAAAGGTATGTCCTATTATTCTGAGGCTATATCCTCTGGTCCTAGACTCTCCCACATGGAAACATTCTCTCCACATTCACTCTAACCAAGTCTAGCCAGGTTAATTAAATACTTCAATTCGAAATTCTCCGCGGCCATGGGGGAATTGAATATATGTCTCTGATGCTACAGAATTCTGGCATCAAATCTCGTAGAGTAACCACTAAGTTACCGGACCCCACACCTATAAAGGAATTTCCCGCATGCCAGTTGCCTCTGGCTATTGCCTACATGGGTGTTCACTGCTGTCTTAAGTGGCATCTGCTGGAGGTTCTTCATGGTTGCTTGGCCGCAGGAGTCACTCAACCGTGCGGTGGTGTCACAGAAGTTAAATTACCCCGTCATAATCCAGAGACATGAGTTCAACTCGTAGACCGGCAGTTGCGGAAATTAAATCCAGATCTCTCATGAAACAAGGTTTCTCATGATGAGGAACAATGACAAAAAAAAATGGCACTTGGTTCGATAAATTTCTTCAGTAGAGAAAATTTGCTGCCTTGATCCATAATGCCTTGATCCATGATTTTTTGTATGTTGTGTCTATGTTAGTCTGTGTCCAAGATGGCAGTCGGAGGGGAGAGTGGACGCTGGCGCGGTTTAGCTGCCGGTGCTCTCTCCTCACATTGTGTTTCTGATTTTCTTTTTTTGTGTCTTTGGATTGAGTTCTGTCTTTCATTTGTGTAATTGTGATGTCTTTATAACTTATTTTATCCCGATTATTTGTTTCTTTGTTAAACTCTGTAAGGTGTACTTGAGACTTTGGTATAGGCGCCCACAAATACAATTTATTATTATTATTATTATAAGTGACCCAAGTCCCACCAATACAGTTGCCTTACAGTTGATAATACAGTTGATCTAAGGAGAGATAGCTGAATGGATAGCAAATAGGCTCCATGAAAGGAAGCAGAGGGTGATGGTGGAAGGTTGCTTCTCGGACTGGATGACTGTGACTAGTGGTGTGCCTCAGGGTTCGGTGCTGGGCCCGTTACTGTTTGTCATCTACATCAATGATTTAGATGAGAACATACAGGGCAAGATTATCAAGTTTGCTGATGATACAAAAGTGAGTGGTTATGCAGATAGTGAAGAAGGTTGTGAAAGATTGCAGCAGGATCTGGATCGATTGACCAGGTGGGCGGAAGAATGGTTGATGGAATTTAATACAAAGAAGTGTGAGGTCTAGCATTTTGGGACGTTGAACAAGGGCAGGACCTGCACAGTAAATAGTAGGCCTCTGGGTGGTGGTGTAGAGCAGAGATATCTAGGAGTACAGGTGCATGGTTCGTTGAAGTCACAAGTAGATAAGGTGGTCAAAAGGCTTTTGGCACTTTGCCCTTCATCAGTCAGAGTATTGAATATAAAAGTTGGGAGGTCATTGTGCAGTTGTATAAGATGTTGGTGAGACCGCATTTGGAATATTGTGTTTAGTTCTGGGCACCATGTTATTGGAAAGATATTGTCAAGCTTGAAAGGGTTCAGAAAAGATTTACGAGGTTGTTGCCAGGACTAGAAGGTGTGAGCAATAGGGAGAGGTTGAGTAGGCTGGGTCTCTATTCCATGGAGCGCAGGAGGATGAGGGGTGTACAAGATTGAGGGATTATAGAGGTGTACAAAATCATGAGAGGAATAGATCGGGTAGATGCACAGAGTCTCTTGCCCAGAGTAGGGGAATCGAGGACCAGAGTACATACTATAGGTTCAAGGTGAAGGGGAAAAGATTTAATAGGAATCCGAGGAGTAACTTTTTCACACAAAGGGTGGTGGGTGTATGGAACAGGCTGCCAGAGGAGGTAGTTGAGGCTGGGACTATCCAATCATTTAAGAAACAGTTAGACAGGTACATGGAAAGGACAGGTTTGGAGGGATATGGACCAAGCGCAGGCAAGTGGGACTAGTGTAGCTGGGACATTGTTTTCCGGTGTGAGCAAGTTGGGCCGAAGGGCCTGTTTCCACACTGTATCACTCTATGACTCTATGATGCTATGACTTCTAAAAGAGTACTGGGTTAAACTTCAAGGGCAATTAGGAATAGGCAATTAATGTTGACCCTGCCAATGACACTCAGAACCTTCTCAAAATGAAAAATTACCATCCTTCCCGACATTACATCCATCTATAAGCGAACAGAAAAAGAAGCTTAACGCAATATAGAATCAGAAACAGGTCTTTGTCCTGCTGCTCGAGAAAATCTCAGTTAGCCCTGTACCTTATCCATCTCTCCAGCTGATTCCCACCCTGATTCCTTCAGTAACCTATCACCCCCTTGAATAGACCCAACGAGCACCCACAGCCCTCAGGGATATACAATTGTGGTGATCCACTGAGGGAAGGCATGGAACACTCCATGTCGCGAGGCTCTGTCATCAGTTCCACGCCCATCTAAAACCGTTTGGACATTACCTTGTCCATTAGATTTTCAAGGTGTTTCACTGAGATTACTTCTCATTCTTCTAACTAATGAGAATAGAACCATCTAACTTGGGAACTCCACTGGCTTAATAATAGTCTCACTCACATTATTCCCACGTAATTCCCTTTATAATGTACACGGTGGATGGCTCGATTGTAATCATGTATTGTGTTTCCACTGACTGGTGAGCATGCAACAAAAGCTTTTCACTGTACACGTGATAATAAACTGAACACAAACTTGCATGCAACTAATGGCTCCATCTTGTGTATCTATACTGCATGATGCCAAACCTAGCCAAACTGCACACACTTGCAGAGGGATCGTCATAATCACAAAATTGCCCCAACACGATGCCCGTCATGGAAAACTACTGGAGGGGTGACTATCATTATAATGTGAAGCATGAGCCACATGCAAACTGGAGGAACACCGCCTCATATTGCACTTGGGTAGCCCACAACTCAATGATATGAACATTGAATTATACAATTTTAGGTGACTACAAACCACCTCTTTTCCCCACACCCCTCCCCTTTCTCCCCTACCCCCCTCTCCCCTGTGATCCACCTGGACTTGCACCTGTTTCTTCCCTCCCTCTCCCCTTCCATCTACTTTCCTTCCAAGAGCTTCACAATTCACAACTCTCCTACCCTTCTGACTCGCATCTTCTGTCTTTCCATCTTTGGCCTTTGTCCAACATCTGCCTGTCAATTCCCCTCCCCCCTCCCACCTGTATCAACCCATTACCTGCCACGCTTTATCCTACTCCTCTTCCCTTCCAGCTTTCTTCCGCCACCTCTACAAATAGTATGAAGAAGGTCCTGTCCCAAAATGTCACCTGTCCATGTTCTCCAGAGATGCTGCTTGACCCGCTGAGTGACTCTAGCACTGTGTCTTTTTTGTGAACCAGCATCTGCAGTTCCTTGTTTCCTCATTCCCTCAGTACTGCCCCCCCCCCCCCCACACAATACAACACTCCCTTGATACTTTAGACTTTAGAGAAACAGCGATCACCCCATACACTCGCACTTTGCTACACTCTAGGAACAATTTACATTTTTACCGAAGCTAATTAACTCACAACCCTCTACTTCATTGCAGTGCCGGAGGAAACCGGAGCACCCGGAGAAAACCCATGCAGTCACAGAGAGAACGTACAAACTCCGTACAGACGGCGCCCATAGTCAATATCGAACCCGGGTCACTGGTGCTGTAAGGCAGCAACTCTACCATTGTGCCACTGTGCCACTCCCACAGTACAGCTCTCTTTCAATTCTGCCACTCCCACAGTAGTGCCCTGGGGTGTGTACTGCACAGTTCTGAGGACCTCCCTGGACCATCAGTCTTTGCTGCCGGAGGTGGGAATGGAATCCCATGCTCCGTCTCAATTACCCTGCTCGGAATCTAACACCCCCCTCCACTGACCCCACCTCTCCACTGAGCTTTAAACCTTTGCTCTTCACACCAGCGTTTGGGAAATATTTCAAGAGAAGTTATATAAAACAATTTTTTAAATGGGTTCAGGTATTTCACTATTTCCTTTGAATGCAAGCCAGTTCTTTGTACTCTCCTTAGAATACACTGTCTAACGTGTAAAGGAAATCCTTAAGGTTGATGCTTCACATTCACAGGAACCCTGTATCCCAAGGGCATTGCTTTGTTGAGAAGTAAACAGTATAGCTAGTATAAGCAACTAGCCATCCGACTGGTTTACCTCTGACACTTCGATGTTTAGTTAATAGTATAGGCCCTGTCACATTTAATTTAGTTGGAGATGAACCCATCATTTCTATTGCCCTCTGTAACCTCAAGAATCTAAATTTTCCACTCAAACACAGTGCAAGTGCTTTGCAGAGCACACGTGTTCAGACTGCAGGACTGACTCTGCTTTCTGTTGCCTGCTATTTCAATTCTCTGTCCAACTCCCTCTCTGACCTCTCTGTTGTGCAGCCTTCTCTACTGCCATAGTGAGGCCCAATGTAAACTAGAAGAACAACATGGATAGAGGGTGTTTCCATAAGTGGGAGAGTCTAGGACTGGAGGTCACAGCCTCAGAATTAAAGGATGTTCTTTTAGGAAGGAGATAGCAACATAGAAACATAGAAAAAATAGTCAATAGTCAATAGTCAGAATATGTGCTGGATTAGGCCATTCAGCCCTTTCAGTCAGTACCACCATTCAATATGCTCATGGCTAATCATCTACAATCAGTACCCCGTTCCTGCTTTTCCCCCCATATCCCTTGATTCCTTTAGCCCTAAGAGCTAATTCTAACTCTCTCCTGAAAACATCCAGTGAATTGGCCTCCACTGCCTTCTGTGTCAGAGAATTCTACAGATTCACAACTCTCTGGGTGAAGAAGTTTTTCCTCATCTCAATCCTAAATGGCCTGCCCCTTCTTCTTAAACTGTGACCCCTGGTTTTGGACTCCCCCAACATCGGGAAAATTTTTCCTGCATCTAGCCTGTCCAATCCATTAAGAAAGTTATATGTTTCTATAAGATCCCCTCTCATCCTAAATTCCAGTGAATACAAGCCCAGTTGATCCATTCAGTCATCATATGTCAGTCCTGCCATCCAGGGAATTAACCTGGTGAACCTACGCTGCATTCCCTCAATAGCAATAATGTCCTTCCTCAAATTAGGAGACCAAAATTGCACACAATACTCCAGGTGAAGTCTCACCAGGGCCCTGTACAACTGCAGTAGGACCTCTTTGCTCCTAACTTCAAATCCTCTCGCAATGAAGGCCAACATGCCATTAGCTTTCTTCACTGTCTGTTGTACCTGCATGCTTACTTTCTGGTGAGACAGAATTTCTTTAGTCAGTTGGTGGTGATTCTGTGTAATTCTTTGCCACAGAAGGCTGTGAAGGCAAAGTCAGTGGGTGTATTGAAGGCATAGATAGATAGATAGATAGATACTTGATTAGTATGGGTGTTAGAGGTTATGGGGTGAAGGCAGGAGAATGGGGTTGGGAGAGATGGATCAGCCATGATTGAATGGCAGAGTAGAGTTGATGGACTTAATGGCCGAATTCTGCTCCTATCTCTTATGATCTTATGAGCTTATGAACATCTTGTCTCCCATCCAGGAACTTTGCAAGCCCCTGGAATGCACACTGTGTTCTCCAACTTAAGGTAATCTGCTCCTGAATATTTCCTTTATTCTTTTGTCCTTTCTCACCCCGTTACTTTACGCTACCTCCCAAGTGGTCAATTGATCAGTCAACCTATCTCCATATAATCTTTTATCTTACACTTCACTCCACCCCTGCCTCCCTCAACTTCAACTATACTTTGAAAACTGTAAACCACTCTGCCCCCAGCTCTGCAGAAGATCGCTGGTCCAAAACAATGACCACTTTCTCTTTCCACAGATGCTGCTTGAATGACTGAGATCTTCCATGAGAGTCAAGACTCAAGAGTGATTTATTGGTATATATCCCGAAACGGAACAATGAAAATCTTACCTGCAGCAGCACAACCGGTATATAAACTTAGCACTCTGTAAAGCACCTTTATAATCAACAAAACTAAAGTTCAGTATATAAAAATCAAACAATAATAGTACAGACGAAAACAATGCCCCCCAAGTCTTTGTAGTTCAGAGCTTAGTTGGAGGTTGTAGTGTTTAATAGCCTGATATTTGTGTGGAAGAAGCTGTTCCTGAACTTGGACATTACAGCTTTCAGGCTCCTGTACCTTCTTCCTGAAGGCAGGCATGAAATTTGTGTGTGGTAGGGGTGGTGTGGGACTCTAACGATGTTGGCTGCCTTTTGGCTGCCTTCCTTGGTGGGATTTTCCAGTATTTTTTGTTTTTGTTTCAGCTTCTTGCTTCTGCAGTTTTATTTGGTTTCCCTTTTTTCCATTTGTTCACAACTGTTGGCATCACTTTAACATTACTGGGCAATATGAAGGCAAACTTTACTTTAGACATACTTCAGTGATATAGCATGGAAAGTGGCCCTTTGACCCGTGTCCACTCCGGCCATCATTCACCCCATACAATGGCACTACCCTACATATGTGCGACAATTTACAATTTCCAGAGCCAATTAACCAACAAAACCAGTGGCGGAAATCCAGGGGGGGCCAGGGGGGACACGTCCCCCCCCCCCAGCCGTGTTTTGAGAGGTGGGGGACGCTCCCCCCGCCCCCCCCCCACCCCCACACATTTTTTGTAGTCTGGATTTTAAAACCCGGTGAAATCTCCGCTTTCCGCGAGACAGTGGGGGTGGGACTGCTGATCGAGGGCGCCGATTGGAAGAGAGAGACGTCGGTCAGCAGGCAATGGGGGCAGAACATGATGATTCAGCGCAATGATTGGAGGAGGGAGGTGTCGGTCAGAGGCGGAAGTAGGGGTGTGGGACGGCCACCAAGAAATTCTGTCCCCCGGTCCCCTCAATATTTTGATAGCGATTTCCGTCACTGAACAAAACTGTATGTCTTTGGAATGTAGGAGGAAACTGGAGCATCCACAGTAAACACACGCAGCCATAGGGACAATGTACAAACTCCGTACAGACAGCACCCATAGTCGGGATCGAAACCAGGGCTCTGATGTTGTAAGGCAGCAAATCTACCTCTGAGCCACTGAAGCACATTTCTGTGGTTCTGGAGTCACAGATACATCAGACTGGTTAAAGGCTGCAGATTTCCTTTAAAGTGAACTCGACGGGTTTTTATGAAAGTTCAAGAGTTTGATAGACATAATGTAATTACTAATGTCAACATTTTCTCAGGTCTGTTTAATTCATTGACTTTAAATTCCCAGTTAATATGATGAGAGTTTAAACTTACAATACTAATACATTAATACATTAATCCTTCCTTCTGAATTCTTCATCTGAGAATATAATCATTACTTTGCCATGTCATCACTCCTGAAGTATTTTAAAATTGATGAAATATACAAGAAATGCAGTAAGGATTTTGTTTTTAAGGATTTCACAAAGGAAGACAAACGATTGGTTGGGAAGGGGATAAAAATAGAGTTTGAGAGAAAGTTTGCAGAGGACAAAAAAAGTAAAGGCTACAAAAAGGGGATGGCTTAGTGGCTCAGCTTGTGGAGCTGCTTAACAACTCGTGACCCGAGTTCAATCCTGGCCTCGTGTACTGACTGTATGGTGTTTGCACGTTCTCCCTGTGACTGTGTGGGTTTCCTCTGGGTGCATTGGTTTCCTCCCACAATCCAAGGACATGAGGTTTGATAGGTTAACTGACTGTAATAAATTGGCTCTTGGGTACAGGTGAGTGGCAGAACCTGGGGGTCGATAAAGGGAATGTGAGGAGACAAGGTTACACAGAACATTAAAGGGCCTGTCCCACTTAGGCGTCATTTGCACGTCATTTATGCGACATCATTTACGCGTCACGACGCACGCGTCGTGCGTCGTGATGTGCACGTGATGCGCGCATGGCATGCATTATGTGCGCATGGTGTGTGATGACGTAGCCAGTGATGCACGGTCGCGCGTGGCGCCCCAGGATTTTGCGATTCACAACATTTTCACGTGCCACCTGCGTGACGCGCAAATGACGCCCAAGTGGGACAGGCCCTTAAGAATGGGTAGGAAGGAACTGCGGATGCTGGTTTACACCCATAAAGCTGGAATAACTCAGCGGGTCAGGCAGCATCTCTGGAGAAAAGGAATAGGCGGCGTTTCGGGTTGAGACCCTCCTTCAGACAGAGTCAGGGGAAACGGAAACGAGAGAGAAATATGCTATATAGAACAAATAAATGAAATATAGGCAAAAAACAATGATGATCAAGGAAATGTGGAGCCCACAATGGCCATTGTTGGCTATGGGGTAGGTGATAATGAATTACACACACAGTGAAATTCAACAGGACGACTGTGAAACTAGTACAATGTCTACTGTGGGGAAGGGGCTGAAAGAGAGGGGATGCAAGGGTTACTTGAAGTTAGAGAAATCAATATTCATACCATTGGGTTGTTAACGGCCCAAGTTTATTGCTCTGTATTGCTCTGTGAGCCAACAGACTTGACTGGCTGAAGAATGCATCGAATGTGGGGTCTGGGAAGGTCATAAGCTCATAAGGAATAGGCATTCGGCCCATCAAGTGTACACCATTCAATCATGGTTGATCTATCTCTCCCATCTAACCCCATTCTCCTGCCTTCTCCCCCATAACTTCTGACACGTGTACTAATCAAGAAGTGGTGGTAAGTCTATAAATGGGTGTTTTGCTCAGCCATTGTAGTCAATGATGTGGACTGCATCTGTAGTCAGATATGGACCAGATCATATCAGAGGGGCAAATCTGCTCCTCTGACAGGCATTAGTGAAGCAGGTGGCATTTTGTCCATTATCTGATAGATCTTGATATCATCATTGCTAGGACTAGCTGTCATTTTCCAAATTCAGTGTTTTTAATGGAATTTAAATTAAATTCTACTGCTGACATGCTGGGGTTTGAACTCAGGTGTCTAGTTTTTTAATCAATTTGTCTTCACACAGAGATTTATACTTATAGAAAACGAGCTGCCAGAGGAGATGGTAGTGGCTGGTGCAATATGACATTTAAAAGACATTTGAATAGATACATAGATAGGAAATATTTTGACGGATATGGGCCAAACACAAGCAAATGGGATTAGCTCAGGTGGACATGTAGGTCAGCAAAGATTTGTTGAGCTGAAGGACCTGTTTCCATGTTGTAAATTACATTAAATCCTCTGGATTACCAATCCAGTATGTTAGCCGCTACACCGACATTGCATCCATTTGCACATAGTAAGTCTCACAGCAAATTATGTGGTTGCAACTTTTTAATGTTATTTTATTAACGTCAATTGAAAGTTGGCAATCGATAAGGATACCAGATCATTCCTTTTCCAAATTACATCCTGGGGAAGTTTCCATATCTACCTGAGAGAGCAGGTTTAACATCTCAACAAAGATACAATGGCTGTGACTGCAGCTCCACTGTGAACAAAGCTTCCAAGAATCATGAACAACTGCATCAATGCTACCTTGTTTAGTTTAAGTTTAGTTTAGTTTAGAGATACAGTGCGAAAACAGACCCTTTGACCCAGAGAGCCCGCACCGACCAGCCATCCCAGCACATGAACACTATCCTTCACACACTAGGGATAATTTACACTTATACCAAACCAATTAACCTACAAACCTGTACGTCTTTGGAGTGTGGGAGGAAACCGAAGATCTCTAAGAAAACCCACGCAGTCACGGGGGAGAACGTAAAACTCCGTACAGACAGCACCCGTGGTCGGGATCGAACCTGGGTCTCTGGCGCTGCAAGTGCTGTAACTGTCTGACGGAGAAGACAAGATAGAGCAGGAACCTTTTGGAAGCAGTGGGAGATTTGAGATCGAGGAATATAATTGGGTTACCATTGTGGTCATACCATATGTGGTCTACAGCTACCCAAGACTCTGAAATACCCTCTCAACTGGTTCTCTTTCCTCTGTCCAAATACTCCTTAAACCCTATCCCTTTGACGAAGCGTTTGGTCACGTGCCCTGTAACAAGAGACTGCAGATATGTAAACTGTTGTAAGGATCACCGTACAAAAGAACACAGAGGTGTCTCTGGCGTGTAACTAGATGAAAAATCCACAGGTCTGGACAACTGGTTGAGAGGTAAGATTTTATACATATCCGTCGCACCTGTCTGTATTAAATTAAAAATATATATCTTTCATGATCTGAACATTACTGACAAGGCCAGAGTTTATTGTCCATTCAAGAGTCAACCACATTGAATGGTCTGTAGGAAGGAACTGCAGATGCTGGTTTAAACTGAAGATAGACACATAAAGCTGAGGTAACTCAGCAGGTCAGACAACATTTCTGGAGAAAAGGAATAGGAATAGGTATTCTTCTCTTCCCCCTCTCTCGCCATCCTTTTCTCTACATTCCCTCGTTCATTCCTTCTCCCTTTCTTTCCCCTTCCATCGTTCTCCCTGTATCCTTATAGAAACATAGAAACATAGAAAATATGTGCAGGAGTAGGCCATTCGGCCCTTCGAGCCTGCACCGCCATTCAATATGATCATGGCTGATCATCCAACTCAGTATCCTGTACCTGCCTACTCTCCATACCCCCTGACCCCTTTAGCCACAAGAGCTCCCTCTTAAATATAGCCAATGAACTGGCCTCAACTACCTTCTGTGGCAGAGAGTTCCAGAGATTCACCACTCTCTGTGTGAAAAATGTTTTTCTCAACTCGGTCCTAAAGGATTTCCCCTTTATCCTTAAACTGTGACCCCTTGTCCTGGACTTCCCCAACATCGGGAACAATCTTCCTGTATCTAGCCTGTCCAACCCCTTAAGAATTTTGTACGTTTCTATAAGATCCCCCCTCAATCTTCTAAATTCCACCGAGTACAAGCCGAGTCTATCCAGTCTTTCTTCATATGAAAGTCCTGACATCCCAGGAATCAATCTGGTGAACCTTCTCTGTACTCCCTCTATGGCAAGAATGTCTTTCCTCAGATTTGGAGACCAAAACTGTACTGCTCCTATACTCAAATCCTTTTGCTATGAATGCTAACATACCATTCGCTTTCTTCACTGCCCTTTATGGCCCACTCTAGCTTGTTCTACCTATCCCTCACACCCCTCCTTTAAATTATCCCTCTCTCCTCTTCTCACCTTCCCTCCCTCCGGCGTTATTTAATCATAGAGTTATGTAGCATGGAACCAACCTCTTGTCCATGTTGGCCAATGTGCCTACCTGAGCTAATCCCATTTGCCTGTGTTTGGCCCATATCCCTCCAAACCTTTCATATCCACGCACTTGTCCAAATGTACAAGACAAGACAGGCCAGCGAGCCGGGGTGAGGTCGGAACTCTGCGGGCGGTTACAATCTCGTAGCCCTTCCCTCTCTCCCTCCAGTCCAAGCCAAGCCCCACTCTCCCTCCTCGCACACTAACCTGGCACTAGCAGGTGGCTGACAATGTGACGCTTTCGGTATTCGCTGTGGGATGAAAAGAAGTTATTCGCAGATAGGGTTACGGCTGAGGGAGGAGCTAGGAGCTAGGAGCTAGCGAGGGAGAGAGAGAGAGGGAGAGAGGGGGGTGGGAGAGAAGGAGCTTCCTGTTTGTGAGAATTGCTTGCGATATATTTTTTTTAATCACAAAAGTCCACCGCGGTTCATAACCTACAGATGTGGCGGGAGAAGAGAAGAGAGCTTCTGTAGAGAGCAATTCTGTGCCGGGCATCAGTGCTGCCAAGTCTCGACTCGTCCTTCTGACAACTTTTTTTTAAATTCTTGTGGAAATGAATGTCCTCATCTTCTACGTGTTGGCGGTCACCTCGCAGTTGGCTCCGGGAGGTGAGTTGGCCTCGTATTGCCGTCGATATTCGCCGGTCAAGCGCCTTGTCCGGAGTTTGATACACTCTTTGTTGCCTCTAGCCCCCAAGCCTTAAATTGCATAAGCGACACGGTGCGAGAGGGTTTAAACAAAAGTGTGTGGTGCTGCACTGTCCGCGGGTCTGTTATTTGGCGAGTGCAATGAGTTAAGACATAAGAGTTAGCAGCATGACATTTAAAAATGACAAATGGTACCCCCTTGAGCACTCGCTGTCAGATCTTGCAACTTAATTTTGTCTCTGCATGTCTCTGGGGCCAGGTGTTAACATTCTTGCGGCGTTAAGAAAACAGCATCTAGGTGTTTCAGACACATCTACATCCCCAGCGCCCCTTTTAACTCCACACCTTTGAAATGCCTGCATTTCTGTGAAATTCGGTTTTATTCGGCTTTCCGCGCACTTCCCTCCCTTTGAAGTCGGCAGGAAAAGGCTGCTTTCTCATGTAAATGAAAGATATCTGCAGCAACAGGCAGCCCGCGGCTTATCTGCTGTTTGCAGGGAAGGGAAGGAAGCCGTTTTCCAAGCCGTCACGTCGAGGATGAAAAAGTGATCGTGTTTCTACGACAGGTGACAGTGCTGCGGCCTGCGGAATGTGCTCGCCACGGACTATTGATGTCCTGGGGAAGGTTGGCCGGGACATTCCCGAGCCTCTTCGAAGTGGGGATCCCGTGGTATCGTTCCCGAGGGCTGGCGCTGGGAAAGAGCGCCCGGTAATGGAGTGGCAACCGAGTGTTGTTGGAGAGGGAACCACGCCAAAAGTGCTTTAACTTGAATAAGATCACGGTGGGAAGTCCATTAGGAGGGTTTCGGCCCGAAACGTTACCTATTTCCTTCGCTCCATAGATGCTGCTGCCCCCGCTGAGTTTCTCCAGCATTTTTGTGTACAGTCCATTAGTCCCTCTGGTTTGTGAATGCCACCAATTTGTCAAAACGACATCAATTTGCTCTGGTCTTTATTCGCCTCCAGCCCCCCACCAAACCCTACTTTCAGTCCGAAGAAGGGTCCCGGCCCGATACGTCACCTATCCTTTTTCTCCGGAGACGCTGCCCGACACGCTGGTTACTCCAGCACTTTGTGTCTCTCTCTCTCGCGTCAAACCTCACCTCTTCCCCCTAGTTTATTTTGGTCGTTTGCCTGAACGTTTGGTTCAATGCGAGTTTTGTCTGATAAATTAGAGGCGATGTGCAGATAGAGCAACACCAGCATAACAACGTCCTGGAAGGACTCAACCCCAGCTAGTTTGAGCTCATATCTCTGGATCAGCTCGTACCTTGCTCAAGTGTCCCGTCGCATCGGTTACCTTTGCTTATAATAAGGCCAAGGCTCGTCCTGTCTGTGGACGCAAGGCATCGCCGGGTTTGGCTCTGGAGACAGTCGGGTCGTCGCTCGGAAACACAGTCTGTCCACCACCCCACCCCCCACAGACGCTGCCTGACCCACTCAATCTCTCCAGCAGTTTGTTTGTTTTTTAGTTTGCTCGGATTTCCAGCATCTGTAGACTCCTGGGACTGATCCGCCAGCTCCTTTCGGAAGTCTGTCAAGTTGCCTCGTGAATCCCAGAGCACCGTCCTGTTCAGATTAACTTTGCTCCCAGCAATAAACTTGGAAATTGATATCCAAATGTATCAGAACGATTTTCGGAAACCAGCCCCTATCGCGTAAACGCCACTGCAGGGACTTGCATACTGTCAGTGTAGCCGCAGTTAAATTCATCACGGAAACAGGCCTTTCGGCCCATCGAGTCCCTGCTGACTATCGTCCACTAATTCAATGTTATTCTACCCGCATGTTTACAACCCCCCCCCCCACACATACACACATACACATTCTACCACGTACCGACACATTTTACGATTTACATTGCCGATTACTTGCCAACGAACAAATCTCTGGGATGTGTTTTGGGAGAAGAGGGGGTGTGGAGTGGATAGGGGAGGGGAGGGGCGGGTATTGGGGAAGAACCAGAGCACCCAGGGGAACCCCACACAGTCGCAGAAAAACAACGCGCAAACTCCACAACCATCGCCGGAGGTCAGGACGGGGATCGAACCCAGGATCACGAGAGCTGTGAGGCAGCGAGTCTACCCGCTGCAACACTCGCAACGCCCTTAACCCTTGCGTGACCTCTTCGATTGTAGAATCTAGGGATTTCTGCAGTGGGGAGGAAAGCAATCAAGCCTGTCTCCCGCGTGAATTTGAAGCTCTTCAAAGAGGAGCAGGGTCATACCCCTCTGTGGACTGGCCATTATCAGCAATACCAAAACGGATTATCTGAGCATTGTTACTTTGCTGCTCATAGGATCTTGCTGAGCACATTTGGCTACCCCGTTCCACAACTGCGACTGTGGCCGCACGTCAATGGGTGTGAACAGTTCTGCGACGATCTTTCAAAAAGATAGATGAAAGAGAGAACAGTGCAGCCCAGGAAACAGGCCCTTCTATCCTCCTGCTAAACATGATGCCAAATTACACATCTCCTTCATCTGCACATGATCCTCCATTCCCTGCTAATCCACACACCTATCTATAAGCCTCTTAAACACCTCTACTTTATCTGCTTCCCCTGCTGAACGTCAGCAGTACGTTCCAGGCACCCACCAGTCTCTGTGCTAAACACCTGCCTGCACACCTCCTTTAAACTTTCTCTCTCTGATAGTCATAGAGTCTTATAGTTTCTTCCCAGCTCTTATCAGGCAACTGAATCATCCTACCACAACTGGAGAGCAGTCCTGAACTACTATCTTGGTGACTCTTGGACTTCTTTGATTGTATTTTACTGGTTATACTGTGCACTAAAGGTTATTCCCTTATCGTGTATCTGTACACTCACTGTAAATGGCTCGATTGGAATCATGTATTGTCTATCCGCTGACTGGTTAGTGCGTAAAAAAGCTTTTCACTGTACCTAGGTACACATGACAATAAATTAATATGGTGTGGAAACAGGCCCTTTGGCCCAGCTTACCCACACCAGCCAACATGTCCCATCCACACTAGTCCCATCTGCCTGCATTTGCCCCATATCCCTCCAAACACGTCCTATCCATGTACCTGTCTAAATGTTTCTTAAACATTGCAATAGTATCAGCCTCAACTACTTCTTCTGGCAGCTCGTTCCATACACCCACCACCCTTTGTGTGAAAAAGTTACCCCTCAGAGTCCTATTAAATCTTTCCACCCTCAAGTTAAACCTATGTCCTCTGGTTCCTGATTCCCTTACTCTAGGCAACCCGATCTATTCCAAAGACTATGCCCTCTAGTCTGACATTTCCACCCTGGGCAAAAAAGTTCTGATTCTCTATTGCCTACCCTATCTATGCCTCTCGTAATTTTATTTCCTTCTATCAGGTCTCCCCTCAACCTTTGGTGCCCCAGAGAAAACAATTCAAATTTGTCCAACCTATCCGAATAGCCAATGCCCTCTAATGCAGGCAGCATTCTGGTAAACCTCTTCTGCACCCTCTCCAAAATGTCAACATTGTGAAATTGTAAAAGACTCCAAATGATTGAACATTCCTTCTTAATCAATCTCGTCCACCCCTCAACACCACTTCCTGACTCACTACTCCTGTAATTTAAAGCATTTAGTTTAGAGATACAACGCGGAAACAGGCCTTTTGGTCCATCGGGTCCGCGCCAATCAGTGATCCCCGCAAAGTAACGCTATCCTACACACACCAAGCCAACTAACCTACATACCTGTATGTCTTTGGAGTGTGGGAGGAAACCGAAGATCTCGGAGAAAACCCATGCAGGTCACGGGGAGAACATACAAACTCCGTACAGACAGCACCCTTAGTCGGGATCGTACCCGGGTCACTGGCGCTGTGAGGCAGCAACTCTACCAATGCTGCCCTTACCAGATATTTATTACCAGATTCCATTAATCTTCTGACTTGACATACCTCATCTTGTTTGAGCTCATATCACTGGATCAGCTCGTTACCAGTTCAATAACAATAACTAGACCACCACACATGTAATTAAAGTAATTTAAGCCACGTCTAAATTATGTCAATTTGAAATAAGTCGTCATTAAAATAAAGTAAGCAAAATCAAACTTGTTATCTTCAGGTAAAGTACTGATTCAAGCCCCAACAGATGTATCAGCTCTGGCATTAACCTGGGGACCCAGATATGAAGGAGCCCTGTCCCTTAGCTCAGTATATAACTCGTGTCACTGGTCTCAATGCCACCCGACCTCCAATATATCCCCTACTTTCTAGGGGCCCAGTAGTGGTCGCAGTTGTAGGTGGCACAGTGGCGCAGCGATAGATTTGCTGCTTGCAGCGCCAGGGTTCGATCCTGACTACGGCAGCTGTCTGTATGGAGTTTGTACGTTCTCCCCGTGACCGCATGGGTTTTTTGCGAGATCTTCGATTTCCTCCCACACTCCAAAGATGTATAGGTTTATTGGGTTAGTTGGCTTGGGTTTGTATACTTGGTATAAGTATAAATTGTCCCCAGTATGTAGTCTTGTGTTAATGTATGGGGATCGCTGGTCGGTGCGGACTCGGTGAGTCGAAGGGCCTGTTTCCACGCTGTATCTCTAAACTGAAACTAAACTAAAGTCAAGTCCCTTGTGTTACTCTTGCTGCGTTGGAGTTTTTAAACATTTTACTTATTCACTTTTCACATCTTTGCATCACTGGCACTTATTAGCATTTATTACTCAACTCAAATTATCCCCTTGGGAATACGTTGGGTCTTTGAAATTCAAACATATGTGGTGAATCTGGAATCACGTGTAGGCCAGAAAGGGAAAGAAAGGTAAATTATTGAACCAGATGGGTTTTTACAGCTATTTAGTGTTTGTTGTGCTCCTCATTACAAATACCATAACTCTCAGATTATTAACTGGATTTAAATACCATAATGTCTTGTTCAACTCTAGTGGGTGAGTTATAGGGCATATATAATTAAGTTGGAAGGGTGCAGAAAGGTCTCATAAGGATGTTACCAGGACTGGAGGACTTGAGTTGAAAAGAGAAGTTGGGATATGCTGGGACATCTTACTCTGGGGCATTGGAGGTTGAGAGGTGATCGATCTTATAGAGGTTTATAAAATAATGAGGGGCATAGATAAGGTGAATGCTCACAGTCTTTTCCTGGGTGGGGGAGTCTAAAGCTAGTGGGCAATGATTTAAAATGAGAGGTGAAATATTTGATGGGGGCCTAAGGGGCATTTTTAAAACATTATTAGGGGGTTATAGTGGTGCTGCCATAGAGTTACAGCGCCAGAGACCCAGGTTTGATCCTGACTATGGACGCTCTTTGTACAGAGTTTGTACGTTCACCCTGTTACCATGTGGGTTTTTCCCGGGTCTTCAGGTTTCCTCCCACACTCCGAAGACGTACAGGTTTGTAGGTTAATTGGCTTCTGTAAATTGTCGCTAGTGTGTAGGATAGTCTTAGTGTACGGGTGATTGCTGGTCCACGTGGACTAGGTGGGCTGAAGGGCCTGTTTCCGCGCTGTATCTCTAAAGTCTAAAGTCTAAAGGTTAGTGTGTATGTGAAATGAGCTGCCAGAGAAAGTGGTAGGGAGAGTGGTACAATTACAAATTTAAAATAAATTTTGACAGGTTTATTGATATGAAAGGTTTAAGAGGGTTATGGGCCAAATGCAGGCAAATGGGGTTTGGCTAGAGACACTTTGGTCAACACGTACAAGTTGGATTGAAGGACTTGCTCCCATGCTGTATACGTCGATTATTTTATCGTTCTATAACAACTGTGTTGGGATTTGAACTCTAGACTCTGGATTCTAGGCCATTGGACTCCAGTCATTACCATGTCCCTGGACACAATGAAGGTCTCACTATGAGCTTGGATTTGTGAAGCTCCACAGACGGAAAATAGCAGTATAACCTGCATATCCCAAATACCCTTATGACATAGAGGGAGACCATTGATCCTATGTCGGCTCATAGCAATTTTAATATACACACTGGGGGCAATTTGCAGCGGCCAAATAGGCAACTAACCCGTATATTTTTGGGATGTAACACACCTGCAGTTACAGGAAGGTAATGCAAAATCCACATGAATAGCATTGGATGTCATGGATTGGACCCAGGTCTGAAGTGTGAGGTAGCAGTTCTACCAGTAGAATATGTGAAGCATTAACCAGTACATTGGAAGCATGCACAGCTAGCACCAAGCTCTGCCGAATAACTGCAAACCCCGACTTTTCCTTTTTGTTGCCACAGTGAGTTCCAAGCCGCCTGTAGGAGCCTCGGTGGAGTCCGAGAGAGCCAGCTATCAGCAGTCGGAGCAGATGCACCTACATTCACGTCGAGAGAAGCGTTGCTCCTGCAGAAACATGCAGGACACAGAGTGCGTCTACTTCTGCCACGTTGGCATCGTCTGGGTCAATACCCCAGGGTAAGTGATCACTGTGGCTGGCAGAGTTAACCACCAACCTTTGGATGGCTTCCTGTGTTCATCTGCTGTGGGGATCCCCAGACCAGCGTCCCATCTCTCACCTTCGCTAGTCCAATAGATTGGAGTTTGTCTTTTCTTGTACCTTTTGCTTCCTGATTTACATCTATTATAGGTTAAACAAGGCGGCACGGTGGCGGAGTGGTAGAGTCGCTGCCCTATAGCACTTGCAGTGCCGGAGACCCGAGTTTTATCCCGACTACGGGTGCTGTCTGTACAGAGTTTGTACGTTCTCCCCGTGACCGCATGGGTTTTCTCTGAGAGCTTCGGTTTTGTCCCGCACTCCAAAGACATGCAGGTTTGTAGGTACATTGGCTTGGTATAAGTGTAAATTGTCCCTAGTGTGTGCAGGATAGTGTTAATGTGCTGGGATCGCTGGTCGGTGTGACTCAGTGGGCCTCTTAATGCCTCAGTTTAAAAAACTTTGATCCTTGATTTGAAATCCCACTATGACATGTCCCCATCCGTCTCTATAATGTCCTCCAGTTCTGTAATCCTGAGAAATCTTTCATTCTGCCTTTAGCTCGCACTATTATAGTGTGGTTGCCTAGTATCAATAATAATTTATTGTATTATAGTTAATTGTACATTTATTATTGTGTTGTGTTAACACATTTGTAAAACTGCAGCAAGTAAGAATCTCATTGAACCCGTCTCAATGCATGTAACAAAATGATCACTCTTGACTTAACTCTTAATCATTCCTGATTTCCATCAGTCCACCTGCCCTAAGCTCTGAAATTCCTCCTCCCTACACCTCTCCATCATTCTCTTCTCTCATCCTTTCAAATGCTCCTTAATATTGACCTTTTTGTACAAGCCTTTGATCATTTGCTCTAATCTCTCTGCCTGTGACTGTGTCAGATTCCTTTTGTGTAACACCTTGGCATGTTTGTTTTACGAAACCAGGCACCAGTTCAGTTCTGCTGCACTTCAAACAGGAGCATTACTTTTAAGAGTTATGCAAATTATCTGTATGCCAAGGAAATTTGACACACTTGTATAACTTTACTGATCAGGTCTCTGCCAGGGCAGTGTCTCAGTTGCTAGCACCATAGTTTAGACTGAATGCCAAGGTCTTGAAGAAAGAGTAGAGAAGATTTACTGGAATGCAAACAGGGGTTAGTGTTTGAAGCAGAGGGAATAGCGATGCTCAGACTATTCTTCAAACAGCAGAAAAGGCCAAAACTGGTTTTACAAAGTCACTTTACATTAGGAAAGGGTTTGGGTACAGTTTCTAGACTCATAGAACTATACAGCATGGAAACAGGCCTTCCGGCACAACTTGTTCGTGCTGAAGTCTAATGGGCTAGTCCCACTTGCCTTGCATCTGGCTCAAGTCCCCCAAACCTTTCTATCCAGATACCTGTCCAAGTGTCTTCTAAATGTTATAATTGTAGACACCACTACCACTTCCTCTGGTAGATAGTTCCATATATTCACTGCCCTCAGTATAAAAAAAGTTGCTTCTCGGCTTCCTTTTAAATCTTTCTCCTGAAATCGATGCCCTCTATATATTGATTCCCCTGATGTGGGAAGAGACTGAGGCTATTCACCTTATCTATGTCTCTCATGTTTTTATAAATCTCTGTAAAGTCACTCTTCAGCCTCCTGTACTGCAAGGAAAGAAGCTATCCAGTCGCTCCTTATCCAACCCCCCTCCCCCCCCAGACCCTGTGACCTCCTCGTAAATCATTTTTGCACCTCTTCCAGTTTAATGACATCTTTCCTACAGCAGTGCGACCAGAACTGTGCACAGTACTCCAAAGGTGGCCGTATGTATTGTACAGCTATAGCACATAGAACATAGAACAATTTGTCACAGAAACAGCACTGTCGGCCCACAATTTCTATGCCAAATGCGATGCTATGTTAAACTACTCTCCCCTGCCTGCATGTGATCTATGTGAGCTTGGAGAGGCACAGTATGCTGAGTGAGTGCAGATGAGTGGTAGAACCTTGGGAAGCCAATGTGAATATGAGAATAAAATAGGATTAAAATGGGTATTAGAGAGATATGCTCAGAAACAGCTATTTTGATAGCTCCCCGACTCTTTGATGAACATCAATCACCCATTTACAGTATATTTTTTGCTCACGCTACATTTTCATATGTTTCTCCCCACCCCCACACACCTCCGATCCACTCTCCCCTCCACTCTACCCCCCGCTCCAGATTCTATCACTCAATTATAAACCTAGGGCAATGTGTAGTGGTCAACTGTCCGACCGACCCACACGTCTTTGAGATGTGGGAGGAGTCCCAAATAGACGCAGGGAGATCTTGCAGACTCCACACAGAACGGGCATGATGGACCTTGCTGGGCTGAAGGGCCTTTTTCCATATCGTATGGAAAACAACGCAGCAAAAACAAGGGGGCAGATTATAATCTGGTATGGGGTAGGTGCAGCGAGACATGGGTGTCCTTGTACACCAATCACTGAAAGTTGGCGTGCAGGTACAGCAGGCAGTGAAGAAAGCTAATGGAATGTTGGCCTTCATAACAAGAGGATTTCAGTACAGGAGTAAAGAGATTCTTCTGCAGTTGTATAGAGCTCTGGTAAGACCACATCTGGAGTATTGTGTACAGTTTTGGTCTCCTAGTTTGAGGAAGGACATCCTTGTGATTGAGGTAGTGCAGCGTAGGTTCATGAGATTGATCCCTGGGATGGCGGGACTGTCATATGAGGAAAGATTGAAAAGACTAGGCTTGTATTCACTGGCGTTTAGAAGGATGAGGGGGAATCTTGTAGAAACATATAAAATTATAAAAGGACTGGACAAGCTAGATGCAGGAAAAATGTTCCCAATGTTGGGCGAGTCCAGAATCAGGGGGCCACAGTCTTAGAATAAAGGGGAGGCCATTTAAGACTGAGGTGAGAAAATACTTTTTCACCCAGAGAGTTGTGAATTTGTGGAATTCCCTGCCACAGAGGGCAGTGGAGGCCAAATCACTGGATGGATTTAAGAGAGAGTTAGATAGATCTCCAGGGGATAGTGGAATCAAGGGATATGGGGAGAAGGCAGGCTCAGGTATTGATTGGGGATGGTCACCCATGATCACAATGAATGGCAGTGCTGGCTCGAAGGGCCGAATGGTCTCCTCCTGCAACTATTTTCTATGTTTCTATGTTTCTTAATGGTTCAATTTGTGTTGTATTGATTTGTACACCACATGCCCCACTAGTTACAAGTACCTACTGCAGTCACCTGTGCCTGTCAATGTCCCATTTGTGAGTCACGGAGTTAAGTTCACACATATAGAAGAAAGTAAGCAGAGACTGTTTAAAGTGCAGAGGGCTGGGAGGAGGATGCACAACAATGTTTGTGCTGTTTAGTGCTGCCTTTGATGTCGTACTGACAAATTGAACTCTGCTTTCCTCAAGACATTCCGCACAGTGAGAGTTATAACACAAATTGCCATGAAATGGTCCATTTAAAGGTCAATTAGGAGCCAACTACTGACTTCCTCTCTCTCTGCTTTACAGGATAGCTGAGTCGATGAAGGCTCTATCTGTTGGCATATGGATTGTGTGCGTGTGTGCATGTGTACCTGGATGTGCGTGCGCATGTGTTTACAGTTTACAGTTTAGTTTATTGTCACAAGTACTGAGGTACAGTGTAAAGCTTTTGTTGCATGCTATCCAGTCAACAGAAAGACAATACATGATTACATTCGAGCCATCGACAGTGTATAGATACATGATAAGGGAATAACGTTTAGTGCAAGGTAAAGCCAGCAAAGTCCAATCAAGACAGTCCGTCCCTGGGTTACCAATGAGGTAGATAGCAGTTCAGGACTGCTCTCTGGTTGTGGTAGAATGATTTGGTTGCCTGATAACAGCTGGGAATACCTGAATCTGGAGGTGTGCGTTTTCACACCTTTTGCCTGGTGGGAGAGGGGAGAAGAGGGAGTGGCTACGGTGTGGCTCATCCTTGATTATGCTGCTTGATTATGTTTGCAAGAGTACACAAGCCTATGCATCCAAATATTAGCAGTCATATGTGCATACATGTTCGTGCACATGTCTGTGTGTGTATGCAAGTGTATTTGTTTCTGTGCGTACATGCACATGTGTGTCAATATGTGTGTGTGCGCACAGGGGTAAAGAAGCTGCCAATGGCTCCAACAATGTGAGTCTCACACTCATGATAGTGTCATAGTGAGCTTACTGAATTAGAAAGTAGAGGCATTAATTTCAATTTGCACACTCTGGAGTAATGCCCTCAGCTTGGTGGAGATGAGAACAACATGACTGTTCAGCCTCCATGTACATTGGAAACCTGATGCCTATAATTGGGTACATGAACCTTTCACAATACATCATTTAAAGCTTAAAGATACAGGGTAGAAACAGGGCTTTTGACCCGCTGAGTCTATGCCAACCATCCATCACCCGCACACTAGTTCTATGTTGTCCCAATTTCGTGTCCTACACACTAGGGGCAATTTACAGAAGCCAATTAACCTACACACCTGCACGTCTTTGGAATGTGGGAGGGAACTGGAGGATCCTGAGAAATCCCATTCGGCCACAGGGAGAATGTGCAAACTCTGCACAGACAGCACCCATAATCAGGATTGAACCCATGTCTCTGGCTCTGTGAGGTTGCAGGTCCACTGCTGCACCACTGTGTCACCTATGCATATAATTTAGCCTGTGCACAACAGTGAGAGTAGTAACTCAACATTCTTCTAAATGATATGGCTTCCACAACATTCATCATGTATGCAATTTTTTTTTTAAAGCAACAGAGCAGAGTGGATATTTCTAGGACAGTCAATGAGTACACTTCCTTGTGGAAAAGTTTGCCACAACACTACGATTTTGAAGTATTCTTATCTTTGCCAAACCTAATAGAAATTGATCTATCTTAGATGGGGCAGTATATATATGGAATTATCTACCAGAGGAAGTAGTAGTGGTGGCTACAATTAGAACATTTAGAAGACTCTTGGACAGGTACCTGGATAAATAGGTTTTGGGGATATGGTCCAGATGCAGGCAAGTAGGACTAGCCCATTAAATTTCTTTGTCAGCAAGAACAATTTGTACTGGAAGGCCTGTTTTCATGCTGTATAGTTCTATGACTCTAGAAACTGTACCCAAAACCTTTCCTAATGTAAAGTGACTTTGTAAAACCAGTCGTGGCCTTTTCTGCTGTTTGAAGAGTGGTCTGAGCATTACTATTCCCTCTGCTTCTAACGCTAACCCCTGCTTGCATTCCAGTAAATCTTCTCTACTCTCTCTTCAAAACCTTGGCATTCAGTCAAATCTATGGTGCCAGCAACTGAGACACTGCCCTGGCAGAGACCTGACCAGTAAAGTTATACAAGTTTGTCAAATTTCCTTGGCATACAGATAATTTGCATGAAATGTAAAAGTTATGCTCCTGTTTGAAAGGCAGCGGAATTGAACTGAAGCCTGGTTTCGTAAAACAAACATGCCGAGGTGTTACACAAAAGGAATCTGACACAGAGTCACAGGCAGAGAGATCAGGGCAAGTGATCAAAGGCTTGTACAAAGAGGTCAATATTCAGGAGCATTTGAAACCTATTTAGGTTTGGCAAGGATAAAGGGCCTGTCCCACTTGGGCGACATTTTCGGCAACAGCCTGAAAAGAGGTTGCCGCGTCATGGTCGGGTCGCGACGCGCGTGACGTGTGGTGACGCATGTAGTGACGCGCGGTGACGTGCAGGTGACGCGCGGTGTTGCCCTGTCGCCCCTGGATTTTGGAATGTTCAAAATCCAGGGGCGATATCTGGGTGTCTCATCATGTCGTGCGCCCTGTCACTCGCTGACGTATGCTGTCCTGCGGGTGACGCCCAGTTAAGGTTAGGGTTAGGGTTGGGGGTTAGGGATCACAGATGGGCTGTAAAATATTCTTCCTTCAATGCATGCATTTTAATCATTAATATATTAAAATTAATACAATAAAATCAATTGTGCAAATGAAAAGATGTCTGAGTCGTTCAGTTTTGTTTACAGATGTATTGGTCCGCTTCCAGATCCAATCACCGTCTCTAACTTTTCACAGGGATGGATTCAGTGAGTGTAGACTGAACTCCCCTCTCCGCTCCACCCTCCTCTTCCCCCTCCCGCCCCCATCCCTCCTTCTCTATTCCCCCCTACACTTCTCCCCTCCCTTCTCCCCCCTTCTTCCCTTCCCCCCACTTCCTCCCTTCTCCTCGCTCCACTCTTCTCCCCCTTCTCCACTCCCCCCTCCCCTCACACCCCCTTCTCCCCCTCTCCCTCCCTTCTCCTATTCTTCAACCCCCCTCCCCCACTTTCCCCGATGCCCCCCATTTGTGGTCCCAGCTAGATCCCACTAATAATAATGCACAAAGGCCACATCATCTGTTTTAGTAACATTGACTATGGGATAAATGCAACCTTTGGGAACAACAGCCCCCACCTCCCCCCCCCCCCCCACCTCCACCCCCTCCCACCCCGTCGCCTTGCTTCAAAATGGGTGGTGGGTATTTAGACTCAGTGGCCGGAGCAGGTGGGTGGCACTGGTACATTGACAACATTGCCTGTACCCAGTTGAAAAGGCCGCTGCCTCTGGGGGTTTGGAGAGACCATTGGAAACATAGAAACATAGAAACATAGAAAATAGGTAAAGGAGTAGGCCATTCGGCCCTTCGATATGATCATTCAATATGATCATGGCTGATCATCCAACTCAGTATCCTGTACCTGCCTTCTCTCCATACCCCCTGATCCCTTTAGACACAAGGGCCACATCTAACTCCCTCTTCAATATAGCCAATGAACTGGCCTCAACTACCTTCTGTGGCAGAGAATTCCACAGATTAACCACTCTCTGGGTAAAAAATGATTTTCTCATCTCGGTCCTAAAAGACTTCCCGCTTATCCTTAAACTGTGACCCCTTGTTCTGGACTTCCCCCAACATCGGGAATAATCTTCCTGCATCTAGCCTGTCCAACCCCTTAAGAATTTTGTAAGTTTCTATAAGATCCCCCCTCAATCTTCTAAATTCTAGCGAGTACAAGCCGAGTCTATCCAGTCTTTCTTCATATGAAAGTCCTGCCATCCCAGTAATCAGTCTGGTGAACCTTCTCTGCACTCCCTCTATGGCAAGAATGTCTTTCCTCAGATTAGGAGACGAAAACTGTACGCAATACTCCAGGTGTGGTCTCACCAAGACCCTGTACAACTGCAGTAGAACCTCCCTGCTCTTATACTCAAAGAGGAAGAGAGATCTGCCTCTGGGACAACTCATGGCCAACAGTTTAGTTCCCATGATGATGAGGCAGAGCATTGGGGTTTCGAGTCCAAACCCTGGGGCCTGGTGTCACATTTAGTTCAGAGATACTGTGCCCTTCGGCCCACCGAGTCCGCACCAACCAGTGATCCCCTGCACACTATCCCACACACGCTAGGGACAATTTATACTTATCAAGCCTATCAACCTAGGGTTAGGGTAAGGGTTAGGGCTAGGGTTAGGGTTACGGTTAGGGTTAGGGCTAGGGTTAGGGTTTCATCCCGCACTCCAAAGGCGCACATGTTTGTATAAATTGTCCCTAGTGTGTGTGGTGTGTGGGATAGTGTGCGGGGGATCTCTGGTCGCAGGCTGGGTCCACAAATGGGGGGCGTCAGGGAAAGTGGGGGGGGGGGGGTGGGTTGGAGAGAGGGTTGGAGAATGGAAGAAGGGAGAGGAGGAGGAGAAGGGGATGTGAGGAGAGGGGGGGGTGTGGAGAAGGGGGGGAAAGAGTGGAGCGGGAGGAAGAGGGGAGAAGGGAAGAAGGGGGGGGAGAGGGGAGGGGAGAAGGGTAGGGGGGGGTGGAGAAGGAGGGATGGGGTGGGAGGGGGGAACAGGAGGTAAGGGGAGAGGGGAGTTCAGTCTTCACTCACTGAATCCATCCCTGTGAAAAGATAGAGACGGTGATTGGATCTGGAAGCGGACCAATACATTTGTAAATAAAACTGAACAACTCAGACATCTTTTCATTTGCACAATAGATTTTTTGTATTAATTTTATTATATTAATATTTAAAATGCATGCATTGAAGGAAGAATATTTTACAGCCCATCTGTGGTCCCTAACCCAAACCCTAGCCGTAACCCTAACCCTAACCCTAGCCTTAACCGTAACCCTAACCGTAACCCTAACCCTGACCCTAACCCTGACCCTAACCCTAACTGGGCGTCACCCACAGGACAGCATACGTCAGCGTGTATGTCAGTCACTGACGCTCGCAGTCGACGAAAAAATCGCAAAGAGGGACAGGCCCTTAAGAATATGCCATGTGTAGGAAGGAACTGCACATGCTTGTTTACACATGTTTGTTTGGGATTTAATCAATAAGTAAGCTTAATAGGAGATATTAAATAGATCCAATCTCACATTAGATCTTTACTGCAAAGTTGACATCAATTTAAGGTGAGAAGGACAAGATTTAATAATAATAATAATAATAATAACCCATTTTATTTATGGGCGCCTTTCAGGACACTCGACACCTTGCAGTTAAAACAAGTTTACAGACAAATGACAAATTTGCAACAAATTACAGTATTCGGAGAGAGAGGAGCGGCAGCTAGTCGCGCCAGCGTTCACTCTCACTTCCGGCAGCCATTTTCTCAATTTCTCATTTGCAGCACACCAATAAAAATAAGACACAACACCAAAGAAGAATTTAACACCAAACATAAAAACATTCCCCCACAAATGGTTCCCAATGTGAGGGAAGGCAGCAAAGTCCAGTCCTCAGCCTCTTGTTCAGCCCGTGCTCGGGGCCTATTTGGGGCCTCCGCAGTCGCAACAATGGCGGCCCGATGTATCAGGCCCTCTCGCCGGATGATGGAGCTCTGGCGTCGGGAGAACACTCTTCAGCGACTTGGAGTGTCTGGAATGGCTGCTTGCTGCCAGAGACCATGGCTGCCGAAGTCCACAGGTCGCAGTCCACAGGTCAGAGCTCCAACACTGGCGATCTTGGCGAGAGATCCCAGGCTCCGTGGTGTTTAAACTCAACGCCGCCCGCTGCTGGACGCTCCGCAATGACAGCTCTGCGATGTTGGAGTCGGCGGTCACAGCACTCCGGAACTTACCGCACGGCAACCCCCTTCCCCCCCCCCCCCCCCACATAAAAAGATTAGACTCCAAAACAAAACTATTTAACGCACTAAAAAACAAAAAAAGGGCGAAAGGCCGGACAGCTGCAGGCTGGGCAGCCATACTCGACGGCGCCCCCACTCACACATTTAATAGGAACTGGAGGGGCAACTTTTTCAGTCAGTGGGTGGTGGGAATTTGGAAAGAGCAGCCAGAGGAGGTAGTTGAGTAGGTACTATAATAGCATTTAAAAGACATTTAGAGAGATAGATTTAGTGGGATATATGGGCCAAATGCAGCAAATGGATCTATCATATTGGTTAGCAAGAAAGAGTTTGGCCAAAGCCTGTTTCCATGCTGTTTGACTCTAAGATGCACAGAGGAAAGCAAAATCAAGATACAATGCAGTGGCATTTTACAGTCATAAAGTAGTAGTGGATATAAGAGTTTCAATTTAGAATCTGAAGAACAATCTTTCGGAGGGAAAAGGAAATTATTATTTTTAAGATTATTTTTGTTTTTTATTGTCACCTGTACCAATATCCAGTGATCAACTTTAATTATCTATTCAAGCAAATCATACCAGACGTGAACATAACACGTAAATGCAAAAAGAGAAAATAAATAGGTTGCTTAGTATGGTGTTGCAACTAATGTGAAAATCCAGATGAAAAAAGTGCAAGAGCCGCAATGAGGTAGATTGGAAGATCAGGAATACATCTTCAGCATATGAGAGGTTTGTTTAAGAGACTGATAATAGCAGGGAACAAGTTGCTTTTGAATCTCGTGCATCTGGTTTCATGTTTTATAGTTTCCGTTTGATGGGAGAGGGGAAATGAGAGAATGACCGAGATGTGAGCACTCCCTTATTATTTTGGCTGTTTCCCTAAGGCAACAGAAAGTGCAGATAGAGTCAGTGAGGAAGGGGAGGCTGGTTTGTATGGCAGCACCCACAACTCTCTGCAATTTCTTGGGGTCTTCAGGAAGGGCAGTTGCCAACCCAAAGTGGGATGCATCCTGTTAGAATGAATTCTTTAAAGATGCTCAAAGAGTGAATTCAGTTTCTTAATATGTTGTGAAACCAACCAGGGAACAGAGCATTGTAGATCTGGTAGATAGATTTTAGATCTGGTTATTAGTAATGAAACAGGACTAATTAATAAAAGATCCTGTGGGGAAGAGCGATCATAACATGGTAGAATTTCAATTTACTATGAGACTGAGAAACTTAGGTCTGATAATAATGATATAAATGCAAAGAAATTGAATTATGATGATGGCTAGACATCAAAAACATTTCAGCAACCAGTGAAGGATGACAAAAGAGAGAAAGAAAAACTTACTAATGAGAATAAACTGCAAAGAGGTTTAATCTGAGGAAGGACATTATAGCCATAGAGGGAGTGCAGAGAAGGTTCACCAGACTGATTCCTGGGATGTCAGGACTTTCATATGAAGAAAGACTGGATAGACTTGGCTTATACTCGCTAGAATTTAGGAGATTGAGAGGGGATCTTATAGAAACGTACAAGATTCTTATGGGGTTGGACAGACTAGATGCAGGAAGATTGTTCCCGATGTTGGGGAAGTCCAGGACAAGGGGTCACAGCTTAAGGATAAGGGGAAAATCCTTTAAGACCGAGATGAGGAAAAACTTTTTCACACAGAGAGTGGTGAATCTCTGGAACTCTCTGCCACAGAGGGTAGTTGAGGCCAGTTCATTGGCTATATTTAAGAGGGAATTAGATGTGGCCCTTGTGGCTAAAGGGATCAGGGGGTATGGAGAGAAGGCAGGTACGGGATACTGAGTTGGATGATCAGCCATGATCGTATTGAATGGTGGTGCAGGCTCGAAGGGCCGAATGGCCTACTCCTGCACCTAATTTCTATGTATCTAAATCCAAAAACTAAATGTTTCCATATAATAAAGACAAGATTAGTCTGAAGAAGGGTCTCGACCTGAAACGTCACCCATTCCTTCTCTCCAGAGATGCTGCCTCTCCCGCTGAGTTACTCCAGCATTTTGTGTCTACAAGAATTGTCAAGATTGGCCCCTCCGAGCTGAAGGAAATAATAATAGGAACTAGAAATGATAAAGATTTTAAAGATTTGTTGCATATGTTTCATAGAGGAAGCCTCTAAAACATCCCAATCCAGCAGAAATTACAGATGCAAATGGAAGAAAGAGAGAAATTTAAAACAGATGAGAAGTAGAAGTCAAAGAGTAGTAGTGGAGGGTTATTATTCAGATTGGAGGTCTGTGACCAGTGATGTGCTGCAGGGAATGGTGCCTGGTTTATTTTTCATTGTCATTTATATTAAAAATGTAGAAGAGAATGTGTTGGAATGGTTAGTAAGTTTGCGAATGAATCCACAATTGTTGTATAGTTGACAGTCATAAAGGTTATCTAAGATTAAAACAGGACAAGGAATGGTAGATAGAATTTACTTTGGAGAAGTGCACGGTGTTGCACTTTGGTAGTCAAACCAAGACAGGACTCACACAGTAGGACACTGGAGGGTGTTGTAGTAGATGGAGACTTAGGGTACAGATACGTAGTTCTATGGAAGTGGTGACATAGCTAGACCTGGAAAGTATGAGGCCCACTTGCCTTCATCGGTCAGGGCTTTAAGTACAGGAGTTTAGTTTAGTTTAGTTTAGTTTTCTTTCGTTTATTGTCACATGTCAACATCATCAGGAAACATGCAGGCAACAGCTGGGGATCCAATGCACACACCCTCTGTACCGCAAGCTTAGCCCTAGTCTACTCAACAGCCGGGTTTTGCTCAACAGCTTGGGCTAATAGCTGCCACACCAAACAAGTTGACACTCCTTAACTCTGCAATGCGTGTCATCACAGGGACGCTTAAGTCAACACCTTTGCAGTGGCTCCCTGTCCTCTCTCATATCGCCCCTCCCAGCATACGCAGTAGAGGATGCTGAAAGATTGGTGCACCATCGAGGCTAACCCTGACATTCCCATCCATGCTGACTTGTACTATCTGCCCTGAAGTCCTGCAACCCCTTCTGGTCTTCCGTTAAATCCCTGGAAGACTTTGACTCCAAGACTGAGTGACGCAGTGCCTGGAAAGATGCCAACACCAACAACGGAGAGGTCATCACAGACCCCATAGAGAAACCACCGGGTTTTGACCTCCATTGCAAGCAATGGCTAACCCTGAACTGAATTCGCACCCTCCATGCAATAACAGCCCATCACCTGAATAAGTGGGGGATGACAGACAGCCCTGCTTGTGACTGCGGACATCCAGACCAGACCATCCCACACATCGTGAATGAGTGCCCACTGAGGCTTTCCCCTGGGGGCATCAAAGCCATCCACCCAGTAACTGATGCTGTCCTGGCCCGGATGTCTACCCTTGATCTACAACTTTAGGCTGTGCACGCCATATGCAAGAAGAAGGAGACGACGTGTACCGAGGTACAATGAAAAGCTTTTGTTGCATGCTAAGCAGTCGTCTGAAGAAGGGTCTCGACCCAAAACGTCACCCATTCCTTCTCTCCAGAGTCGCTGCCCGTCCTGCTGAGTTACTCCAGCTTTTTGTATCTATCTTCAGCGGAAAGACTATACATGATTACAATTGAGCCATCCACAGTGTACAGATATATGATACAGGGAATAATGTTTAGTGCAAGTTAAAGTCTGGTCAAGTCTGATTAAAGATATTCTGAGGGTCACCAGTGAGGTGGATGATACTGCTCAAGGCCACTTTCTAGTTTTTGATAAGATGGTCAGTTGCCTGATAACAGCTGGGCAGAAACTGTCTCTGAATCTGGAGGTGTGTGTTTTTCACACTTATGTACCTCTTGCCTGGTGGGAGGGAGGTGTTGGGATGTCATGTACAAGTCTTTGATGAGACCACACATGGAGAAGTGTGCAGTTCAGGTCGTTGAACTATACAAAGGATGTCATTAAGCTGGAAAGAGTGCAGAAAGGATTCTTAAAATGTTCCCAGGACTGGAGAGCTTGAGTTAAAAGAAATTGGACAGACTGATTTATTTTCCCCCAGTGCTTATTATGTTGAGGTTTGATCTGGGAGGGGCTTATGAAGGGCATAGATAAGGTGAACAGTCTAAGTCGTTTTCCAACGTAAGTTTAAAACTAGAGTGTAAGGTGCCTTACAGTGACGTGGAAGATTTAAAACAAACCTGTGGACCAACCTTTCCACACAGAGGGTGGTGGGTTTATGGAATGAGCTGCCAGAGGAAGCTGTGGAGATGGGTAGAATTACAATGTTTTGCACAAGTAAATGGATTGAAAACATTTCGAGCATTATGGACCAAATGCAGGCAAATGGGACTAGTTGGTCGGCATGGATGAGGTGGATCAAATGACTGATACATAGATACATAGATACATAGAAATTAGGTGCAGGAGTAGGCCATTCGGCCCTTCGAGCCTGCACCGCCATTCAATACGATCATGGCTGATCATCCAACTCAGTATCCCGTACCTGCCTTCTCTCCATACCCCCTGATCCCTTTAGCCACAAGGGCCACATCTAATTCCCTCTTAAATATAGCCAATGAACTGGCCTCAACTACCCTCTGTGGCAGAGAGTTCCAGAGATTCACCACTCTCTGTGTGAAAAAGTTTTTCCTCATCTCGGTCTTAAAGGATTTTCCCCTTATCCTTATTCTGTCTCCTTCACTCCCAACAATATTGGCCCATCCAATTTTTTCCTTCTCACTCAAAATCTCCAGTCATGGCGACACCCTTGTGAATCTTTTCTGCATCCTTAACTTTTCTGCATCACATTCTTCCGACATAGGGATATGGATAATTTAAGTTGGCAACAATTTAAGTTGGGAACAATTGGACAGATGGAGTTTAATGAAGGATATTTAGAGGATTCCCACTCTGTTGGGAAGAATAGACTGCAGGATGTTGCTATACAGAGGGATCTGGGTGTCCACATACATGAAACAGAGAAAGTTAGCACACATGAAAAGGAAGCAGTTAGAATACAAATTAAATGTTGATCATACAGCAAAGAGGGTAGAGTTTAAAGGAAAGGAAGTGTGTCGCAGTTGAGACAAGATGCAGATGAGGACACCCCACATGTATGCATGCACTTATAATCTCCTCTCTTAACATGCATTGGAGGCTGTTCAAAGGTTGATCCCTGGCAAGTGGAGCTGCCTTATGAAGAATGGTTGAACACGTTGGGCCAATGTGCATCATTTGTGTTTAGGAAACTGACCAGTGATTTTGTTGAAACAAGGTTCTGAGCAACCAAATATTGGTGGAACTTAGCGGGTTGAGCATCATTTGTGGGGGAAGAAAGGATTTGTTGACATTTCGGGTTGAACTTTGCAACAGGACATTGACAATGGGACATACAGTCTGAAGAAGGGTCTGTTGTCCCATTCTCCTAACCCTTCCTCATTGTGGACCTTGCACTAATTATTGTTTAATCTGTATTTTCTCTGTATCTGTAACACTGTAATGATGTAACACTGTATACTGCACTGTAGTTATTTTTCTGTTTTCACTACTTGTTGTGCTTGTGCATGGCTTGATTGCACTGATGTACATTATAGTAGGACTTGACCGGATAACACACAAATAAAGTTTTTCACTGCATCTCGGTACACATAACAATAATAAACCAATAGCACATTACTGAACCAATCTGTTGATGATGAATACTGAACCAGATTTGTATACAGAAGTGCAGGAGCCATATTTTTACATCACGTTAGATCTGTTACACACTTTCCACAACATTATTTTTCGGAACAGTATTAGATTTCTAAACTCAGAGCATGTTTATTCTTCCATATCCCAAACCATGTGCTGGCTGAGTGGTACATGTGGCCTTTGTACAAGGAATGTAGTGCACCAGTGAACGATGGGTTACAAGTACTAAACCTATCCTGAATAATACAATTCCCTGCTTAATCTTGCAGTTATACCCCATTTATAATTTCTAACATCCCTACTTGCGGCATGATGTTTCTGGATTACAGCCAAAGATCACCATCTTCCAGAGAGCTGCCATCTCTGGTTAACCAATAACATGGTCAGCATGGTGGCACAGTGGTAGAGTTGCTGCCTTACAGTGTCATAGACCTGGGTTCGATCCTGACTACAGGTGTTTTCTGTTTGGAATTTGTATGATCACCCTATGATTGCGTAGGTTTTCTCCGAGATCTTTGGTTTCCTCCCACACTCCAAAGATGCACAGGTTTGTAGGTTAATTGCCTTGGTGTAAATGTAAAATTGTCCCTAGTGTGTGTAGGATAGTGTTAATGTGCGTGGATTGCTAGTCGGTGCGGACTCGGAGGGCCTGTTTCCGTTGGTGTATCTCTAAACTAAACATCCTGCAGCTGGCTGTGCTTGTTTCCACCAGGGAACAGGGAACAAGCATCTTTAACTCATTGTCTTTGCAGTTCTCACTCACCTGTCGATGGCACATTTCTCATATCTTTCTCGCATTTTCTCAGGACGTGTCACCTTTCAGAATGATCACGTTCACCCACCCACTTCCCTGCAACCTAGTCTCTCTCATGTGTCACAACTACTCTTTTTACTTCTTCTACCTAGACCAGGTGGTATTTTGCAAATGCCAATTAACGTACCAACCAGGCGAAACTCGTGCAACTCCTTTGGTGTTAGAAGACTATTTATGTTCATGGTTTCTATTTTGGCATCATACCATAAATCTGTGGCTTCAAGAAGGGTCTTGCAATTAGACAGGTACATGGTTAGGACAGGTTTGGAGGGATGTTGATCAAACGCAGGCATGTGGGACGAGTGTAGATGCGACATGTTGGTCGGTGTGGGCACGTGGGACTGAAGGGCCTGTTTCCACACTGTATCACTCTATGGCCTGAAACGTCACCTATTCCTTTTCTCTAGAGATGCTGCCTGACCTGCTGAGTTACGCCAGCACTTTGTGTCTATCTTCGGATGCTTTCTATCTTGGCTTTCTCTACTTCTGCTACTTTGAACACGGATGCAAATACTTGCCATCTTATAGTCGAGCTGATCACAAGCCTTCAATAGAAGCATCCCGCTGCAAAATGTCAGATCTGGTCCTGTTGGAATGTGATCGGCTCATCACAGTGCACACCTTTCGAGTTCGTTAAAACTCGTTCTACCATTTGTGTGTGGATGTGTACGTATGTGAGTGTTGTTTGTCCCCGTTTGGCTCCGACCTGACTTGGGTGGGTTGAAGGTGGGTAAGGGTAAGGGATTTGAGGATCGCTTACATACTGTTGTACAATTATGCCTTGATTATTACTGTCTGTTATTATCGTATGTATGTAAATTGCCGTGAAATTCAAATAAAAAGATTAAATTCAAAACTCGTTTAGTAGAATTATGACCACTTGCATTCATCATTCTCTTGCATTAGTTCCCTCAGGTGCGCTGTATGTTCTGACACGTTGAGGAATGAAAGCATTTATGTATTGGACTAGGCGAGGCGTGAATGTCCCGGGGAGCTGAAGCATACGGCATGTTTTATTTTTCCACTCCCCAAGACATGTGCTGGCTTAGTGATAGAGTGCAGACTCAGTACACAGAATATAATGCACCAGTGAACGAAGCAAAAAATGATATAGTTCTTTACTCAAATAGCACGACTCAATTTAACAATACTACAACATTTAGACAATAGACAATAGATGCAGGAGTAGGCCATTCTGCCCTTCGAGCCAGCACTGCCATTCAATGTGTTCATGGCTGATCATCCACAATCTGTACCCCTGCCTTCCTGCCTTCTCCCCATATCCCCTGACTCCGTTATCTTTAAGAGCCCCATCAAGCTCTCTCTTGAAAGTATCCAGAGAACCATCCTCCACCACCCTCTGAGGCAGAGAATTCCACAGACTCGCAACTCTCTGTGTGAAAAAGTGTTTCCTCATCTCCGTTCTAAATGCCTTGCCCCTTATTCTTAAACTGTGGCCCCTGGTTGTGGACTCCCCCAGCAACGGGAACATTGCAATTATATACCAGGCAAAATTATGCTGTGAAATCATCTCCAAAGATCTTTCCAACCACAGTGGAAATGATATGACAAGCACAGATTGATCATGTTCTGATGGTCACTAAAACCAACGAGGACAAAGTGTTGCAGAAGGCGTACAAGAGATTCATCGGGATTTTGCCTGGGATGGAGTATTTCAGTTAAAAGGACAGACTGGAGAAGCTAGGTCTGTTCTCCCTAGAGTGGAGGAGTTTAAGAGTGGACATGTTTGAGATATATAAAATTATGAGGTAAAAACAGTACATAGTGGAGACAGTAGAAAACGTTTCCTCATGTCAGAGTGTGTAAAACTAGAGGACGTGGATTTAGGGTAAGGGATAAGAGATTTAAAAGAGATCTGAAGTGACCGTCTTCACCCAAAGAGAGTTTAGTTTTAGTTTAGTTTAGAGATACCGCGTGGAAACAGGGGCTTTGGTCCACCGAGTTTGCGCGGACTAATGATCACTGGTTCTATCCACACTAGGGACAATTTACAAAAGCCAATTAATTACAAACTCTGCAAACTACAAACCCGCACATGTTTGGAATGTGGGAGGAAACCGGGAGCACCCAGACAAAACCCACGTGGACACAGGGAGAACATGCAAACTCCATATAGACAGCACCCGTACGCTGTAAGGCAGCAACTCTACCACTGCGCCACTGAGCACCAGGAATACATTGCTTGAGAAAGTGTTTGAAGCAGGGTCCCTGATACCATTTAAAAAGTGACCAAATGAATCATCCAGGCAGAGAAGGCTATGGACCAAATTCAGACTCTGGGATGGCTTGTTTCTCTGCTGTATGAAACTCTTTGAACGTGAGGAGAAATGGTCAGGGATTTGGGTTCAGATAAAATTCCGACAGATGCGCCAAAGTTCAGAAGCAACACCTGCACGGAGAGAAATAGTTGATCTTGGGCTGAGCACGCTGCAAGTTGATGCAACTGGAGAAAAAGTGGAAGCAATCCCGAAAGCAAGGAATTCTGTAAACATTGTGGAACATGGAATGTCTCCTGGCATGGTACATGCAAAATATTTGCTCGATCTTGCAACAGCATTGGCACCATTGTACAGGTTGTGAAAGAAAAACAAAGAATGGAAATGAGGCCGTGAACAACAAACAAGGTAATTTAAGGAAGGTGAATGTCAGAAATGAGTCTTCATCAGTTCACTGTGGTGCCACGCATTTGTTGAACCTTGCGTTTGACTTCGCTTTATAGAATAGGAGCTGCAATGTCATGCATACATGGGAGAGGTGAGCACCTCCCATGTTACAAAAAAGGAACTTTGTAAGCGCCCTTTATGGGTGACTATTTGCATACCTTGGCAAGAATTTCACTGTGACTTGTCACATGTGACAATAAATTATTCTATTCTATTCTATTCTATTCTGTATCCTATGGAACTTCTACACATTGTGTACACATCAGCTTGGGACTTAGATCAGGGATGATCTGGCTGCCACCTGGTTGAAGAGAATGGACAAGGTGGGATCATTCTACCTGCTGAGATGTGGAGGAGCTATCTCTCTTCAACCTACACTTTTAGTTCTCTCCTGCTCTCTGCTCTTTATAAACGCTCCTCACCTTTCACTCTTCTCCCCCCTGTCTTCAGCACTCCCCATTTGATGAAGTGTGCTCAGACACACCTCTAGCTACCTGCACCCTCCCCTCTGAGTCACACACCAGAGTCACGAGCAGAAGGTTTACCTAGGCACTCAGGGTCATAAAAACATTGAAACATAGAAAATAGGTGCAGGAGGAGGCCAATCGGCCCTTCGAGCCAGCACCGCCATTCATTGTGATCATGGCTGATCGTCCCCTATCAATAACCCGTGCCTGCCTTCTCCCCATATCCCTTGAATCCACTAGCCCCTAGAGCTCTATCTAACTATCTCTTAAATCCATCCAGTGACTTGGCCTCCACTGCCCTCTGTGGCAGGGAATTCCATAAATTCACAACTCTCTGGGTGAAAACGTTTTTTCTCACCTCAGTCTTAAATGACCTCCCCTTTATTCTAAGACTGTGGCCCGTGGTTCTGGACTCGCCCAACATTGGGAACATTTTTCCTGCATCTAGCTTGTCCAGTCCTTTTATAATTTTATATGTTTCTAAAGATCCCCCCTCATCCTTCTAAACTCCAGTGAATACAAGCCTAGTCTTTTCAATCTTTCCTCATATGACAGTCCCGCCATCCCAGGGATCAATCTCGTGAACCTACGCTGCATTGCCTCAATCACAAGGATGTCCTTCCTCAAATTAGGAGACCAAAACTGTACACAATACTCCAGATGTGGTCTCACCAGAGCCCTATACAACTGCAGAAGAACCTCTTTACTATACTGAAACCCTCTTGTTATGAAGGCCAACATTCCATTAGCTTTCTTCACTGCCTGCTGTACCTGCACGCCAACTTTCAGTGACCGGTGTACAAGGACGCCCAGGTCTTGCTGCACCTCCCCCTTACCTAACCTAACCCCATTGAGATAATAATCTGCCCCCTTGTTTTTGTCGCCAAAGTGGCTAACCTCACATTTATCTATATTATACTGCATCTGCCACCCATCTGCCCACTCACTCAACCTGTCCAGGTCACCCTGCAACCTCCTAACATCCTCTTCACAGTTCACACTGCCACCCAGCTTTGTGTCATCCGCAAACTTGCTAGTGTTGCTCCTAATTCCCTCTTCCAAATCATTAATATATATGGTAAACAGTTGCGGCCCAACACCGAGCCTTGCGACACTCCACTCGCCACTGCCTGCATTTCTGAAAGGACCCGTTCACTCCTACTCTTTGCTTCCGGTCTGCCAACCAATTTTCTATCCATGTCAACACCCTACCCCCAATACCATGTGCTCTAATTTTAGTCACCAGTCTCCCGTGCGGGACCTTATCAAAGACTTTCTGAAAGTCTAGATACACTACATCCACTGGCACCCCTTCATCAATTTTACTTGTCACATCCTCAAAAAATTCCAGAAGATTATTCAAGCATGATTTCCCTTTCATAAGTCAACACCAAGGCAGAGCTGATCTGCCGGGAGAACAGTAGCGAGTCCTACTGCACCACTGAATAATCAACAGTGAAGATCTGGACAAAGTTGTCCCTCATCCAATGTAATGGGGACAGATCATATGCTCATTGCAGTTAGTAGGCACTTATTGTTCAAAACTGCGTTACCACTATGACTATTCCATCGCTTCAACTGTCCTTCAAGCCCCTTGAAACATATTACAGTGCCCTCCATAATGTTTGGGACAAAGACCCATCATTTATTTATTTGCCTCTGCACTTCACAATTTGAGATTTATAACAGCAAAAATCACATGTGGTTAAAGTGCACATTGTCAGATTTTAATAAAGGCCATATTCATACATTTTGGTTTCACCATGTAGAAATTACAGTAGTGTTTATACATAGTCCCCCCATTTCAGGGCACCATAATGTTTTGGACACAGCAATGTCATGTAAATGAAAGTAGTCATGTTTAGTATTTTGTTGCATTACCTTTGTATGCAATGACTGCTTGAAGTCTGCGATTCATGGAGATGACCAGTTGCTGGGTGTCTTCTCGGGTGATGCTCTGCCAGGCATGTATTGCAGCCATCTTTAGCTTATGCTTGTATTGGGGGCTAGTCCCCTTCAGTTTTCTCTTCAGCATATAAAAGGCACACTCAATTGGATTCAGATCGGGTGATTGACTTGGCCACTCAAGAATTTAACATTTTTTAGCTTTGAAAATTATCCTACCTTGTCCAAACTCCATACTATAGCAGTATGTTTGGGATCATTGTCTTGCTGTAGAATGAACCGCCGGCCAATGAGTTTTGAGTCATTTGTTTGAACGAGCAGATAGGATGTGTCTATACACTTCAGAAATCATCATGCTACTACCATCAGCAGTTGTATCATCAATGACGATAAGTGAGTCAGTACCTTCAACAGCCATACATGCCCAGGCCATAACACCCCCACCACCGTGTTTTACAGATGAGGTGGTATGCTTTGGATCTTGGGCAGTTCCTTTTCTCCTCCATACTTTGTTCTTTCCATCACTCTGATATAAGTTAATCTTCGTCTCATCTGTCCACAAGACCTTTTTTTCCGGAACTGTGGTTGCTCTTTTAAGTACTTCTTAGCAAACTGTAACCCGGCCATCCTATTTATGTGGCTAACCAGTTGTTTGCATCTTGCAGTGTAGACTCTGTATTTCTGTTCATGAAGTCTTCTGCGGACTATGGTTATTGAGAAATCTGCACCTGACTCCTGAAGAGCGTTTCTGATCCGTCAGACATGTGTTTGGGAGTTTTTCTTTATTATAGAGAGAATTCTTCTGTCATCAGCTGTGGAGGTCTTCCTTGGCCTGCCAGTCCCTTTGTGATTAGTAAGCTCACCAGTGCTCTCTTTCTTCTTAATGATGTTCCAAACAGTAGATATATATAACTTCCATCTGAGGGAAGGTCAAAGTTGGGCTCTCGCCCCTGATTTGCTTAACTGCGGTGTACCAGGGAGCTTATCTTTCTTCAGAAGTGCCGACATGGAGATAATGTGTGTGCAAATACATGCCTGTGTGCATGCGCGCATGTGCGCACATACATTCAGACACTCACGCATACAAGCAAATGTTCTCACCCAGCTAACAGTCAGGAGCACACACACTTTGTCATACAAAGTCCCATGTATACACACTGATCCACACACTCAGATGCAGACACATGAAAGATGTGCAAACCCTCCAACACCCACTCAGTAACGTGCTGTTTAGATACATACACACACATTCTGATGCACACATCTGATGCAAATACGGTTTTGCACACATTGATACACAGACACTCGCATATTCAGGCATGTACACTGAGATGTAAACTCTCAGGCACATAACCAATCAAACACATTCGCTCAGATACATGCACACATATGTTCAGAAACACATACAGTGCATCAGACAAACACATGCTGACGGATTCAGTCAAACAGATGCACACACAGTCAGACATCCACATACATACACAAGCACACCCATGCACACACTCAGATATACACGTTCAATCTCTGGCACAGTCACATGCAAGGTCACACATATTCACACTCGCGCACACTATATTTATTGCTTTACTTAGAATGATATTTCAGCTCTTTTTATAATGAAACATTCTTATGGTAATATAATTATACCTTCTCAGTAGTGTAGAGTCTGCAGAAGAACACAGTATCATTACAAAACTGATGTTGTAAAGCACGTTGGTGCAGGACATGGAGCGAGAGCCACAAAGCAGATACTGCAAGTAGCAATAGTTCTTTTGTACATTCAAGCTTTCTTGTTTATTAACTCATTCACTCCCTCTCACCCAGATAGACAGACCGACCATCATAACGTTTCCTAATTGTCAAACCTAGCACATTCCTTGGGGGAGCTCACAGTGGCGCAGATGGTAGAGCTGCTGTCTCGCAGCTCCAGTGATCCAGGTCCGCACCTGACCTTGCATGCTATCTGTGTGGAGTTTTCACGTTCTCCCAGTGATCGCGTGGGTTTCCACTGGGTGCTCTGGTATCCTTTTCCATCCCCAAAATGTGTGGGTTTGGTGTTTGACTGGTCACTATGAATTTTCCCTGATGTGTCGGTGAGAGATAGAGTCAATGGAGATGTGGAGAATAAATTAACGAGGTAGGGCATGGCTATGAGATGCCATTGATTTGATGGGCTGAAAGGCCTCCTTCTACATTGTAAGCATATGTGGAAAATTCTTATCTGTGTGTTCTTTGTGGAAAGTGCAATTGTATCAAGAAAGGCCTATGGTGGTACGTTCTGATTTTGCTGGCTTTGAAATTTATAGATATTGAAGAAAGGAAAAGCTGGCATTGACTGAGAGAATTCCCTGACCACAGAACATCTGAAAGCCCTCACAATTAATTAATCAGAGATGGGATGAGGGAGAATGTAATTTGTGCAAGTCTACGCTCATAAGTAGCAATGGGTTAATTCACCAATGTGGTATTTTCTTTTCGGATGAGATTGCATGACCAATATTGGTTGGGATATCAAGGAGGAATTCCTTACTATTCTTTTCATATTTCATTGCAACATTGAAATATGCCATTCAGCCCATCTATTCCATGTTGACAAAGTCCATCACACAAACCAGCATTGACTGTACTCGTGTATAGTATGGTTTCACTGGATAGCATTCAAACAAAGCTTTTTACTATCTTGGAATAGTAAAAGACAATATTAATAAACCAACCCAAACCAGGAAAAACCCAGAGAGTACCTAAGCGCAGGATTGAACCTGTGTCTCGGAAGCTATGAGGTAAATGCTGTACCATCCGGGCTGGCCAATATTTCTTTTGAGTAATGTTGTAGGACCTTTATTGTAAATCTAGAGGATTTGTGGGGCGTCCTCTATTCTTGTGAAAATGAGTCTTGAATGCATTGTTGGTGGAAACGAGGACTACGGATAATGGATGGGTCTGTATAGAACACAGGACAAAGAACAGTACAGAATAGGATTAGGCCTTTCAGCCCACCTTGTCTGCGCTAACTAGGATTCCATTCTAACTAATCCCATCCCTCCATTCCATGCCTGTTCATGTACCTGTCTAAATGATTGGTCAACATTGCTATCGTGTTTGTTTTCAACACTTTCCCTGACAGCACGTTTAGCTTAGTTTATAGTTTGGTGATACAGCTTGAAAAGAGGCCCACCGAGTCCATGCCGTCCAGTGTTCCCTGCACACTCACACTCCTACACACTCAATAGGAACCATTTTTTTTTACAATTAGACCAAGCCAATCAGCCTACAAACCTGTACATATTTGGAGTGTGGGAGGAAACTGGAGATCTGGAGAGTAAACCCACGCAGATCATGGGGAGAACGTATAAACTCTGTACAGACAAGGAATCATAGTCAGGATCGAACCCGGGTCTGTGGCGCAGTAAGGCAGCAATTCTACCGCTGCGCCACCATTCCAGATACTTACCACTCTCTGTGTAACAAAAAAAATTGCTTCTCACATTTCCTTTAAACATTTTCTTCTTTCCTAAAACTTATAGCCTCTAGTATTTCAAAAGGTATTTCCCCTGAATATATACAAATCAGAAATGGGGGAATATGTGCAGAATACTCTGAAATCGGGAACACAGAGGATTCGTCATGATAATGTATTGAGTAGATCTCATGTGGAATTTAATATGTGGAATTGGGGCCCAGAAACTATTGGAGCGAGATAGGTCACAGCATGCCACGTAAGTTTGACTTTCCCTGCAACTTTCAGTTTGAGAATGCCTGGTAACTTTCCAAGTGCAAGAGGTGAAACAATGAAGCCAACAGTCAAGCACTTTTTTATGTATGAAGGATGAAGGGGAATTGGAAATGATCGAGTGATCCTGAAAAACAGAACAAAGAATTGGTCTTTGGCCCTCCTACTTAATTCAATCTTCCCTTAACAGCGAAGTGGCGCAGCTAGTAGAGCTGCTGCCTCACAACACCAGAGTCCCAGGTTCAATCCTGATCTCCAGTGCTGACGGGGTGGAGTTGGCATGTTAACCCAGTGAGTGTGTGCATTTCCTTTTGGATGCATCGGTCTCCTCCCACGTCCCAAAGTCGCGGGTTGGTAGGTTAATTGCCCTGTGAAAATTGCCCTGAGTTTGTTGGGTGTGGTAGAATAAGGGGAAGGGAGGAGGGGAGGAGGGGCGAGGGGGTGGTAGGGTGGGGGGGAGGGAGTCGATGTGAATGTGGGGAGAATAAAAATAAATTGAGATTAAAGAAGGAACAGTGTAACTGTGTGGCCGATGGTCAGCAACTGGCAGACAGGGTCTTCTTCTTGCATATGGCGTGCACAGCCTAAAGTTGCAGGACAACTTGTTCTATTTGATCTTATTTGATGGTGCACGTCGGGTTGATTGCATTAGTCGAAAACAGGGCGGACCACGTGAAGGTTGCAATCCGATGAACAGTCCAGTTCTGTGCTGTATGACTCTTTGATCCCGTGCTGACTGCCTCTGATTACTGTGTGAAATGAAATATTCCCCCCAAAAAATACAAAGTAAGTTCTCCAGTCTAGCACCAGTTTTGTATCCTGCGAAGAATGAGAAATTATAGATAATTCATTTGTAGCATCCCCCTTCACATCTTCTAATAGCCTGGCTAATTATCCACTTTCAAAACTGCTGAGTTCCTCAATGCTTTTAGTATGTTAATCTTATTCACTATTTTGAGCTCATTTGCCTCGGGCATCATACTCCGCGCTTTTGAGAAAATAATTGGAAAGTATTTATAAAGAGTCCTGCCTATCTTCTGCAATTATGAAGCCCTGAATCCTCATTGACACCTGGCCACATCCTGATGGTTGTAACATTCACTCTCTCTAATAGTTTCTTCAACATCTCTGATCTTTTCTCAGAGGTGAATTTAACTTCCCTTGCAGTGATAACTCAATATTACCCATCTCAAAGTTTCACCAGCTGAATACACAGAGTTATGACTTATATAAACAGCCCTCAGGAGAGTTTTTAATCTTTGTATGTCTAGATTACATCTGTCATCACTAAGAGAACAGAGCTATGATATCATTAGACACACTAGAGTGCCCTCCATAATGTTTGGGACAAAGACCCATCATTTATTTATTTCTCTCCGTACTCCACAATCTGAGATTTGTAATAGAAAACTAGAGTAAGTGGGACCCGTTGGGTCCCATGTTCATACGGGAAGGCTGGTACCCCAACGCAATATTCCACCTCTCCACCAATTCCAATATTGGTGACCAGTGGGGGGGGGCTTTCTGGAGTGCTAGTATGGCTGTTGTGGGCCGAAGGGACTGGTTTCCACAGGGCTAGTATGGACTGTGGGCCGAATGGATTCTTGGGCTGGCAGCTCAGTCACTGAGGCCTGGTGGGCTGGCAGCTCAGGCCTGGTGGGCTGGCAGTTCAGTCACTCAGGTCTGGTGGGCTGGCAGCTCAGTCACTCAGGCCTGGTGGGCTGGCAGCTCATTCACTTAGGCCTGGTAGCTTAGTCACTCAGGCCTGGTGGGCTGGCAGCTCAGTCACTCAGGCCTGGTGGGCTGGCAGCTCAGTCACTTAGGGCTGGTAGGTCAGAAACTGCCAGAAATTCTGCCCAAAATTCTGCTCAAAGGGGGAGAGGGTGGAGAATCAATTTTAGACATTTTTCATATTTTTCTGCAGATCACAGGAATGAAGGAGGAAAGTCTATCCTGGCCTGGATCTCATAGGGAGCCAATGAAGGCAGGGAGAAAAATACTGGGGTGAGGTTTAATACTTGCAGGGGGAATACATACTGATGGGCAAAGGAACTCCTCCTGGGCTAGTACAGGCCTGATGGGCCAAAAGGGCTCTTTAAAAAAAATCTGAGTGAAATCTGAGTGAAAGGCACTTTTTCTGGACTTTTCCTGTCCTGGCACGGGCCTTTTGGGCCAAAATGCTCCTCCTGGGCTAATACTGGTTTCTCGGCTAATAGGGGCCTTGTAGCTTCAGACATGCCAAACAACTCATTTCATTTCTATTTCCATTGCAGTTTCAAGCAGCTCATTGCATTTTCATTTCAATTCCATTTCCATTGCGGTTTCAAGCACACGGCAGGCCAAACAGCTCATTGCATTTTCATTTCATTTCCATTTCCATTGCAGTTTCAACCACAGGACAGGCCAAACAGCTCATTGCATTTTCATTTCATTTCCATTTCCATTTCTGTTTCAAGTACAGGGCAGGCCAAACAGCTCATTGCATTTTCATTTCATTTCCATTTCCATTGCAGTTTCAAGGACAGGGCAGGCCAAACAGCTCATTGCATTTTCATTTCATTTCCATTTCATTTCCATTTCCATTGCAGTTTTAAGCACAGGGGAGGCCAAACAGCTCTTTGCATTTACATTTCATTTCCATTTCCATTGCAGTTTCAAGCACAGGGCAGGCCAAACAGCTCATTGCATTTTCATTTCATTTCCATTTCCATTGCAGTTTCAAGCACAGGGCAGGCCAAACAGCTCATTGCATTTTCATTTCATTTCCATTTCATTTCCATTTCCATTGCAGTTTCAAGCACAGGGGAGGCCAAACAGCTCTTTGCATTTACATTTCATTTCCATTTCCATTGCAGTTTCAAGCACAGGGCAGGCCAAACAGCTCATTGCATTTTCATTTCATTTCCATTTCCATTGCAGTTTCAAGCACAGGGCAGGCCAAACTCATTGCATTTTCATTTCATTTCCATTTCCATTGCCGTTTCAAGCACAGGGCAGGCCAAACAGCTCATTGCATTTTCATTTCATTTCTATTTCCATTGCAGTTTCAAGCACAGGGCAGGCCAAACTGCTCATTGCATTTTCATTAAGGGCTAACAAATCATTTATTGCAAGTACATTGCAGACTCACAGTTCGGTTGATTCACAGCTTAGAATCACAGTCGTGGCCTTTCCCTCGCGATCTTCCAGAGTGACTGACTCACATCCAGGCATCCGGGGTTTTATAGTCCTGCCCCCCTGGAAGGGGCGTTACCTTCATGATGGTGATTGGCAGGTGAGAGGACCAATCAGCTGATCTCAAGATTTTGTAAACACTCATAACTTTTTTATTTTTCATCGATCGGAAAAATCCTCAGGGCTGCCTCAGCGGAGGAGGACTGTAAGATGGCCAAAAATCATAGCGATATACGGTAGCGTTTTTCCTAAAATCAATATACAGCGCAGACAGGAAGTGGTCAAGATGAGACTTTTAGTTATATAGAGGTCACATGTGATTAAAGTGCACATTGTCAGATTTTAATAAAATCCATTTTTATACATTTTGGTTTCAACATGTAGAAAATTACAGCAGTGTTTGTACATAGTCCTCCCATTTCAGGGCACCATGATGTTTGGATCACAGCAATATCATGTACTATCATGAAAGTAGTCATATTTAGTATTTTGTTGCATATCCTTTGCATGCAATGACTGCTTGAAGTCTGTGATTCATGGACATCACCAGTGACTGGGTGACTTCTCTGGTGATACTCTGCCAGGCCTGTATTGCAGCCATCTTTGGTTTATGCTTGTTTTGGGGGCTAGTCCCCTTCAGTTTTCTCTTCAGCATATAAAAGGCATGCTCAAATGGGTTCAGATCGGGTGATTGACTTGGCCACTCAAGAATTTAACATTTTTTAGCTTTGAAAAACTCCTTTGTTGCTTTAACAGTATTTTTGGGATCATTCTCTTGCTGTAGAATGAATCACCGGCCAATGAGTTTTGAGGCATTTGTTTGAACTTGAGCAGATAGGATGTGTCTATACACTTCAGAATTCATTATGCTACTACCGTCAGCAGTCATATCATCAATGAAGATAAGTGAGTCAGTACCTTCAGCAGCCATACATGCCCAGGCCATAACACACACACCACCGTGTTTCACACATGAGGTGGTATGCTTTGGATCTTGGGCAGTTCCTTCTCTCCTTAATACTTTGCTCTTGCCATCATTCTGATATAAGTTAATCTTCATCTCATCTGTCCACAAGACCTTTTTTTCCAGAACTGTGGTTGCTCTTTTAAGTACTTCTTAGCAAACTGTAACCCGGCCATCCAATTTATGTGGCTAACCAGTGGTTTGCATCTTGCAGTGTAGACTCTGCATTTCTGTTCATGAAGTCTACTGCGGACAGTGGTCATTTAGAAATCCACACCTGACTCCTGAAGAGTGTTTCTGATCCGTTGGACAGGTGTTTGGGAGTTTTTCTTTATTATAGAGAGAATTCTTCTGTCATCAGCTGTGGAGGTCTTCCTTGGCCTGCCAGTCCCTTTGCGATTAGTAAGTTCACCAGTGCTCTCTTTCTTAATGATGTTCCAAACAGTTAATTTTGGTAAGCCTAAGGTTTGGCTGATGTCTCTAACAGTTTTAGTCTTGTTTCTCAGTCCACTAATGGCTTCTTTGATTTTCATTGGCACAACTTTGGAACTTATGTTGATAATGAGCAAAAATAAGTTTCCAAAGGTGATGGAAAGACTGGAGGAAAGATTAGGTGCTGAGAACTCTCTTATACCTACATTAAGGAAGCATTTAAACACACCTGAGTAATTACAAACACCTGTGCAGCCATGTGTCCCAAACATTCTGGTGCCCTGAAATGGGGGGACTATGTATAAACACAGCTGTAATTTCTACATGGTGAAACCAAAATGTATAAAAATGGCTTTTATTAAAACCTGACAATGTGCACTTTAACCACATGTGATTTTTTCTATTACAAATCTCAAATGGTGGAGTACGGAGGCAAATAAATAAATGATGGGTCTTTGTCTCAAACATTATGGAGGGCACTGTATGTGTTGAATTTCATCAGTTGTCTGTCTGAAAGATAAAGAATAATAGGTATATTAATAAGAATAATAATCGAAGCAAGTTCCATACTGAAAGGGATTATGGCAGAGTGGAAGCTATTTCTCCTAACTGGAGAGTTTAAAACTATATGCCTTCCCTGGGTTGTGAGCACCTGACTTATGTATACCCTGTCCTTAAGAACTAGCCTTTAGGAGACTCGCCAGATAGATGGGGATGAGTTTTCTGGCTGCTGTGGAACTGCAGGCATTTTCGCCAGGTGGGAATGGGTAATTTCTCCATGGCTTCCCAATCATCACCTCTGAACCAGAGGCTGCATGGAGCCGAGCAGAGCTGGGAGAACCTGTTCTTCCCACTTCTCGTCCCCCGGGACATGAAGACTAAAGGACTGGAGAGGAGAGGGACGGCTTGCTGATGAAGCATGTGAAGGAAGAGGCAGTCGGGCCCACTGTGAACAAAGGACCCGGTAGGGGAGGGCGGGGGGGTTTGAGGGCCGTCGAGAACAAAGAAGGGCCCGGTGGAGGGGACCGACAGAAACAAGGAAGGACCCCGCAGAGAGGGCCACTGAGAACAAAAAGGGACCATCAGGACTAATGATTACTTCTGTAATTTTGCCCGCGCTGGATATGTGGCATGTATGGTATGCTAAAACAAAGGATTTCACTGTACATAGGTACAGGTGACAATATAGTATCATTGAATTGAATCTGCTGGCTCTCCCGTCACTGTTTCCACGAGCCTCTCCCACACACTGTTGATGTTCATTTCCAAACTTACGTACAGTTCTCAGGAACGGAACCCTGCCATAACCTGGGGACTTCCTGAAATGGGACTAGTGAGATGAGGAGAAATTTCTTATTGCACAAGGTCTTAAATCTTCGGAGTTCTGTATCTCAGTGAACATACTCAGAGCTGAGATCAAGACAATTTTAGACACCACTGGATTCAGAAATTATACGATGCTTTCGGCTATTGCCTTGATGGAAGTGGAGAGGATGTTTAAATTAAAGGTCGCCCATTTAAGACAGAGATGAAGACTTTTGTTTTTCTCTCAGAGGGTTGTAAATCTTTGGAAAAATCTTCCTAAAAGACCAGTGGGAGCAGACACATCGAATATTTTTTGATAGCAAGCAAATGGGTGGAAGGTTACTGGGGGATATAATGCAGGAATGTGGACGAGGTGACAGTCAGTTTAGCCATAGAGTTATAGAGCCATACTCCATTGAACCAGGCCTTTCGGCCCTACTTGTCCATGCTGACCAAGTTGTCCACCTAAGCTCAACCCATTTGCCAATGTTTAACCCGTATCCCTCTAAACCTTCCCCATCCATGCTCTATTGAATGGGGGGACAGGTTCAAAGGGACGAGTGGTCTTCTCATGCTCTTACTTCAAACATTCACCAGGTAAGAAAGTGGACGAGGCAGAGGATCTGTGTAATCTTATTGATCATCAAATAGAGCTACAGAGTCTGACTGACATGCTTCTGAACAAGGATCTCGACATGAAAGGTCACCCATTTCTTCGCTCCAGAGATGCTGCCTGTCCCTCTGAGCAATAGCCCTGTCCCACGGTGCGAGTTCATTCCAAGAGCTCTCCAGAGTTTTAAAAAAATCAAACTCGTGGTAAGCACGGAGAATGAACGTAGCGGGTACGTTGGAGCTCGGGGACGTCTCTTAGTGCTAACGGCAGGTACTCGGGAAGACTCGCTAACGGCAGGTAAGCACGGGAAGACTCGTGAAGATTTTTCAACACGATGAAAAATGTCCACGAGAGCCCCGAGTACCGACGAGTGGCCATTACCGTAAATCTCCGAGTTCGAATCAGGGTAAACTCGGGAGAACTCTTGGAATGAACTCGTACTGTGGGACAGGGGTTTTACTCCAGCATTTTGTGTCGATTTTCTGATAAAATATAAATTGTTTTCACTCAGATAAAAGGGTTTTATAAGGACAGACTCCATGGACCACCCTTGAGTACTGAAGATTAAGGGGCAATTTAATTGTGTTGAAGATGATTAAAGGGCTTCATACAAATGTAATCTATTTAAGATTAGTTCACTCATTCATCTCCAGTGCTCAAAGTTCTTAGCACCAACAATTTTTAAGCCGTTGAAATCTTTGCTTTAAAAACAATTAGTAGGGCTTCACTCGAGATTATGTCAGGATTATGGATGCATTTTAAATATTATGAGAGGTTTCTGAAAGTAAATGGGGAATACATGTTCTTTGGAATTGTGAGTCAGTAACTAAGAGGTATTATTACAAGATTGTCAAAAGAACAACAGGAATTCTTGATGTTATGCAGAGAATGGTGCAACATATTTTCATACAGAAGGAATAGTGCTAGAATGAGTCAACACAGTTCTTGAAAGGAAATTGGACACAATTTGGAATTGGGATGAGGCATCACCTGAAAGCATGCCCAGGGTGTATTGAGAAATTAAATCAGAAATTCCTGGAAATATTCAGTGGGTGATGCAATCTGAGCAGAAAAGAAAGCATCCGTAATTTTGCAGTCTGACGACCTTTCTAAAGAACTGACTACATCTGATCTAACTGAAAAGGCTAGTTATCTGAAATTGTGGAATTTTTAATACACTTTTTGACAAGTTAAAAGATGTGATACAGTTCCTCGAGCTTATTTCCATAAGACAGAGGGCTCAGGAGAGAGGTGGATAAATAAAATAAAACCCAGTCTGAAGAAGGGTCTCGACCCAAAACATCACCCATTCCTTCTCTTCAGAGATGCTGCGTGTCCCGCTGAGTTACTCCAGAATTTTGTGTCTATCTTCGATTTAAACCAGCATCTGCAGTTCTTTCCTACACATGGATACATAAAATAACAGGTAACTGGAAGCTTGGCGTTCTCCTCGAGCGATGAATGGGGTATTTTGCAACCTGCACTATTTGAGAGTACCCAGGGCAGTACATAAAACTGTTACATGAAATTGCAATGGGTAAAGCATAGGTGCTGCTTTACCCAATTGAACGTTTGGGTCTCAGGGTGTTCATAGATACATAGATACATAGAAAATAGGTGCAGGAGTAGGCCATTCGGCCCTTCGAGCCTGCACCGCCATTCAATATGATCATGGCTGATCATCCAACTCAGTATCCGTACCTGCCTTCTCTCCATACCCCCTGATCCCCTTAGCCACAAGGGCCACATCTAACTCCCTCTTAAATATAGTCAATGAACTGCCTCAACTACCCTCTGTGGCAGAGAGTTCCAGAGATTCACCACTCTCTGTGTGAAAAAGTTTTTCCTCATCTCGATCTTAAAGGATTTCCCCCTTATCCTTAAGCTGTGACCCCTTGTCCTGGACTTCCCCCAACATCGGGAGCAATCTTCCCTGCATCTAGCCTGTCCAACCCCATAAGAATTTTGTACGTTTCTATAAGATCCCCTCTCAATCTCCTAAATTCTAGCGAGTATAAGCCAAGTCTATCCAGTCTTTCTTCATATGAAAGTCCTGACATCCCAGGAATCAGTCTGGTGAACCTTCTCTGCACTCCCTCTATGGCTATAATGTCCTTCCTCAGATTTGGAGACCAAAACTGTACGCAATACTCCAGGTGTGGTCTCACCAAGACCCTGTACAACTGCAGTAGAACCTCCCTGCTCCTATACTCAAATCCTCTTGCTATGAAAGCCAACATACCATTCGCTTTCTTCACTGCCTGCTGCACCTGCATGCCTACTTTCAATGACTGGTGTACCATGACACCCAGGTCTCGCTGCATCTCCCCATTTCCTAATCGGCCACCATTTAGATAATAGTCTGCCTTCCCGTTTTTGCCACCAAAGTGGATTACCTCACATTTATCCACATTATACTGCATCTGCCAAACATTTGCCCACTCACCCAGCAGGCAAAGGCAAAGGAGCAAGCATCACAGCTCCTGAAAATATGTGGGAGATGCTGAGTGTAGAGTAGTAGGTATTATTTGTGGAAGAGAAAACCAGGGATTTGTCTCCTATAAAGACGAAAATGTGAAGATAAGGGAAAGTATGCCATTTTAGTTTAGTTTAATTTAGTTTAGAGATACAGCATGGAAACAGACCCTTCGGCCCACCGAGTCGCCGCACTGACCAGCGATCCCCAGACATTTACAGTGTCCTACACAAACTAGGGAAAATTTACACATACCAAGCCAATTAACCTACAAACCTGTTTTTAAGAAGGAACTGCAGATGCTGGAAAATCGAAGGTACACAAAAATGCTGGAGAAACTCAGCGGGTGCAGCAGCATCTATGGAGCGAAGGAAATAGGCAACATTTCGGGCCAAAACCCTTCTTCAGACTGATGGGGGGGGGGGAGAAGAAAGGAAAAGGCGGAGGAGGAGCCCGAGGGCTGAGCGATGGGAGGAGACAGCCTGAGGGCTGAGGAAGGGGAGGAGACAGCAAGGGCTAACAGAATTAGGAGAATTCAATGTTCATGCCCCCAGGATGCAGACTCCCCAAGCGGAATATGGAAAGGAATGCTATTTATTATCATTCAAACCTAGGTTTGAACGAAATTTCATTTACTACAGTTTTTTTACATTACAAAAAAAAACCAAGACCCACGCTTAACACAGTTTACATAAACATCCATCACAGTGAGTCTCCAGCACCTCCTCACTGTGATGGAAGGCAAAGTCTTATCTCTTCCCTTTGTTCTTCACCCGCGGTCTAGCAGTCCAACTGCAGCGTCTAGGCGAACTGGGGCTCCGATGTTAAAGCCCCCGACGGACGATGGTAAGTCCTGTGGTCATTTAGCCACGCAGGGCGATGTTAGGCCCGGCTCTGTGTCCTTTAAACCCCGCGATTCCAGCGGGAGAAGTTGCCGTTGCGGGAGCTCCGAAAAGCCGTCTCCCACCAGGGACCTGGAGCTCCCGATGTTCCTGTCCACCAGGCCTGCAGCCGGAGCTTCCGAAACTCCAAAGTCGGGTCGCAGCCGAGCGCCACCACAGCTCTCCCCGCTCCGAAGAAGGCCAGCTCTGCGATGTCAGGTCTGCAGGCTCCGCGACTGGAGCCCTTAGGTCGGTCCCGGCTGGAGGCCGCCGCCGGCTCCACGATGTTAGGCCCAACGACATCGGAGAACCGACAGGGAAAAAGTCGGGTCCCCGTACAGGGAAGAGACTAACGGTTTCCCCCACATCCCCCCCTCCACCCCTCACATATACACAGCTAAAAAATAATAAAAAATAAGCTCAAGACATACATTTAACAAGACAAAAATTAAAAAAAAATATGAGTTACTGTTCCTCCAATTTCCGGTGTTGCTCGCTCTGGCCATGGAGGAGACCCATGGTCGTATACGGAATGGGAGGGGGAGTTGAAGTGCTGAGCCACCGGGAGGTCAGGTTGGTTATTGCGGACCGAGCGGAGGTGTTCGGCGAAACGATCGCCAAGCCTCCGCTTTGTCTCATCGATGTAGATCAGCTGACATCTAGAGCAGCGGATGCAATAGATGAGGTTGGAGGAGATGCAGGTGAACCTCTGTCGCACCTGGAACGACTGCTTAGGTCCTTGAATGGAGTAGAGGGGGGAGGTGAAGTGACAAGTGTTGCATCTCTTGCGGTTGCAAGGGAAAGTGCCCGGGGAGGGGGTGGTACGGGAGGGAAGGGAAGAATTGACAAGGGAGTTACGGAGGGAGCGGTCTTTGTGGAAGGCAGACATGGGGGGAGATGGGAAGATGTGGCGAGTGGTGGGCTCACGTTGGAGGTGGCGAAACTGACTGAGGATTACTTGTTGTATGTGACGGCTGGTGGGGTGAAAGGTGAGGACTAGGGGGACTCTGCCCTTGTTGCGAGTTGGTGCTGTTGCACCCGCTAACCTACAAACCTGTAGGTCTTTAAAGTGTGGGAGTAAACTGAAGATCTCAGAGAAAATCCACATGTTCACGGGGAGAATGTTCAAACTCCGTACAGACAGCACCCATAGTCGGGAGCAAATCTGGGTTTTTGGCGCTACAAGCGCTGTAAGGCAGCAACTCTACCACTGCATCACCGTGCTGTCCTTGCACCGTGGTCCTTTCTCAAGAGTGGCATAAATTATGGAGAATTTACTAGAGCTGGATGGGGTGAAAGACGGGGGGAAAGGGAACATTTTCATTTGGCGTGGGAGAAGAGAGGGAGATGGAAGTGGAAGAGATGCAGTTCAGAACCATGTCAAGTATGAACAATGGCTTAATGGTGCTTTATTGATGGAAGGGAAACCATGGTTACTGGAAAAGGAAGATATGTCAAAGCCACTGCCTCACTGCTCCGGTAAGCCCACTTCCATCCTGATCTCTGGTGCTGTCTGTGTGGAGTTTGCATGTTCTCCTTCTGACTGCGTATTAGTTTATTATTGTCACATGTACAGAGATACTGTGAAAAACTTTGAAATGCGTGCCATTGAGATGAATCACACCATACATGAGTAGTTGAAATGTTCAAGAAGGAACTGCAGATTCTGGAAAATCAAAGGTAGACAAAATTGCTGGAGAAACTCAGCGGGTGCGGCAGCATCTATGGAACTGCAGATGCTGGAAAATCGAAGGTAGACAAAATTTCTGGAGAAACTCAGCGTGTGCGGCAGCATCTATGGGAGAAAGGGTCTGAAGAAGGGTTTCCGCCCGAAACGTTGCCTATTTCCTTCGCTGCATAGATGCTGCCGCACCCACTGAGTTTCTCCAGCAATTTTGTCTACCATACATGAGTAGTACAGATAGTGCAAAGGAGAAAACAAAATAGTGCAGAATATAGTGTTACAGATATAGAGAAAGTGCAGATAAGGAAATGTAAGGGTCACAAGAAGATCCGGTCAAGTATCTGAAAACAGTGGGGAAGAAGGTGTTCTTGAATCTGATGGTACATGCTTTCAAGCTTTTGTAGCTTCTGCCCAAGGAGAAGAAAGTTCAGAATGACCGAAATTGTTGGAAATAATTCATTTATTGAGCAGTTTGAAACAATGTACTGGTATTAATTTATTATTTTCAGTGTACTGAGATACAGCAACAACTATGTTTTGTTCATGCTATACAGTCAAATCATACTATAAGCGAGTACAATCGAGCTATACATACGTACAACAGGTAATGCAAAGAGAACGATCCAGGAGTGCAGATTATAGTGTTACAATGTTACAACATTACAGAGAAAGTGCGGATATAAAAAGTGCAAGGTCCACAATGAGGTGGGTTAAGAGATCGGAAATGCAACCCAAACCATTCATTAGTCTGATAAGAGTGGAGAAGAAACAGTTCCTGAATCTGGTGGCACGTGCTTTCAAGCTTTTGTATCTACTACCTGATGGGAGGAGTGAGAGGAGGGAATGACGGATTGAAAATAGTCCTTGATTATGTTGGCAGCTTTCCTGAGACAGCGTGAAGTGTCTATTGAGTCTATGGGAGGGAGGCCGGCTTGCTTGATTGACTGGGTTATATCCACAACTCTGCAAATTTTGCAATCTTGGGAAGAGTTATTGCCAAACCAAGCTGTGGTGCATCCTGATAGGATGCTTTCCATGGAGCAGCCATAGAGTCATTGGAGATCTACCAAGTCCTTCTAGATTTTGGGGCAGAAGTGCCATACCATGCCAGAGACCCGGGTTTGATCCCGACTATGGCTGCTGTCTGTACGGAGTTTGTACGTTCTCCCCATTACCACGTGGGCTTTCTCCGAGGTCTTCGGTTTCCTCCCACACTCCAAAGACATACAGGTATGTAGGTTAACTGGCTTGGTGTAAGTGTAAATTGTCCCTAGTGTGTGTAGGATAATGTTAATGTGCAGGGATCGCTGGTCGATGCAGACTCGGTAGGCCGAAGGGCCTGTTTCCGCGCTGGGTCTCTAAACTAAACTAAAAAAATAAACTGGGGCCCTCTATGTGATGTTAAAGATCCCATGGTGCTGCTTTGGAGAGTCTGGGGAGTCATATCTGGAAACTTGAGCACTATTTTCTCCTCATCCAAGACCAAGTTACACATTCCCTTTCTAATGTTTACAGGAGCTTGCTATACACACATTGATCACTTTGTTTCCCATATGACAATGGGACTGAACTCATTAAAAAAAAAAATCATTGGCCATAAAGCGTTTTAAGACATGCTTCTTCTTCTTCTTTTCGTGTCTTTGAAGCTGGTTGGCTATATGACAGTTTCCCATTCCTTTACACAGTCCTTTGCGTTTTTATTGAACACTGCAAGATCCTTTGAGCTGCACTGGTTGGGTAATAAGGGGCAGACAAGGCAGTGCTGCATTGTGTGGTCCTCTTCTCCACATTCACAGGTGGTTTGGCCAGTTTCATAGCCCCATCTGGCCATGGCATGCTGAAAGGGACTTAAATCTTCCCACGTTAACATTATTAAAAAGAAAATGAAAGACAGATTCCCACCATTGTAATAGAAGGATTTTAGGGGAAAGTAATCCTTCGTATTAACATTATAACAAACATGTGGGGAACAGGTGTATGTTTGAGGACAAGAATGTCTGCTTTTCCCCCTTCTCATTATCAAGAAGTGTGTGGTCTTCGCCATCGAGATAAGTGGGCCTCTGGGAAATCACTGTGCATTGCAGACACTGCTCCTTTAAGCAGTGCTGATCACCGCTGCGCGCTGTGGTTACATTTGTTTTTCATTTCCTGGTGCTAACAGTGAGCGTTTGAAATGGATTTGCGCTGGGCACCAAATCAGAGCGCGTAATCAGGCCAATCCATCAAAATAACATCACACGTACCAAGATACACCCGCCACCTTGTTTTGCAAGGCTCATAAATATGCTTGATGCTTGTAAAAAATATCCCTCAAGATGGAACATTTTGTAGACCCCTAAGACAAAGGGCTGACTGTACTGATCTGGAGCAAATAAATCGCTGCGTCCAGGCTGATCTTAGGCTGCCCGCAGCTCTTCCGGTCACTGCCTCGTCTGCCAGTACAGGCACCATCCACACCTTGTCCCGAAACGCCAGTTGATTTCAGTTGGCACGCGGGGCAGCACGGTGGTGCAGCGGTAGAGTTGCTGCCTTACAGCGCTAGAGACCCAGGTTCGATCCTGACTACGGGTGCTTGTCTGTACGGAGTTTGTACATTCTCCCTGTGACTGCGTGGGTTTTCTCTGGGTGCGCCAGTTTCCTCCCACATTCCAAAGACGTACATAATTGTTGGTTAATTGGTTTCAGTACAAACTGTAAATTGTCCCTAGTGTGTGTGGGATAGTGCTAGTGTACGGGGATCACTAGCACTATCCTACACACAGTAGGGACAATTTATAATTTTTACCGAAGCCAATTAAACTACAAACGTGTGGACTCAGTGGACCGAAGGGCCTGTTTCCTTGCTGTACCTCTAAACTAAACTAAATTAAAGTGGTGCGTCTAAAACAAAAACTGCAACTGGTATCGAGTGGACTAATCTATGACATTAAGCAATTGCTGGAGTGCATTTGGGAGATGCAATAGATTTGTGATCGGTCCTCATAGATTTCATAATCACTGAATCACTCGACTGTAACGGCATGGAAGGAGATAGTACATAGTGCAGTATAGTGCAGAAACAGGCTTTTCAACCCACAATGTTCATGCCGGCCATGTTAAACCAATCCCTTCTGTCTGCACATGATCCATATCCCTCCGTTCTCTGCATATCCATGTGCCTATCTAAAACTTACTTAAACACCACTATTATATCTACCTCCATCACCATCTCTCGCAGCACATTCCAGGAACAACCAGTCTCTGAGGAAAAATCCTGTCCCCACATCTCCTTTAAACTTCCCCCTTCTATCTTTAAAGCTATGCCATTTAGACATTTCCTTCCTGGGGAAAAGGTTTTGTCTGCCTATCCTATCAATGTCTCTCATGATTTTATAAACTTCTATCAGGTCTCCCCTCAACCTCTGAAGTTCCAAAAAAAGAAATCAAAGATTGTCCAAATTCACATTACAGCTAATATTTAAAGCAAGACGATATGAAGGTTTTTACAAAGCATATAAAATCATGAGGGGCATAGATAAGGTGAATGGCCACAATATTTTTCCAAGGGTAATGTACCTGATACTTGCATATTTTTGCACATTTATACTCCATTCTTTATCTACCCATTTAATTTATCTATATCTATCAGTAGCCTCCATATTTCCTTTTTTGGTTTAGTTTAGTTTACTTTAAGCAGGGGTCAGCAACCTTGTTCTGCATAGGGGCCGGGATGCATGTCTATGCGGATGGCGGGCCACATCTATCACGTGTACAAATGGATCCCGCCCCCATCCCGCCCCGGATGGCAGGCATTAAATCATGTGTTCACAGAAGGTAGACAAAAATGCTGGAGAAACTCAGCGGGTGAGGCAGCCTCATACAATCCTTGCATGTCTCAACCGCTGAGTTTCTCCAGCATTTTTGTCTACCTTCGATTTTTCCAGCATCTGCATTTTTTTCTTAAACATGTTCACGGAAGGTGCGCGGCTGTGCCGGCGGCTTTGCGCAGGATGCGCTTGGAGCGGGCACTCGGCCGAGCTTGGGGCGGGTACTCGGCCGCGCTCGGGGCAGGCACTCGGCGGACCGGATGAATACAGGAAACAAAATCTGCCTGCAGGCCGGATGATTTGGGGTTATGGGCCACATTTGGCCCAGGGGCTGTAGGTTGCTGACCCCTGCTTTAGAGACACATCATGGAAACAGGCCCTTTGTCCTACCAAGTCTGTGCCAACCACCGATCATCCATACACTAGAAAATTAACAGAAGTCAATTAACCTAAAACCAACATGTCTTTGGAATGTGGGAAGAAACCGGGGCACCTGGAAAAAACCCACGCGGTCACAGGGAGAGCATGTAAGCTTCGTACAGACAACACCCATAGTTTGAATCGGACCCGGTCTCTGGAGTTGTAAGGCAGCAATTTTACTGCTGGGCCACTGTGGAAAAGTTCAAAACTTCCTGTACGATCTACAGAAAATTTCTCAACCAGAAAATTTCGCAACCATATCTTCAGTTCCCTCATCCAAGTTGTTTATATAAAACGTTGCAAAACGTTGAATACAGATCTCTGTGACATTTTTGCCAATCAGAAAAAGGCCCATCAATGCCCACTTTGTTTCAGACTCTCCAGCCAATATACCAGCCACATCAATGTGTTAACACTTACTCTACGAGCTTTATAGTACTTACTCACATAGTAAAAGGTAGAGCTCTAGAGAGCGTTTGCCAGAACAGAGAGATCTGCGAGTACATGTCTGTGGTTCCCTATAAAGTGGCAAACCAGATAGCGAAGAAGGGAGTTAGCCCACTAGCCATCATTGGGAAAAGTATTGTGTACAAACGTCAGGACATCATGATACAGCTGTACAAGTTGTTGGGGAGACCACACTTGGAATACTGTGTGCAGTTCTGTCATTAGGGGCGCCGCACGATTGGCAGCCCTGCCAACAGTCTGTTTTTTCGTCTTTTAAATTTTTTTTGTGTGTTAAAAGTTAGTGTATAGGTTCTCCAGTTTGTTTTGTGTGGGGGGGAGGGGGAGAGGGAGGGGTTGCGGGAAACTTTTTTTCAGTTTCTTACCTTTGCAGAGATGAGATTAATTTTCGGATCGCATTCTCCGGTCGCTCTGCGGCCTACCATCGATGGAGCTGGAGGCCTCCTCGGACTGACCTTGGGCACCATGGCGGGGCGTGGACTTACATCGGAGTCGATCCCTTACCTGGGATGGCTCTAACCGTGGAATGCGGACTTTACATCGGGAGCTCGCAGTCTCGGGAGAGACCGTTGATGTCGGGAGCTCCAACGTCGTGGAAGGTTCGACTGGCCCCGATGCAGGGTTCGATCACCTGGCGCGGGGGAGCTGACATTCCCCCGATGCAGGAGCTGATCACCTCGACGAGTAGGGCCCGCCGCCGGCTACGGGAATCAAGATCATCCCGTCAACGGAGGGCCCGAGGCAAAGGGAAGAGATTGAACTTTTTTTCGCCTTCCATCACAGTGAGGAATGGATGTTTATGTTAAAATGTGTTTTCTGTGTTCCGTTGCTTTTATTTGTATGACTGACTTGGCAAATGAAATTCCTCGTATGTTGCAAAACATACTTGGCTAATAAAGTATTATTGTGATTGTGATAAACTATTATTGTGATTGTGTTTAAGTTGGAAAGCGTTCAGAAAAGATTCTCCAGAATGTTAACCGGACTAGTTTCTCTGTGGAGGTCAAGTCCATGAGTATGTTTAAGGCAGAGATAGATAGATTCTTGATTAGCACGGATGTCAATCGTTATGGGGAGAAGCAGAAGAATGGGGTTAAGAGGGAAAGATAGATCAGCCATGATTGAATCGCAGTGTAGACATGAAGTGCTCAATGGCCTAATTCTGCTCCTATCACATAAACTTGTGAACATAAATTTCTAAGAAAAACACAGGAAGCCTGTAGAATAGTAAAACACAGAATTCAGCAGAGGGGGATCGAAGTATTGATAAGGAAAGGAGAAGCAGAACATGAGATTAGTCTCGAAAAGCAGACTGTAAAACATCAATAGATGAGTAGCAGGGAAAGAATGATTAAAGTCAATGTGTGTTCTTTATAGTGAGACAAAATAATCTATATGGGAAGAAGGACATGGCAAAGAAATTAAACGTATATTTTACAGCTTCATGGAATAAATAGTGTAGAGCAATAAGTGAATGAAAAGCTTTAAAAAATAATATTAGAGAAAGGTTACTAATGGGATAATAATGGGATCAAAAACCACTGAATCTGTTGAACCAATGAAGATTCGGAAGGAGGAAGCCATGGAAATAAATGGGTTCAGTGGTGTCACCTTTCAGATTTCCATGGTTTTGAGAGCTCTTCCCACAGTTTGGAAAGTACAAAATATAACTCCAATATTTAGGAAAGGAGGGAGACAGAAAGCATTGGTCAGGCTGCGTTTGGAGTACCATGAGCAGTTTTCGGCTCCGTATCTGAGGAAGGATGTGCTGGCGTTAGAGAGGGTCCAGAGGAGATTTATGAGAATGATCCCAGGAATAATTGGGTTAACATATGAGGAATGTTTGATGGCACTGTGCCTGCGCTCTCTGGAGTTTAGAAGAATGAGGGGGAACCGCTTTGAAACTTATCGAATAGTGAAAGGCTTGGATAGAGTGGAGGTGGAGAGGATGTTTCTACTAGTGGGAGAGTCTAGAACCAGAGGCCAAAGGCCAGAGAATAAATGGACGTACCTTTCCAAAGGAAATGAGGAGGAATTTCTTTAGTCAGTGGGTGATGAATCTATGGAAGTTATTGCCTTAGAAGGTTGTGGAGTCCGTCAATGGATATTTTTAAGGCGGAGATTGATAAATTATTTTCGGTTGTCAGGGGTTATGGGAAGAAGGCAGGAGAATGGAGTTAGGAGGGAAAGATAGATCAGCCATGATTGGAGGAGAAGATGATGGGCCGAATGGCCTAATTTTGCTCCTATAATTTATGAATTTATGAAATAATGTATAACTAATCAGTACCCCGTTCCTGCTTTCTCCCCATATCCCTTGATTCCGTTAGCCCTAAGAGCTATAACCAACTCTTGAAAACATCCAGTGAATTAGCCTTCACTGCCTTCTGTCGCAGATAATTCACAACTCCTATCCTCTTTCAATGGATGCTTTCAAGAGAGAGTTAGATAGGGCTCTTAAAGATAGCGGAGTCAGGGGATATGGGGAGAAGGCCGGAATGGGGTACTGATTGGGGATGATCAGCCATGATCACATTGAATGGCGGTGCTGGCTCGAAGGGCGAATGGCCTACTCCTGCACCTATTGTCTATTGTCTATTGTCCATACAGACAGCACCGGTAGTCAGGATTGAACCCAGTTCTCTGGCGTTGTAAGGCGGCAACTCTACCGTTGCACCACTGTGATGCCCCAAGCAGATTATCTCCAACATATTCTCTTGCCCTAAAGAGGATTTCTCCTTTTTCAACTTTGTTCTCTCTGGTCCTCCTTCTTCCCTACCAACTTAAAACAGGTTTGATTTTTAACTTATGTGGAGGAAATGTCCAGCTGGCATTTCAGATCAACCATCTGTATCCCTCTACCAATCCATCGAGTTCCTCCAGCAGTTTGCTTTTTTTTCAAGAGGCATGTCTAGATTTTTAACTTAGCTCAGTTCTCATGAAAGCACGTAAACCATTAACTCTGTGTCTATCTCCGCAGTTGCTGCCTGACCTGCTGAATTCTTCTAGCAATTTGTTCATTTATTTTACTATCATTGATACCACCTTTTCATTTCTGGTTCATTTCACAAAATT
>CM075978.1:105019553-105063757 GCA_038087875.1 Malacoraja senta
GGGAGTAGAGGAGGGGACTCAGCACTCAGCCTTGTGGAGCTCCTGTGCTGAGTGTCAGAGTGGGGGAGTGGTGGGGTCCCATCCTGACTGACTGCGGCCGGTCCGTAAGGAAGTCCTTAATCCATAGGCAGATGTTGTGTTTGAAGCCTAGGTCGGACAGCTTGGAGACCAGTCTGCTGGGTATGATTGTGTTGAATGCAGAGCTGTAATCCACAAATAGCTGTTGTGCGTATACTCCCCGTTGTTCCAGGTGGAGCTGTACAGTATGGAGGGCATAGAGATGGCGTCATCTGTTGATCTGTTTGCTCTGTTCGCATATTGGTGTGGATCCAGGGTTGATGGGAGAGCGGCCTTGATGTGCTTAAGGACCAATCTCTCCAGGCACGTCATGATGATTGGTGTTAGTGCAACCGGCCTGTAGTCGTTGAGGCAGGTTATGGCTGTCTGCTTCGGAACTGGCACTATTTCGGATGTTTTTAGGCATGTGGGGACCATGCATTGTGCCAGGGATTGATTGAAGATTTTTGTAAATAAGACAGTTAACTCATCAGCACAGTCTCTGAGAACCCGTCCTGGGACTCCATCCGGACCGGCTGCCTTCCGTATGTTAACATTCCGGAGTGTGTGTGTGACATCAGCAGACTGCCTGATGAGTGTCTGGCTGTTGGATGTTGGAGGTGGAGTAGTAATAATAATAATAATAATAATAATCATTTTATTTACTGGCGCCTTTCTAAAACCCAAGGACACCTTACAATGCATAGAATCACAACAAAACAAAAAAACACATAATCGGAATAAATTAAATAAATGTATTTAATTTAGTGGGCATGACTGCCTTTGGTGGATGAGTTGGTATTGATTTTGTAGTTCGTGATGTGCCGTATACCTTGCCATACGTGACGGGAGTCTGAGTTGTTGAAGTGACTCTCGGTCCTTCGCTTATAGGCTGCTTTGGCGTTCCTGATGTCCCTCTTCAGGTCGGATCTGGCCACAATATACAGCTTTGTGTTGCCGGACTGAAAAGCCATATTACAGGCTTTTAAATGGGCGTAGAAATCGCAGATTGATTTTAATCCAACTAAGTGTGAGGTATTGCACTTCGGCAGGTCAAATGTAAGGAGAAAATATATAATTATTGGCATGACCCTTAACAGCATTGATGTACCGAGGACTTAAGTAGACTGAGGAGAAAAGAAGATGGTATGCTTGTACTCATAGATCAGGGCATTGAGTATAAAAATCAGGAAATCAAGCTCCAGGTTTATATAGCTTGCATTTGAAGTATTGCATGCAATTCTGGTCACCCCATTACAGGAAGGATGTGGAGGCTTTGGGAAGGGTTCGGAGTAGGTTTACAAGAATGATGCCTGGATTAGGGGTATTAGGTACAGCGATAAGATGGACAGACTTGGATTGTTTTCATCGAACATTGGAGGCTGCGGGTAGACCTGATAGAAAGTATATAAAATAACGAGAAGCATAGGTAGGATAGATAATTAGTGCCTTTTACCCAGGATGCAAAGTCAAATACTAAAAGAAATAACTTAAAGATTAGAGTGGCAAAATATAAAGGAGTTGTGTGGGATATCATTTTACACAGAGGGTAGTAAGTGCCTGGAACCCACTGCCGGAGGTGATGGTTGAAGCAGATACAATAGTGACGTTTGAGTGACTTTTGGATTGGCATAGGGATACGCAGGAAGAAGTGATATGGATAGAGATTTTGGCATCATGTTGGGCATATATATTGTGGGCCAAAGGGCCTGTTCTTGTGTTGTACTGTTCTATGTTCTATAAATGAGATTAATGTAGATGGCCAGCCTTGACGTGGTGGACCAAACGGCCTGTTTCTCTGCTGTCTAACTCAATGACTGTGTGCGTCTTGGAATGCCATCAGCAGAAGACATCTTACCCACCAATGCTAGTACTCTGAAAGGGCTCTCATCTTCCATGGCCCAGGCCCTTTTAAGCTTCTGTTTCATCAGAAATGCAGAGTTGATCCAGAATTCTCTCTCTCTCTCTTTCTCTCTCTCTCCCCAAAGATTTTCCCAATCTGTGGCATCCTTCCAGTACTTTGCTGCTTTCCATTAAGGAAACCACTTGATATGTTGTGAACTCCATGGAATGTTGTAATGGAGCAGAGGCACTCTAATCCTCCGCTGCCTCCTGAAAAAAGACGGTTGGGTGACAGTGACTGGAAGACCTTTTGCAGCTCAGTATCTCCACCTCTAACCCGCTGCACCAGATAGCGGTATGGGCAACAGTTCATCGAGAACCCTATGTTGAAGTGGATGAGACCACAAGAGAGGGGGAAGCCTGAAAATCTGTTGGGACAATGCACTAACCCTTGTTCTTTCAGGTGAGATGGGAAGATTTGATAGGAACCTACCTACGGGGCAACATTTTCACACAGAGCGTGGTACATATATGGAAGAACGATTGAGGCAGGTACTATGACAACATTTCTAAGACATTATGACCTGTACATGGAAAAGAAAAGTTTAGAGGGATATGAGTCAAATCTGTGTAAATGTGACTAGCTAGGGTTGGCATCTTGGTCAGCATGGATGGCTTGGGAAGAATGGCCTGTTTCAGTGCTATATAACTACAACTCGCCAGTTCTTGCATCTCCTCCATCCCCTTCAACACACAATCTCACACTACTCTCACACAGACTCTTACATTCTCTAGTATTGTCTCATCACTCCTGACAAGGGCGGCACCGTGCGACAGCAGTAGAGTGCGTACAGACAGCACTTGCAGCACTAGAGACCCAGGTTCGATCCCTACTACATGTGCTGTCTGTACGGAGTGTTTACCTTCTCCCTGCGACTGCCGTGGGTTTTCTCCCAGTTCTTTGGTTTCCTGCTACACTCCAAAGACGTACAGGTTTGTAGGTTAATTGGCTTTGGTTTGTATACTTGGTATAAGTGTAAATTGTGTTAATGTGCGGGGATCGCTGGTCGATGCGGACACGGCCAAAGGGACTGTTTCCGCACAGTATCTCTGAACAAAACTAAACAAAACCTCCCCCACTGCATTCTGTTCCTCCACATATCTTAAACCCTTCCCTCACTCCCTTTATTCCCTTGCCTAATCTTGCCTTTACTTCTTCCCTACTCCCTTCTCCACACCATCCACTTTCCTCAGGGTGTAGGGCCTATTTTGGTGCTGTATGGCTCTAAGGCTCTGACCTGCTATTGTTCCCCCCCCACTCATCTCTCAGATTACCCTCTTCTACTTTCCTCCTCCACTCCCTCATGCCCCAAAATTACTGCAGCCCCACCCCCGCTCTCCCACATCCCCCTCCTGCACACTTCCTCCCGTCTTTCAGGCCTGTTCCCTCTTCCACTCCCCCCCCCCAATTATCAGTCCTCCTTTTGTCCATTAGTCCTTTAGTTTCAAAGGTTTCAAAGGTATTTTATTGTCACATGTACCAAATAAGGTACAGTGATATGCGAATTACCATACAGCCATATGAAAAAAAAAAGCAGCAAGACACACAAATACATAAAAGTTTACGTAAACATTCCCCACATTCCTTACTGTGATGGAAGGCAAAAAAGTCCAAACTTCTTCCTCTTTAATTCTCCCGCGATCGGTGCAGTCGAACCATTCGTTCTGGCGATCAAAGCTCCCGCAGCCGGCGGTCAAAACTCCTTCGTCGAGGCGGTCAAAACTTCTGCGGCTTGGATTATTCGATGTCGGTCTCTTACCAGAGCTCTGTGATGTTAAGTCCGCAAGCACCAATGGTTGGAGCTCTGAGGTCGATCCCAGGCAAAGGGATCACAGGCTCCTCAAAGTTAAAGTCCAGTAGGCACCCGCGGTGGAGCTCCAAAAATTCGGACCCCAGCAAAGGCTGCCAACTCCTCGATGTTAGGCCACAGTGCGGACGGAGACAAGATACGGAAAAAAATCGCATCACTGTCGAGGTAAGAGATTAGAAAAAGTTTGTTCCGAGTTTACTTTATGATCAAAACCATAGCATACAAAAAATTCTATCAAAAAGCCAAATGAATTGAATAATTTATTTTGGTAGTGTTGACTGAAGCTCATTACTGCCCAATTAACCAGGAAGGGTCACAGAGACATAAGCCCAGAAATAGGCTCTTTACCACAAGTCCTATCAACCATTCATGTTTTTTACATTCATCCTAAATTAATCCTATTTTTTATTTTCCATCATTCCCATCAACTCCTTCCCGATTCTACCTCTCACCCACATTGATGTACCTGGTGATCATGTGGTCCAAATCCATAGCTTGCTGAAAGCGGCAACTTAAATAGATTGAGTAGTAAAGAAGATTGGTGCTGTCTGTACGGAGTTTTTACATTCTCCCTGTGACTGCCGTGGGTTTTCTCCTAGATCTTCGGTTTCCTCCAACACTCCAAAGACGTACAGTGCTCTGGCTTGGGTTTGTATACTTGGTATAAATGTAAATTGTGTTAATGTGCGGGGATTGCTGGTCGGTGCAGACACGGCCGAAGGGACTGTTTCCGCACTGTATCTCGAAACAAAACTAAACAAAACCTCCCCCAATGCATTCTGTTCCTCCACATGTCATAAACCCTTCCCTCTATTCCCTTGTCTAATCCATCCTTTATTTCTTCCCTACCCCCTTCTCCATACCATCCACTTCCCTCAGGGTGCAGGGCCTATTTTGGTGCTGTCTAAGACTCTGACCCGCTATTGTTCCCCCCACCCATCTCCCTGATTACCCTCTTCTACTCAAAAGTCGGATTCCAGCAAAGGCCGCCAACCCCTCGATGTTAGGCCGCCGTGTGGATGGAGATATGATACAGGGAAAAATCGCATCTCCGTCGAGGAAAGAGATTAGAAAAAGTCTCCCCATCCCCCAACATAATACAAGCTAAAGAATACTAAGAACATTCATTTAACACATATAACATGCAGTATCATAGAGAGATGCAATCAATTTCAAGCTTACATCTAGTCCACATACGAAGGTAAACAAGTAGACTTTAATATGAAGGCTTAGTCAGTCTGTAAAAGGGTCCCAACCTGATACTTTGTCTGTCCATTTATTTCCACAGATGCTGCCTGACCTGCTGAATTACTGCAGGGATTTATTTTATGCTCAAGTTTCCAACATCTTCAGCCTCTCAGGTCTCCAAGTGTGAAGGAAGGAACTGCAGATGCTGGTTTATACCGAAGGTAAACACAATATGCTGGAGTAACTCAGCGGGTCAGGCAGCATCTCTGGAGAAAAGGAATAGGTGCCGTTTTGGGTCGGAACCCTTCCTCATGTCTCCCAGTACCTTTAATGTATCTTTGAGGATGCTCACAAAGCACCTGACAGCCAATTAAATACTTTATGAATACTTTGCCATGTGGAAATGATAATTGTTCGTTTCTCAGCTTCCCCCCAGTCTAGTTTCAGTAAAAACGCTGAATCAAGCACTTGAATCAACTAAATTTTATTTTACCAAAAGCGCATCACAGATCACACACTGTACCTATCCCACCGCGGGTTCGATCCCTGCGCCTATCTGTTCAAGCCCTCTAGGCCTCGTGCAGACAGAGACACTCCAGAAGGTGTACGGGGTCCTGAGCGCTCTTCCAGAAAATCGACCCTGAGACTCGTGATCACGGCCTTTTATTTGCCTCGCGAACCCGAGGGCCGAACCACACGGAGGTTGTCTCTTAATCACCCAATTACAAATATCAATTAACCGCATACATAACAGACATTTCCCTAACCCAATGATACAACAGTTCAATACATTGTATTCACAATGGACTTCGAGATGAAGTCAACTTGGAAACATTTACCCTGATTAACAGAAATCTCAGACAAGGCTCAACACCCCGTCCAATCAACACTTAGCAGAGTCAGACTCTGCAACATTATTTACAAGCTATTTACAAGGTGTATGTCTGGTTTGCAGCCATCCAATCTATTCTATGCATTCAGTACCAGATTGACAGGATTTGCAGGATTCTTTGCTTGCAAATAGTATCTAAGTTCCAGACTCCCTGGCACCTCTCGCAGCCTGTCCCAGCTCTGCAGAGAGCAATTACAATTTGACCAAATATCCCAGAAAAACCCTGAAATTTAACCCCATTTTGAAGTCCTGGCTGGTCCAATTTAGCCAGGATTAACAGAAACACAGCTACAAAGTTAGCACAGACAAGGCCCCACAAAAAACTGGAAAACCATGATCTGTAAACATGGATATCAGACTTGGGTTTGGATTGTTCCGAGTTTACTTTATGATCAAAACCATAGCATACAAAAATTTCTATGAAAAAGCCAAATGAATTGAATAATTTATTTTGGTTGTGTTGACTGAAGCTCATGACTGCCCAATTCACCAGGAAGGGTCACAGAGACATAAGCCCAGAAATAGTCTCTTTGCCTCAAGTTCCATCAACCATCCTTTTTTCTAACATTCATCCTAAATTAATCCCATTTTTTATTTTCCCCTCATTCCCATCAACTCCTTCCAGATTCTACCTCTCACCCACATTGATGTACCTGGTGATCATGTGGTCCAAATCCATAACTTGCTGAAAGCGGCAACTTAAATAGATTGAGTAGTAAAGAAGATGGGTGCTGTCTGTACGGAGTTTTTACATTCTCCCTGTGACTGCCGTGGGTTTTCTCCAAGATCTTCGGTTTCCTCCAACACTCCAAAGACGTACAGTGCTCTGGCTTGGGTTTGTATGCTTGGTATAAGTGTAAATTGTGTTAATGTGCGGGGATCGCTGGTCGATGCGGACACGGCCGAAGGGACTGATTCCGCACTGTATCTCTAAACAAAACTAACCAAAACCTCCCCCACTGCATTCTGTTCCTCTACATATCTTAAACACTTCCCTCACTCCCTTCATTCCCTTGTCTAATCCTTCCTTTACTTCTTCGCTACCCCCTTCTCCATACCATCCACTTCCCTCAGGGTGTCGGGCCAATTTTGGGGCTGTATGACTCTAAGGCTCTGACCCACTATTGTTCCCCCCACTCATCTCTCAGATTATTATCTTCTACTTTCCTTCTCAAACCCTCCTGCCCCACAATTACTGCAGCCCCTCCCCCGTTCCCCCTCAACCCCACCCGCACACTGTCTTCCTCCCTTCTTTCAGGATTGTTCCCTCTTCATCTCCCCCCCCCCCCCACCCATTATCAGTCCTCCTTTTGTCCCTTAGTCCTTCATTAGTTTCAAAGGTATTTTATTGTCACATGTACCAATTAAGGTACAGTGATATGTGATTTACCATACAGCCATACGAAAAAAAAGTAACAAGGCACACAAATACATAAAAGTTAACATAAACATCCAGCACAGCAGATTCCCCACATTCACACTGTGATGGAAGGCAAAAAAGTCCAAACTTCTTCCTCTTTATTTCTCCCACGGTCGGGGCAGATGAACCATTCGTCGGAACGATCAAAGCTCCCTCAGCCAGCGGTCAAAACTCCTTCGTCGAGGCGGTCAAAACTCCTGCGGCTTGGATTTTCCGATGTCGGTCTCTGACCACAGACTGCGAGCTCCGTACTGTTAAGTCCGCAAGCACCCATAGTTGGAGCTCTGGGATCGATCCCTGGCAAAGGGATCGCAGGCTCCGCAATGTTAAAGTCCAGTAGGCACCCGCGGTGGAGCTCTCAAAAGTCAGTCTCCATCAAAGGCTGGCAACTCCTCGATGATAGGCCGCCGTGCGGACGGAGATACGATAATGGGAAAAACCGCATGTCTGTCGAGGTAAGAGATTAGAAAAGGTTTCACCCAACCCCCCACCCCCACATAAAACAAGCTAAAGAACATACATTTAACACATACTATTTAAACTGTCAATTGCTCTTCTGCTTACACCTGCCCAGTAGTAAACAGCTGTGTATCATTTCCTGAGTTTACTTTAAGGCTACATTTGTAATAAGCTACAAGATTAAGCTATCGCTGATGATACGGTGATATTGCTGTGCATTGCAAGAATATCGCTCCTTTCTAATAATTATATAACCTGCAGTATCATAGAGAGATGCAATCAATTTCAAGTTTACACCTGGTCTGCATATGAAGGTAAACAAGTAACCTCTAATCTGAAGGTTTAGTCAGTCTGTAAAAGGGTCCCAACCCGAAATGTTGTCTGTCTATTTATTTCCACAGATGCTGCCTGACCTGCTGAATTACTGCAGGGATTTATTTTATGCTCAAGTTTCCAACATCTTCAGTCTCTCAGGTCTCCAAGTGTGCAGGATGAAACTGCAGATGCTGGTTTATACCAAAGGTAGGCACAATAAGCTGCAGTAACTAAGCGGGTCAGGCAGCATCATTGGAGAAAAGGAATAGGTGCCGTTTTGGGTCAGAACCCTTCTTCATGTCTCCCAGTAACTTTAATGTATCTTGGAGGATGCTCACAAATCACTTCACAGCCAATTAAGTACTTTCTGAATACTTTGTCATGTGGAAACACAGCTACAAAGTTAGCACAAACAAGGCCCCACAAAAAAATGGAATACCATGATCTGTAAACGAGGACATCAGACTTGGGTTTGGATTGTTCCGAGTTTACTTTATGATCAAAACCATAGATCACAAAAATTTCTATCAAAAAAACAAATGAAATTGAATAATTTATTTTGGTTGTGTTGAGTGAAACTCATGCCTGCCAAATTCACCAGGAAGTGTCAGAGAAACATAAGCCCAGAAATAGACTCTTTACCACAAGTCCTATTAACCACCCATTTTTTTTACATCAATCGTAAATTAATCCCAATTTTTATTTTCCCCTCATTCCCAACAACTACTTCCAGATTCCACCTCTCACCCACATTGATGTACCTGGTGATCATGGGGTCCAAATCCCTAACTTCCTGAAAGTGGCAACTTAGGTAGATTGAGTAGAAAAAAAGATGGTATGCTTGTGCTCATAGATTGGCGCATTGAGTATAATTATCAGGAAATCAAGCTACAGGTTTACAGGGCTTTGGATAGGTTGCATTTGGAGTATTGCATGCAATTCTGGTCAGCCCATTACTGGAAGGATGTGGAGGCTTTGGGAAGGGTTCGGAGTAGGTTTACAAGAATGATACCTGGATTAGGGGTATTAGGTACAGCGAGGGGTTGGACAGACTTGGATTGTTTTCTCTAGAACATCGGAGGCTGCGGGTAGACCTGATGGAAAGTATATAAAATAACGAGAAGCATAGGTAGGATAGACAGTCAGAGCCTTTTACCCAGGATGGAAAAATCAAATATAAAAGGCATAACTTAAAGATTAGAGTGGCAACATTTAAAGGAGTTGTGTAGGACAATGTTTTACACAGATGGTATTAAGTGCCTGGAACCCGCTGCCGAAGGTGATGGTTGAAGCCAGGCATGTGCCATCAGGGTAGGCAAGGTAGGCACTGCCTACCCTGACTAAAATTATAAAATGGTAATTATTAAATATAAATAGTAAAGGCATGGGAGAATTATGCCCATCTAAGAGATCGATCTCTTAGGTAGGCATAATTCTCCGTGCCTTTCATCCGCAGTACTTGTAACACGCGGAAGTGTGTGCAGCTGACATGCCGTCGGCGCAGCTTCAAGCCGTCAATGACAGGGAGAGCTGAAGGCAGCTGAAATTCTGCCTTTGCAGTACTGGGACCAGGCAGCCCCTTCTGCTGGCTCCCGCTCACCTCTGGCAGTGCTCTACGTCTGAAAACCTCTGTGCTGCCGCTCACCGGCCTCACTCATGTCAGCCGCTTCCCGCAAATCCTCAAATTCCGACTGTGCGATCAAGGGACCAATTGAGGTTACTTGGCTGTGGGAATTTAAGGATTTGCGGGAAGCGGCTGAAATGAGCGAAGTCGGCGTTCGGCAGGTGAGACGGAGAGCACTGCCAGAGGTGAGCGGGCCGGCAGAAGGCGGTGAAGTGGCAGCCAGTTTTGCTGACCGGTCCCGGCGGCCGCTCGCAGCCACCCGAGCAGCTTCCCTCACCGGCCGCAATGCAGTGGCTCCGTACCCGGAGCGCCGCGGCAGTGGTGAGTGAGTGGGTTACTAGCATGATCCCCGACCCCCTCCTTCTCAATGCTCCTGCCCTCCCCGCAACCTGGCCAGACTCTCCACACGCTGTGAAAGGAGCTCTCCCCCCAATTGGTCCCTTGAATTAGTATTAGTCATTATTATTCATTATATTCATCAATTCATTTATTCATTATTGTCATTCCATAAGATCACAACTGATTCAACTTGTCCCGGTGTGCTCCCGTATTTTCCCACCATCTATCCACCTGCCGTCACCCTCCACCCCCCACCCATTCAGTAATTCAGAATGAAGGAGATTTGGAAGCCTTGGGCAAATTGAATTGTTACTTACTTTATTTTTATTTTATATTTTTACGGAGAGGAGAACAATCTGCGCATGCGTGGTTTAAGATTTTGTTTTAAAGCCGACTGACTGCCTACCCTGATTAATTACTCACGGCATGTGCCTGGTTGAAGCAGATACAATAGTGACATTTGAGTGACTTTTGGATTGGCATAGGGATACGCAGGGAAGAAGTGATATGGATAGAGATTTTGGCATCATGTTGGGCATATATATTGTGGGCAGAAGGGCCAGTTCTTGTGTTGTACTGTTCTATGTTCTATAAATGAGATTAATGTAGATGGCCAGCCCTGAATTGGTGGACCAAAGGTCCTGTTCCCCTGCTGTCTAACTCAATGACTGTGTGCATCTTGGAATGCCATCAGCAGAAGACATCTTACCCACCAATGCTAATGCTCTGAAAGGGCCCTCATCTTCCATGGCCCAGGTACTTTTAAGCTTCTTTTTCATCTGGTAAGAGATTTAAAAACGTTTCCCCCAACCCCACCCCCCACATAAAACAAGCTAAAGAACACTGAAAACATACATTTAACACATAGTATTTAAACTGTCAATTGCTCTTCTGCTTACAGTTGCCCAGTAGTAAACAGCTGTGTATCATTTCCTGAGTTTACTTTAAGGCTACATTTGTAATAAACTACAAGATTAAGCTATCCCTGATGATACGCTGATATTGCCATGCAAGAATAAAGCTCCTTTGTAATAACTATATAACATGCAGTATCATAGAGAAATGCAATCAATTTCAAGCTTACTTCTGGTCCACATATGAAGGTAAACAAGTAAACTTTAATCTGAAGGTTTAGTCAGTCTGTTAAAGGGTCCCAACCTGATACATTGTCTGTCCATTTATTTCCACAGATGCTGCCTGACCTGCTGAATTACTGCAGGGATTTATTTTATGCTCACGTTTCCAACATCTTCATCTCTCAGGTCTCCAAGTGTGCAGGATGAAACTGCAGATGCTGGTTTATGTAGACACAATATGCTGGGTTACTAAGCGGGTCAGGCAGCATCTCTGGAGAAAAGGAATAGATGCCGTTTTGGGTCAGAACCCTTCCTCATGTCTCTCAGTAACTTAAATGTATCTTTGAGGATGCTCACAAAGCACTTGACAGCCAATTAGGTACTTTCTGAATACTTTTTCATGTGGAAACACAGCTACAAAGTTAGCACAAACAAGGTCCCACAAAAAACTGCAAATCCATGATCTGTAAACGTGGACATCAGACTTGGGTTCGGATTGTTCCGAGTTTACTTTATGATCAAAACCATAGCATACAAACATTTCTATCAAAAAGCCAAAAGAAATTGAATAATTCATTTTGGTCATGTTGAGTGTAGCTCATGACTGCCCAATTCACCATAATTTGTGTCTGGAACGAGCTGCCAGAGGAAGTGGATACAATTGCCAACTTTTAAAATGCATTTGGACAGATGTATTGACAGGAAGGGTTTCAGGGGCTTTGGGCCAAATGCAGGCATATGGTACCAGCCTTTATGCCAATTCGGTCCACATGGACAAGGTGTGCCAAAAGGCATGTTTCTCTGATGTATATCTATGACTATATCAGCTGTATCTCTGTTGTCTTTTACCTTCAAAACAGTCCCATAGCTTCTATTGCATCTAGGTGGAAGAGCAGACTGGGCCTTGCCAGGCACCTTATCTGAACAACTCCGAGGTAAATACTCCGGTAGGTTCCAATGGCCTGCAAGTCGGCTGCCTCGCCTGCAGTGGGTTCATTGTTTCAACTTTTTTTTTCTTTTTTTCATTTGTCCAAAAGTATGTTTTAGTGTTTCTCTGTATGTCTTGTGTGGGGGGTGTTGGGGGGGAATAGGGGGAAACTGTTTTCAGGCACCCTCCTCGACAGAGATGCGACTTTCTTCCTTGTCGCTTCTTCACTCCCCTCCTCGCGGCCTTACAGCTGGTTTGGTGTGGCCTTTCCCAGAGTCGGGCCCAGAGCTTCAGTGGCAGCGCAGCGGGGACTGTAACATCGTGGACCCGCTTGCCGGGGGTCGCCGGAGAAGCGCTCCAACCGCTGACCTGCGGCCTACAACATCCTGGACCCTCAGTGTGGAGTTTCCGGCGGCAAGCGTGGTGTGGACCTTCCATCTTGGAACGGCGATCCCTCGCCGGGGGTCACTGGAGAAGTACTCCGACCGCCGGCCTGCGGCCTACAATATCTTGAAGCCGCGGTCTCCAGTAAGGAGGTGGCCGATTGGGGGCTCAGGGCCGCGGGGTGTGCTCAACCTGTTCGACGTCAGCGTTCCGACCACAGGCCCCAACCACGGGTGAACAAGGGAGGAGGAGGAGGAGGAAGAGGACTGTCAGAACTGTATTGCCTTCCACCACAGTGAAGAATGCTGTGGTGGATGTCTGTGTTGAATTATGTTGTGTATTGTGTCCTTTTTTAATTGTAACGCTGCATGGTAAATTACAATTCACTGCACCTGATGGTGCATGTGACAAATACATTTGAACTTGAAATGGCGAAATCTGTGTGGCTCAGTTCCATAAAGAGGAAAGAATTGTTGATTTTTCATAGCTACTCTGTCGATATGAACTCGACTTGTTTGGCCAGAGAAGATTATGTTCCAAACCCTTTGGCTCAGTTTGAACGGCAGCGAATTTTCCAAGCAACCTGGCCAGAATCGATAGCCTGTTATTCCTTCTCTGATCAAACTACCCTGCTGGAGAGCGATCAACTGGAAGAGGGCCGGATAATATAATGCCAGCAAGAAAATACTTGAGTTGCAGCACCAGTGAGAGTGATGCGCTGGTCACATCTCACATCTGTGAGTTCACGACCTTGAGAACATTCGTAAGCAGCGTGCAGCAAAATGTTGTTGGGCAGGTCTGGAACTGAGATCAAATATAACCAGGTGCAGCCAACTTTAGAAAGTAATATTAAAGTATTAAAGATCAGACCATTGACAATCCACCAAGTCCATTCACCATTATGCCAAGTACCTTGTGATTAACCAGACATTCTAAGGTCTAAATTCAACTGGAGCAATAAGTTCACCACATCAATACTCAGATCATATATCAAAGAATAGTTATTTCGTCAAGCTGTGTTTTGATTTAAAACCCCACCTCTGAGAGACTATTTTCCACACTCTCCAGTGTGTTTGTCGGAAAGAAGAGGAAAAGACACTCCAAAGGCATGCAATATTTGTCCAGAATTAATAACTTGCACCCGACCAAATGGATCTTCCTTTCAAATGGCTCAGATTCAGAGCTGCAGGCGAAATCATTTGCAAATCCCTGGATCTTTAAGTGGACTATATTTCCTAATTGAAGTTTTCAAACTGGGGATTGTCAGCGTTCTTTCTGTTTACTCTAGCAAATGCCGCTAATGCCAAGAGACACAGGTTCAAAATGAGGCAGTGCAGAATAGAAAGGAAATGCAGGTGCAATGTCCATGGTGTTATGGGCAGCAGAGAAGGAATTTGTGTTGCTGACAAGACTTTGCATAGTCATGGGAGTCTCAAGGAGCTTCACAGCCTTTCACAGATAAGGGAACTCGAGTTAAAGGAGCCAATAGTGACAATAATATGATGTTTTAATCTACAATTTGAGAGGGAGAAGGGAAAATCGGAAGTGTCAGTATTACAGTAAGGGGACTATGGAGCCATGTGGGAGGAGCTGGCCAAAGTTGACTGGAAAGATACCCTAGCAGGGATGACAGTGGAACAACAATGGCAGGTATTTCTGCGAATAATGCAGAAGGTGCAGGATCAGTTCATTCCAAAGAGAAAGAAAGATTCTAAGGGGAGTAAGAGGCGACTGTGGCTGACAAGGGAAGTCAGGGACAGTATAAAAATAAAAGTGAAGAAGTATAACATAGCAAAGATGAGCGGGAAGCCAGAGGATTGGGAAACTTTTAGAGCAACAGAAGATAACTAAAAAGGCAATATGGGGAGATAAGATGACGTACAAAGGTAAGCTAGCCAAGAATATAAAGGAGGATAGTAAAAGCTTCTTTAGGAATGTGAAGAGGAAAAAAATAGTTAAGAACAAAGCTGGACACTTGAAGACAAAAACAGGTGATTTATTATGGGGAACAAGGAAATGCCAGATGAGTTGAACAAGTACTTTGGATCTGTGTTCACTAAGGAAGACACAAACAATCTCCCAGATGTACTAGTGGCAAGAGGACCTAGGGTGATGGAGGAACTGAAGGAAATTCACATTAGGCAGGAAATGATGTTTGGTAGACTGATGGGACTGAAGGCTGATAAAACCACTGGGCCTGATGGTCTGCAACCCAGGGTATATAAGGAAGTGGCTCTAGACATCGTGGACGCATTGGTAATCATTTTCCAAAGTTCTATAGATTCAGGATCAGTTCCTGCGGATTGGAAGGTAGCTAATTTTATCCCACTTTTTAAAAAAGGCGGGAGAGAGAAAACAAGGAATTATAGACCAGTTAGCTTGACATCGGTGGTGGGGAAAATGCTGGAGTCAATTATAAAAGATGAAATAGCGGCACATTTGGATAGCAGTAACAGGATTGGTCCGAGTCAGCATGGATTTACGAAGGGGAAATCATGCTTGACTAATCTTCTGGAATTCTTTGAGGATGTAACTAGGAAAATGGACAAGGGAGATCCAGTGGAAGTAGTGTACCTGGACATTCAGAAAGCCTTTGATAATGTCCCACAGGAGATTAGTGGGCAAAATTAGGGCACATGGTATTGGGGGTATAGTGCTGACATGGATAGAAAATTAGTTGGCAAACAGGAAACAAAGTGTAGGGATTAACGGGTCCCTTTCAGAATGGCAGGCAGTGACTAGTGGGGTACCGTAAGGTTCTGTGTTGGGACCGCAGCTATTTACAATATACATTAATGATTAAGATGAAGGGATTAAAAGTAACATTAGCAAATTTGCAGATGACACAAAGCTGGGTGGCAGTGTGAACTGTGAGGAAGATGCTATGAGGATGCAGGGGTGACCTGGACAGGTTGGGTGAGTGGGTCGATGCATGGCAGATACAGTTTAATGTGGATAAATGTGAGGTTATCCACTTTGGTGGCAAGAACAGGAGGGCAGGATATAATCTGAATGGTGTCAATTTAGGAAAAGAGGAAGTACAACGAGATCTGGAGATCATTGTTCATCAGTCACTGAACGTAAGCATGCAGGTACAGCAGGCAGTGAAGAAAGCTAATGGCATGTTGGCCTTCACAACAAGAGGAGTTGAGTATAGGAGCAAAGAGGTCCTTCAGCAGTTGTACAGGGCCCTAGTGGGACCACACCTGGAGTATTGTGTGCAGTTTTGTTCTCCAAATTTGAGGAAGGACATTCTTGCTATTGAGGGAGTGCAGCGTATGTTCACGAGGTTAATTCCCGGGATGGCGTGACTGTCATATGTTGATAGAATAGAGCGACTGTATACACTGGAATTTAGAAGGGTGAGAGGGAACCTTATTGAAACATATAAGATTATTAAGGGATTGGCCACACTAGATGCAGGAAACATGTTTCCGATGTTGGGGAAATCCAGAACCAGGGGCCACAGTTTAAGAATAAAGGGTAGGCCATTGAGAACTGAGATGAGGAAAAACATATTCACACAGAGTTGTGAATTTGTGGAATTATCTGCCTCAGAAGGCAGTGGAGGCCGATTCACTGGATGCATTCAAAAGAGAGTTAGATAGAGCTCATAGAGCTAGCGGAATCAAGGGGTAGATACATAGATAGATACATAGAAATTAGGTGCAGGAGTAGGCCATTCGGCCCTTCGAGCCTGCACCGCCATTCAATACGATCATGGCTGATCATCCAACTCAGTATCCCGTACCTGCCTTCTCTCCATACCCCCTGATCCCTTTAGCCACAAGGGCCACATCTAATTCCCTCTTAAATATAGCCAATGAACTGGCCTCAACTACCCTCTGTGGCAGAGAGTTCCAGAGATTCACCACTCTCTGTGTGAAAAAGTTTTTCCTCATCTCGGTCTTAAAGGATTTTCCCCTTATCCTTAAGCTGTGACCCCTTGTCCTGGACTTCCCCAACATCGGGAACAATCTTCCTGCATCTAGCCTGTCCAACCCCATAAGAATCTTGTACGTTTCTATAAGATCCCCTCTCAATCTCCTAAATTCTAGCGAGTATAAGCCAAGTCTATCCAGTCTTTCTTCATATGAAAGTCCTGACATCCCAGGAATCAGTCTGGTGAACCTTCTCTGCACTCCCTCTATGGCTATAATGTCCTTCCTCAGATTTGGAGACCAAAACTGTACGCAATACTCCAGGTGTGGTCTCACCAAGACCCTGTACAACTGCAGTAGAACCTCACTGCTCCTATACTCAAATCCTCTTGCTATGAAGGCCAACATACCATTCGCTTTCTTCACTGCCTGCTGCACCTGCATGCCTACTTTCAATGACTGGTGTACCATGACACCCAGGTCTCGCTGCATCTCCCCATTTCCTAATCGGCCACCATTTAGATAATAGTCTGCCTTCCCGTTTTTGCTACCAAAGTGGATAACCTCACATTTATCCACATTATACTGCATCTGCCAAACATTTGCCCACTCACCCAGCCTATCCAAGTCACCTTGCAGTCTCCTAGCATCCTCCTCACAGCTAACACTGCCCCCCAGCTTAGTGTCATCCGCAAACTTGGAGATGTTGCTTTCAATTCCCTCGTCCAGATCATTAATATAAATTGTAAATAGCTGGGGTCCCAGCACTGAGCCTTGTGGTACCCCACTAGTCACTGCCTGCCATTGTGAAAAGGACCCGTTTACTCCTACTCTTTGCTTCCTGTTTGCCAGCCAGTTCTCTATCCACATCAATACTGAACCCCCAATACCGTGTGATTTAAGTTTGTATCCTAATCTCTTATGTGGTACCTTGTCGAAAGCCTTCTGAAAGTCCAGATACAACACATCCACTGGTTCTCCCCTATCCACTCTACTAGTTACATCCTCGAAAAATTCTATAAGATTCGTCAGACACGATTTACCTTTCGTAAATCCATGCTGACTTTGTCCAATGATTTCACCACTTTCCAAATGTGCTGCTATCCCATCTTTAATAACTGACTCTAGCAGTTTCCCCACTACCGATGTTAGACTAACTGGTCTGTAATTCCCCGTTTTCTCTCTCCCTCCCTTCTTAAAAAGTGGGGTTACGTTTGCTACCCTCCAATCCTCAGGAACTACTCCAGAATCTAAAGAGTTTTGAAAAATTATCACTAATGCATCCACTATTTCTGGAGCTACTTCCTTAAGTACTCTGGGATGCAGCCTATCTGGCCCTGGTGATTTATCGGCCTTTAATCCATTCAATTTACCCAACACCACTTCCCGACTAACCTGGATTTCACTCAGTTCCTCCATCTCCTTTGACCCGTGGCCCCCTGCTATTTCCGGCAGATTATTTATGTCTTCCTTAGTGAAGACGGAACCAAAGTAGTTATTCAATTGGTCTGCCATATCCTTGTTCCCCATGATCAATTCACCTGTTTCTGACTGCAAGGGACCTACATTTGATTTAACTAATCTCTTTCTCTTCACATATCTATAAAAACTTTTGCAGTCAGTTTTTATGTTCCCTGCCAGTTTCCTTTCATAATCTATTTTCCCTTTCCTAATTAAGCCCTTTGTCCTCCTCTGCTGGTCTCTGAATTTCTCCCAGTCCTCTGGTATGCTGCTTTTTCTGGCTAATTTGTACGCATCATCTTTTGCTTTGATACTATCCCTGATTTCCCTTGTTATCCACGGATGCACTACCTTCCTTGATTTATTCTTTTGCCAAACTGGGATGAACAATTTTTGTAGTTCATCCATGCAGTCTTTAAATGCCTTCCATTGCATATCCACCGTCAACCCTTTTAGAACTAATTGCCAGTCAATCTTGGCCAATTCATGTCTCATACCCTCAAAGTTACCTTTCTTTAAGTTCAGAACCGTTGTTTCTGAATTAACAATGTCACTCTCCATCCTAATGAAGAACTCAACCATATTATGATCACTCTTGCCCAAGGGGGCACGCACAACGAGTCTGCTAACTAACCCTTCCTCATTACTCAATACCCAGTCTAGAATAGCCTGCTCTCTCGTTGGTTCCTCTACATGTTGGTTTAGATAACTATCCCTCATACATTCCAAGAAATCCTCTTCCTCAGCACCCCTGCCAATTTGATTCACCCAATCTATATGTAGATTGAAGTCACCCATTATAACTGTTTTGCCTTTGTTGCACGCATTTCTAATTTCCTGTTTGATGCCATCCCCAACTTCACTACTACTGCTAGGTGGCCTGTACACAACGCCCACCAGCGTTTTCTGCCCCTTAGTGTTTCGCAGCTCTACCCATACCGATTCCACATCCTCCAAGCTAATGTCCTTCCTTTCCACTGCGTTAATCTCCTCTCTAACCAGCAACGCCACCCCACCTCCTTTTCCTTTCTCTCTATCCCTCCTGAATATTGAATATCCCTGGATGTTCAGCTCCCAGCCTTGGTCACCTTGGAGCCATGTCTCCGTGATCCCAACTATATCATAATCATTAATTGCTATCTGCACGTTCAACTCATCCACCTTATTACGAATGCTCCTTGCATTGAGACACAAAGCCTTCAGACTTGTTTTTACAACGCTCTTACCCCTTATACAATTATGTTGAAAAGTGGCTCTTTTTGATTTTTGTCCTGGATTTGTCTGCCTGCCACTTTTACCTTTCACCTTGCTACCTATTGCTTCCGCCCGCATTTTACACCCCTCTGTTTCTCTGCTCACCCATTTAAGAACCCCACCACCTCTTATTCTCTGTTTATTATTGTTTTCTTCTTTCCCCCCTACATGTTGGGTCTGAGTGCTTTCCTTCTCTGCCTCCTGCCTCACACACTGTCTAATAGCATTCTCTATTTGAGTCCCTCCCCCCAACCATTCTAGTTTAAAGTCTCCCCAGTAGCCTTTGCAGATCTCCCCGCCAGGATATCTGCCAGGGTATAGGGAGAAGGCAGGAACGGGGTACTGATTGTGGATGATCAGCCATGATCACAGTGAATGGCGGTGCTGGCTCGAAGGGCTGAATGGCCTACTCCTGCAATTAATGTCTATTGTCTATTGTCAGCCAGTGTAAAACATTCTTGAAACTTTGCAGAAACCACAGCAGCCAAGCTGCGAACATTATAATCCCACAACGAGTGCAGGGAAAATGACCAGATACAGGCAGTGCCTGGTTCGTGCAAATGTTCTGTTCCTGAGTATTGTCAGCAAGCCACTTTCTCCATAAGTAAGCGTGTCCATTTTCTAAAACTACCTATATCAGATATTTACATTGGCGGCACGGTGATGCAGCGGTAGAGTTGCTGCCCTACAGCCCCAGAGACCCAGGTTCGGTCCCGATTACGGGTGCTGTCAGTACGGAGTTTGTATGTTTTACCCGTGACTGCATGGCTTTTCTCTGGTTTTCTCACACACTCCAAAGAAGTACAGGTTTGTAGGTTAATTGGCTTCAGTAAAAAAAAAGTAAATTCTGCCTAGTGTGTAGGAAAGGGCCTGTATACAGGGATCGTTGGTCGGTGCGGACGCGGTGGGCCAAAGGGCCTGTTTCCATGCTGCATCGCTAAACTAAACTAAATGTAATAATTCTTTCATTTCATTGAATAATCAACCTCACAGTACCTATAATTAAACTAATGGGATACATACTGTATCGTCATAGAATAATAAGAGTCATACAGCATGGAAACAGGCTCTTTGGACCTATTCTGTCCATGTAGCTAGTTCAGCGATACAGCGTGGAAACAGGCTCTTCGGCCCGCCGGGTCCACGCCGACCAACAACCACCCTTACCCTAGTTCTATCCTACCAACTAGGGACAATTTACAGAAGCTAATTAACCTACAAACCTCCATGTCTTTGGAATGTGGGAGGAAACCAGAGCACCCGGATTAAATCCCACGTGGTCACAGGGGGAACGTGCAAACTCCACAGAGATGGCACCTGTAGTCAGGATCGAACCTGGGTCTCTGGCACTGTAAGATAGCAGCTATACTGCTACACCATTATGCCATCCAAATGTCTTTTAAATGTTATTGTACCTGCCTCAACCATTTCCTCTTGCAGCTCATTCCACATATCACTCAGTGTGAAAATGTTGTCCCTTAGGTTTCTATTGAACCTTTCCCCTCTCACCATAAACCTGTGCCTTCTAGTTCATGATTCCCCTACCCTGGGTCTAGACTGTGTGCATTTACCCTGTCTACTTGCCTCATGATTTTGCACACCTCTATATGATCACCTCCCTGTCTCTGTCATCCACTACAAACCCACTGACTCCCATGGCTATCAGGACTATACCTCTTCCCACCCTGCTTCCTGTAAGGACTCTATCCCCTACTCCCAATTCCTCTGTCTACACCGCATCTGCACCCAGGATGAGGTGTTCCAAACCAGGGCATCGGAGATGTCCTCATTCTCTAGGAAACGGGGATTCCCTCATCGACTATAGATGAGGCTCTCACCAGGGTCTCTTCTATTTCCCGTAGCTCCGCTCTCACTCCCCATCTCCCCACTCGTAACAAGGACAGAGTCCCCCTTGTCCTCACCTTCCACCCTACCAGCCGTCACATACAACAGATAACCCTCCGACATTTTCGCCACTTCCAACAGGATCCCACCACTGGCCACATCTTTCCATCTTCTCCCCTTTCAGCTTTCTGCAGAGACCGCTCCCTCCGTAACTCCCTGGTCAATTCATCCCTTCCCACCCAAACCACCCCCTCCCCTGGTACTTTCCCTTGCAACCGCAGGAAACGCTACATTTGTCGCTTTACCTCCCCCCTTGACTCCATCCAAGGACCTAAGCAGTCTTTCCAGGTGAGGCAGAGGTTCACCTGCACCTCCTCCAACCTCATCTATTGCATCCGCTGCTCTAGGTGTCAACTGCTCTACATCGGTGAGACCAAGCATAGGCTTGGCGATCGCTTCGCCCAACGCCTCGCGCTGTTCGCATTAACCAAACTGATCTTCCGGTGGCTCAGCACTTCAACTCCCCCTCCCATTCCGACCTTTCTGTCCTGGGCCTCCTCCATGGCCGGAGTGAGTCCCACTGCAAATTGGAGGAGTAGCACCTCATATTCTGCTTGGGTAGTTTACACCCCAGCGGTATGAACATTGACCTCCAATTTCAGGAAGTCCTTGCTTTCTCCCTCCTTCCCTTCCCAGCTTTCCCACAGCCTACTGTCTCCGCCTCTTCCTTTCTTCTTCCCCTCTCCCACCTGCACATCAGTCTAAAGAAGGGTCTCGACCCGAAACGTCACCTATTCCTTCGCTCCATAGATGCTGCCTCACTCGCTGAGTTTCTCCATTATTTTTATCTACCTTCGATTTTTCCAGCATCTGCAGTTCTTTCTTAAACACCTCCCTGTCTCTAAAAGGCCTGTCTCACGAGTCTGCGGTCATTGGCGGCGAAACGGGAAGAATCTACCGCTCCTGGGCCGCCATAGACTGCGCACTCGGTCAAACGCACAATTCCAGGGCCGTGCGGCGTTGTTCCCAATAAAATAAAATGTGCTTAAATAAAACCAACACTGTTCAAAAATATGTCCCTACCGCACAGCCTCCGCCAGTGAGGCACGAGTGCGGGCACGGCCGCCGCCACAGCCGCCGCCACAGCCGCCGCCAGTGTGGCTCGAGCGCCGTGCGTCGAACTTGCACCGCCACAGCCTCCGCCAGTGAGGCACGTGTGCGGCACGGCCGCCGCCACAGCCACCGCTACAGCACCGCGATCAGGACGGCCGCCGCCAGAGCCGCCGCTAGTGAGTCACGTGTGCGGCACGGCCGCCGCCACAGCCACCGCTACAGCGCCGCGATCAGGACGGCCGCCGCCACAGCCCCGCAGATCCAAAATGACGTCATCGCAGTCGACCCGCCCTTTTTTAAATTACCGCAAGCACGTGGGACCAGCCGTATTTAAATCACTCGGACCCCGCGCAGCATCCGTGCGGCGCTCCCGTGGCATAGGCTCGGCGCTCTCGCCGTTGCCGTGCGGTCCACTGTACAGGCGAAGCCGCGCTTCACCGCCGATGACCGCAACACCGTAAGACAGAGCCTTTACACTCCAATTAATGAACACAATGAAACAGAATATGCATGTTACTACGAAAAACGTTTCTAAATTGTATGGGGGAATATGCGTAAAGTCAGATTTCCATAAGTGAGGTCCTTCTAAACCAAGGTGCCCCTGTACCCTCTTTTCCTCACGTTGGCTTTCAGGGCACAGAAGGACTTCACTGTGCAATTTGTGCACTGGGATCAGGTCCATCCATCTGAAAGCCCAAACCAGACTGTGATTTAATGTTCACATCCAACAGACAGCACATCTGGCAGAGCAGTACTCACTCAGTGTTAGTCTCAGCGTGTTGGCCAAGGTTTCAGTGCTCAGCTTCAAGGCTGGCCTTGATTCTGAAACCTCATTCTTCGTTGATGTGTGGGATATATGCTGGAACATGAAAAGAAGACGTACACACAAAATGCTGGAGTAACTCAGTGGGACAGGCAGCATCTCTGGAGAGAAGGAATGGATGATGTTTTGGGTCACCCATTCCTTCTCTCCAGAGATGCTGCCTGTTCCGCTGAATTACTCCAGAATAGTAAGATTAAACGAGAACTTACCAGATTGAAGTTTGATCTTTATTTTATGAGGAGTTACGTTGGTGATTACGTGAAGAAGACCCGTCTGGGCGCATGCGCGTCAATCTTCAAAGCAGCGGTATGAAATCACAGACAACACCATAATTGAAGTAACATATTAAGATGATCAACATGAGAACTACCATTATGACCTTTTTTCTATGAGAGAGGGTTGGGCGTGGCGGGCACGTAATCACCAACGTAACTCCTCATAAAATAAAGATCAAACTTCAAACTGGTAAGTTCTCGTTTAATCTTACTATTTTACTTCGGAGTCACGTGAGTGACTACGTGAAGATTTTAAAGCTCTGTGATTTTTATGCCGCAGATCAAAATCCTGGCTTCTCACTGCATCGATTGACTCTGAGTATCATCAATAATGCTGTAAACATGACATTGCATATCATGCAAAAACAAAACAGTTTTATTTTTGGTCATAAAACAACCAATAAACTTTCTTAATGTAGGGGCAACAAACGAAACAGAATTAAACAGTATTGAATACAGACTTTAAACAATAGCAACAGCACTCAATATTGAGTTGGCAAACAGCCCTCCATCGGCACAGCCGATGGTAGTATTGCTGAAACACAAGTTCATTTTTCCAACCTGCTGCTTTTAATATATGTTCGATGGGAACGTCCATCGCCCTGGCCGCGGATGTTGCTACTGCGCTAGTGCAATAGATGTAAACACATAAATGTTAATTCCTGCCTGAACCAAGTCTTGCTTTAACCACCTTCAGATAGTCTGAACTGCCACTCTTTTATGTTGGCTTCTTGTAACTGACAAATAATCCTGTTTCTTCTTGTCTTAAAGCCCTTGTGGCTTCAATATAATGTAACAAATGTGTCCTTACACATAAACATGGAGCTGTAGGATATGCTGAGAACACAATCTTAAATCCTGTCACACCTGGCCTGCTTTGTTTGAGCAGGTCAATAATATAAAACAGAACATTCTCTGTATTCACTTCCATTCTATCTAACTGAAGTTTTTGCAAAGTCTGCACTCTCTGTACTGACACCAATGCCATTAGCATAGCCAATTTCATGGTTCATTTTAACAAAGTTATAGACGTGACAGGGACCCAATGACGAAGCATGTTAAGAACAACGTTTACATCGGAGATTACCATATACCTAGGCGTAGGCGGTTTGGAATTAAAGATTCCTTTCATCAACCTAGATATGAGAGGGTGAGAACCTATACTTTGTGTCCGTGTACCTATTACAAGATATGCCGACAAAGCACTTCTAGCTGTATTGATAGCAGTATAGCTAAGACCCTCATCATAATAAAGTGTAGATAAAACTCTAACACATTTTTAATAACTACAGTATCATATTGAATATTCTTTTGAACACCATATTGTTCCCATTTTTTTACATAAGTCATATACTGCTTTTGAGTACTCTTTCTCCAGGCTGCAGTGAGTATATCCACCGTTGGCCTAGAAAGTCCTCGACCAATGTAAGGCATTCTTAAAAACCTGCAAATTAACAGATCAATACGATCACATAACGGATGAACTTAATGCGTTACTGGATGGTCCAGCAAATTCCTACTGTTTGGAATCAGCAGAAGGAGGTTGGATCGCTATCTGTAATCAGAGGGAACCATGGTTGAATCGGGCAATTTGGTATCACCAAAACCCCTGAAGCGGCATCGTGCTTGATTTTCTCAAACACCGAGCTACGAGGCAGAATGGTGGGAAAATGTACACAAACATATCATCCCAATTTAGTGAAAAAGCATCAATTGCCACTGCCCCTGGATCTGGTTCCCATGAAACATATTTTGGCCTTCCATATAGAAGTACTATGTTCTTGAACACATCCTGGTTCAACATCCACTCTGTATTATCACGGAATTTCCATGAGCTGCCATCTGGTACTACATTAAGTTTCCCTGGCAGATAGATAGCTCCAATCCAAATATCCATACTCCAGGTCCAATTTTATTTGCCAACCTGTCACATGATAACGATTTGATTCCACCCATGTGATTCATATCAGCAACTGCTGTAGTGTTGTCTATTTGGCACTGCACATGCAAACTAGTTTTGTTAGTGCCATAAGCCTTGAGTCCATAAAATACTCTTGGTTAATTACCCATGTTTGCAGAAGCAATGTCCATCTGTCTTCACCGCTGGATCTTGTATCAGTAGCACCCTACCCAAGTGCTCTGACATCTGTCTGCAAAATCATGGAAGCTTGGTCCTATAACACTTTGGAACTACTAGTGGACACATGCTGAATCCACCATCGTACATCAGCAACAGCCTCTATTGATAGAAGCATAGGTCTATTATAATGACCCCAATGTATCCTCAGTGCTTGTTCCTTTGACCTTTGTAATTGTAAATAATAAAGTGGCCACTATTGAACTGCTGGAAATGCTGCCAGTAATTTCCGCAGCAGACTCGTCACCTCGCTAATTGAAGGCTGTGTGTCACCAATTAAATTGATACAGCTCTTAATTAGCTCTACCCTTTTTTGCCTGGGCAAGGTCACAATCATGTTGATTAAGTCTATTGTGAACCCAACTAGTCAATTTGTGTCACAGGTATTAATTTAGATTTCTCTGGATAGCTTATGAAGCCCAATTTTTTAAAAGTGGTTTTTACCAACTGCCACTGATGCTTCAGCTGTTTCCTTTGATTGTCCTACAATCAAGATATTATCTAGTTAAGCCATGAGCACCTGCCCTTGACTTCTTATCATGCCTAGAATAGGTTTTAACAACTTTGTAATTACTCTAGGAGCTGAAAACAAAGGATTAGGCAGTGCATTGTATTGCCATAAATGCCCTATCCAGCTGAATTTTAAATCTTCTATCCTGCAAATGAACAGACACTGAATCCGGGTCTTTAAGATCTCCTCAAACGTTTCCATCTTAAAATGTCTATACCGTACAAAAAGGTTTAAGACTATTCAGGTCCAGTATAATTCTGCATCCCCCATCCTTTTTTGGTCTGGGAAAGATATTGGACACAAACTGATGGCTTTGGTAAACTGCATTAGCAATTACACCTTTATTACATAAGTTTGCAAGTTCCACCTGAACTTCCAATTGTTCAGTGATATTGGTCAAACTCCTTTTTTGGAGCATGTTGCAAGGGTAAATGAGAATTTGCATTAAGCTTTATTCGATACCCTTCAATAACCTTCAGTATAAACATATCTGAGGTAAACATTTAATTGTATCCCATTAGATCTGTCTACATGAGAACCAGACCCACTTACGTCCTTACCACCTGGCATTCTTCCCCGGCCTCGAGCTGGATATCTCACCTTCCCTGGCGCTGCTACAGCCGAACGCCAACTGCGCTGCATCGTAGCTGGACTCGTCCCTTGCCCGGACCAGTCTCCTCGCTTATAGGGATACTTCCTCCAGCTCCTTCACCTGCTTTGCGAAATCTTCACCAAACAGCTGTGCCGGTTGCACTGTGCCAGGCTGGCAGAGTGAAGCATATTTAGGGTTGATGGTTGGTCTAAACGCAGTCTTGCGGAGGCAGTTAATCTCAAAGTGGGCACTCCACAATAGCGCCACACCTTTTGTTATAATTTCGTCATGGCCTCTCCATCCACCATCCTGGCAAAGCTCGTTATGCCAGATGCCAGCAACTTTAAAAATATGCTGGAGCTTCACCTCCTCCAGGGCTCTCATTTGTATGCCCATCTTGCCCCAAATCTTCCTGTTCCCAACAGGAACTTTTAACAGGCCACAGTTCATTGGGGCTTCATGCTTCCTTACTGTCTCATCCATTGTCAGCTCCTGTAGCTGATGTGAGACTTGGTAATTTATGCTGGTGGCAAGTTCCTCACCCAGAGGCTCGCCAGCGTCCGACGACATGGCAAACCGTGCTGCACATGGTGTCAGCTCTGGCCGCTGCATGCCCTCCCTTTGGAAGTCGTCGTCGGAGTCAGGGTCAGAGCGTATCTGCCCTTCTGCACTCACCTCTTGCAAAGAGGGTGCTTTCAAGCAGGCCTCTACTAGGCTCTGCCGGCGGAGCCTTCCCGACGGCCTCCCGCCCACACAACTCCTCCTGGAGTGTGGCTTTGTGAAGCAGGTCTCTCCTAGGCACTGCCGGCGGAGCCTTCCCTACGGCCTCCTGCCTGCATAACTCCTCCTGGAGTGTGGCTTTGTGAAGCAGGCCTCTCCTAGGCACTGCCGGCGGAGCCGTCCCCACGGCCTCCCGCCTGCACAACTCCTCCTGGAGTGTGGCTTTGTGGAGCAGCCCCTGTATGCCCTGCTCCTTTTGGATAACCGCTGGGGCATGGTATCCTGTCCCCAACGGGACTCTCCTGGCCCGACTCTGCGGAGTCAATGGCCCTGACAGACTTGGCTTATGCCTACCGCCCGACTGGTGTTGGCTGTGTACCCGGCTGGGCACTTTGCCAAGTCTGTCGCCGCACCACTACCGGCTTGCGACTCCCCAGAGGTGACAGGCTGCCTTTCAGAGACTGCGCTCCCGCAGCTCTCTCTCTCCTTGTCCGTAGCAGGCCTGCACCTTGATGATTTTTTACTTGTTCCTGCATTGTTGGGAAAAACTACAGCAACAACTTCTACTTTTTTCTAACTCCTCCAAAGTCACCCTGACTTTGGTGGAGCTGTAACTACTCACCTGCAGGAAGAGCTCCGTCTTCCTGCTGCCGGGCGCCAATGCGTCAGACCTAATGACGCGCATGCGCCCTGACGGGTCTTCTTCACGTAGTCACTCACGTGACTCCGAAGTAAAATTTTGTGTCTACCTTCGATTTAAATCGGCATCTGCAGTTCTTTCCTACACATGAAAAGAAGAGGATTGCTTTCTATCATAACGAGTGATTATAATCTGAAAGATGAACAGAAATGATGGAAACACTCAGCAAAGTTGTTACTGTTGCACAATTTAAAAAGTGGCAGTTACTTTAGGAACAGCAAGATCCCAGAACCGACGTGAGCTATGACCAGACCATCTTTTCTACAAAGTTACGTGAGTAATTAGCATGGCCAGCGATCAACATTAGGGTAGGGGTGGGATGCAGAAGAGACTGCAGAGGCTGGAATATTGAGCAAAAAAAAACCTGTTCGAAAATAGGTGCAGGAGTAGGCCATTCGGCCCTTCGAGCCAGCACTGCCATTCAATATGATCATGGCTGATCATCCAAAATCAGTACCCTTTTCCTCCTTTTTCCCCATATCCCTTGATTTCTTTAGCCCTAAGAGCTAAATCTAACTCTCTCTTGAAAACACCCAGTGAATTGGCCTCCACTGCCTTCTGTGACAGGGAATTCTACAGATTAACAACTCTAGGTGAAAACGTTTTTCGTCATCTCAGTCCTAAATGGCCTACCGCTTATTTTTAAACTGTGACGCCTGGTTCTGGACTCCCCCCGACATCGGGAACATTTTTCCTGTTGGAGGAACTAGGCGGGTCAAGCAGCATCAGTGGAGGGAAGTAGACAGGCGATATTTCAGGTCAGTCTTCAAGGAAAGGGCCTAAAGCCCAAAACATTGTCTGTCCATTTTCCTCCACATATGCTGTCTGATCCGCTGCATTCCTCCACAGTTAATATCTGGCTGTGTATTTTCACCAATCTTTCACAGGAAATGCCAGAAACGCTCAGCTGTTCAGGCAGCATCCATCTCGAGAAAAATGATTCACATTGAACGCTTAACATCTCATTGAGGATTCACATTGAACGCTTAAGATGGCGGATGTGCAGGAGTGGGTGCCGTTTGTATGGCTGCCTGCCTGCAGTCCGTCCTCTAACTTTTTTATTGTCTAAAACATTTTTTTTGGAGTCTATTCTTTCTATGTGGGGGGGGGGAAACTGTTTTAACCCCAGTCCTACCTGGTCGGAGATGCGGTTTTCCTCCAAATCGCATCTCCGATCTCCCCATGCGGCCTTCCATCGGTCTGGAGCGGCGTTCCTGCCGGGACCACAGCTTCGGCGGCACAGCGCTGGGACACCAACAAGGAGCGGGCGATGCCTTTCCGGGTCGCCGCTCCGGAGTGCTGTGACCGCCGACCACCAACATCGAGCAGCAATGTCTGCGGTCCGCGGTTTGAGGGCATCCCGCCGCGGGCGGGCGGCGCTGGATCGGAAGCACCGCGGAGTCGAAGCTCCAACCGGCACGGCCTAAAGTTCACGGGCGTCGCAGTCTCCGGGGAAGGAGCGGCCGCTCCAGACATTTCTAAGCTGCTGAGGACTTTTCCACCCGATGCGGGTGGGGCCTATAATCATCGGGCTGCCGTTGCGGTGACTGGCTGAAGTGGCCTCAAATTGGCCCCGACCTCGGGCGGACTAGGAGGAGGAGGAGGACTGGACATTTTGGTGCCTTCCCTCACAGTGGAGAGTGTAGATTCTACTGTGGGGGGATGTTCGTGTTGAATTTCTTATAGTGTGTTGTGTCATTTTATTTCTACCTCTTTTTATTATTTGTATGGATAGTCTTCCCTGTAAAGCACTTTGGCTTTTGATTGAAATCGATTGAAAAGTGCTATATAAATAAACTTACTTTACTTTAACTCTTAACTCGATCTTAAGACTCTTGATAGACTGGAGGGAATATCTCGGATAGAATGGGATCAAATGGACTTGCATGGCAGTTTAGTAGAGTTAGGTTCAGATTAAGTATATTTGTCTGTATTATGTGTTGCTGATAGCAAGTTTGTGGGATATGCCCAGCAGGCTGGACTATATTAATAGAAAGAGAAAAGTTAAGTCAAATGGGTTGTAGGCAGAAATAAAATAGCCATTCTGAAGAAGGGTTTTGACCTGAAACATCACCCATTCCTTCTCACCAGAGATGCTATATGACCTGCTGAGTTAAGGGCCTGTCCCATTTAGGCGATTTTTTTGGCGACTGCCGGCGACTGTGACAGTCATAGCAGGTTGCCGAAAAAGCGGCGACTGGGCCCCCCCTATGACAATGTCTACGGCAACCCACCACCTAGTCAACGTCAAGCTACGGCAAGCTACCGACAACCGGCGACCCAATCATCACGACTTAGGACGTCCACCTACCACCACACCTACGACAACCTACAACCACACAGGGACAACCTACGACAACCGAAGTCAACCTACGTCCACCCGCGACAAGCTGCGACAAGCTACTACAAGCAATGACCCTGTCGGCGACAACTGAAGACAACTGAAGACAACTGAAGACAACTGAAGACAACTGAAGACAATTCATATCCACGGATAACATGGATTTATCCACGGATAACATGGTTGCTAGAGGCGAGAGTGAACGCTGGCGCGATTGGCTGCCGCTGCTCTCTCTCCGAAATTATGTATTGTTGCTGTATATGTTGTTTTGTTTCATGTTTGTTTTAATTGTATGGTGTCATGCTTGTTTTAATTGTAAGGTGTCCTTGAGAGTTCTGAACGGGGCCCTATAAATAAAATGTATTATTATTTATTATTATTATTAATTCAGTCGCCAGTACCTGTTGCCGGTTGACGTAGGTTGACGTAGGTAGACGCCAATGGAGTTCACCGAAGTCAGCACCCGGCAACAACCAACGTCACCTGGCGACAACCTGTGTCAACCTGGCGACAGCCTATGACAGCACCTACAACAGGAGAAGACAAGCTACATCAAGCCCACATTCGCCGAAAGGTTTTGAACATTTCAATATCCAGCGGCGACCAGAAAAACGTTACGACTCTTTAGGTGACTTGAGGAGACTGCTCACTATCATACAGGCATCACCCCACGACCATGTGAAAACAGCCTAGTCGCCTGTAGTCGCTGAAAAAATCGCCTAAGTAGGACAGGCCCTTTACTCCAGCTTTTTGTATCTATCTTCTGAAAATAGCCAGTTTCTTATAGAGTGAGTTTCTTAAAGTTGGTGAATTTGCTATTGAGTCCAGAAGCCTGAAGTATGGCCAGACAGAAGATGAGGTGTTGTTTCTTGAGGTTGCATAGCAGCTCATTGTAATGGAAGGCCACAAGCAGGAAGGTCAGAGTGGGTGTTGGGTGAGGAATTAAAGTGGCAGGCAACAGGAAGCTCAGGGTCATCCCTGCACACTGAACCCAGGTGCTCCGCAAAGATGTGGCTTTTCCAGCAACTCTAACTTTTTGATCTTCAGTTGTGATCTAGGCTGTTTTGCCTGAAACGGTGTTGGAAGCAGATTCAAAATTATGTGCGATCCTGGGCTTTATAAATGAAAGTCATGATGAACCTTTATAAACACTAGTCTGGTCACAATCGGGGTATTGTGTTCAGTTTTCATTGCTATAATTCAGGAAAGATATGGAGGCCTTCGGCTGAGGTGACTGGTTAGAAGGATAATAGGGATGAGCTTCATTTGATAGAAGCTGGCTTGTTCAGAGAACGCCATGCAGATCTCTGATAAGAGTCCTTAAAATCATGATAGGCATAGTCAGAGCAGATAACATGAGACCGTTCCTATTATCAGAGAGTTCAAGAGATGGATTGAAGGTGTTTGGCAAAACGGAACAAAACTGATGCGAGGAAAACTGTGAGCCATTAGGGTCTGGAATTGGCAGAGGTATAGGGAAGGCCAGGGGTGTGGGGCTGGCAGGCTTGCACGTGTTGCGCCAATATGGAAGTAGTGGGGCAAATGGCCTTCTTCCATTCTGTAATCCTTCTGTAATCCCTTGAATTTAAGGTGAGGAGTTGATAAATCCTTGAGAAGGAAAGGGTGGTGGGTGTATGGAGCGAGCTGCCAGAGGAGGTAGTTAAGGCAGGGACTATCCCAACATTTAAGAAACAGTTAGACAGGTACATGGATAGGTCAGGTTTGGAGGGATATGGGTCAAATGCAGGCAGGTGGGACTAGTGTAGCTGGGACATGCAGGCCAGTGTGGGCAAGTTGGGCAGAAGCTTTTGTTTCCATGCTGTATGATATTTGGCAGGCTTGGTGGGAAAGAGCAGTGAAGTGGAATTGATGGTGCTTGCTTTCAAAGAACCATCCTAAGAGGGAAGAGGTGAACGGCCTCCTCTGGTTCAAGGTATAGTCATGTGTGTTTGTGGAACCTTATAATCAGAAAGCTATCTTCAAGCAAGGAGATTGTTTAGCCCTCTACTGTTTTGCTTGTCCTACCTCCTGATAGTTCTGTATCCTCCTCTGCCACAACCATTAACCTAAAGCCACCACAACAATCTGAGTATTTAATAGATTTAGATTCAGAGAACAACCAGAAAGGGACATAAAACTTTTTAGCAGTCACAGCATTTCGTTGAATCCTGTGCTATTGCACGGGATCCCTCGATTCATGGTGGGAATCTCAAGGTCATATCCCCAAATTTAGGTCCTTTTCCCAGAATGCAATAGCTCAAAGGTTTGTCTGTGACACAAAAAGAAATACTGCACTTTGAGCACAATGGGTTGTCAACTGAGAGAGAGAGAGTTTTATTATTGTCACGTGTGCCAAGATACAGTTTGTTTGCTTGCTAACTATACAAATATAGTTTATTTATATTTGAAATAAATTAATATACATTCAAAATCTAGCCAAACATAAAACGGAAGAGAAAAATATGATTGCTAAATACCAGAGTGCAGAAATACAGCAGATTGCAGTTACTCATCATTGTACTATAACAGTTCCAGATGAAAAGTTTAATGTGATATATTGGAAAAACAGGACTTCACCCTAGCTTACAGAAGTCTGATAATAGAGGGGAAGAAGCTGTTCCTGAGTCTGATGGTGAGAACGTTCAAACATTTTTATCTTCTGCCCAAAGGGGGCATGGAGAAGGATGAATGAGCGGGTTGAGAAAGGTTCAGATGCTCAGTCTGAAGAAGGGTCTCGACCAGAAATGTCACCCATTCCTTCTATCCAGAGATACTGTCTGTCCCGCTGAGTTACTCCAGCATTTTGTGTCTATCTTTGGGAATGCGTATACTTTTTTAGCTGTAGCTTCAATGTGGAGTCCAGGGCAGATTATTAGTAATATTTACATCTAGAAACTTGAAGGTCTCGACCATTTCTACTTTGGCACCATTGATTCTGGTTGGGGCATGTGCTCCACCATGTTTCCAAGGCAATAACTCGCTCCTTCATCTTGCTGACATTGAAGGAGAGGTTGTTGTCATGCCAGCATGTTACCATAACCCTATCTCCTTCATATACTACATCTCATCATTGTTCGAGTTCCAGATCACTAAAGAGGTGGCATCTGCAAATCTGTAGATGGAGTTAGAGCTGAATTTGGCTGTAGAGTCAAGAGTGTACAGGGAGTATAGCGGGGGCTGGGAATGGATCCTTGTGGGGCACCAGTGTTGAGGAATATTGTGGAGGCTGTGCAGTCAGCTATTCCCACCAATTATGGTCTGTGGATCAGAAAGTCAAGGATCCAAAGGAAGAGGGGGGTTCTGACTCCTAGCTCCAGGAATTCAGAAATTAGTTTGGATGGGATTATTGTGTTAAAGCCAAAGCTATAGCCAATAAATAGGAATCAGACATTGGTATCCATATTGTCCAGGTGTTCCAAAGATGAGTTTAGGGCCAGGGAGATGGCATCAGCCGAGGACCTGTTGCGACAGTAGGCAAATTATAATAGATCATGGCTGTCTGGGTGGCTGGAGTTAATATACACCATCACCAGTCTCTCAAAGCACTTTATGATGGTGGTTGTCAGAGCCACTGGATGGTAGTTATTAAGGAACAATACCTTGCTTTTCTATGGTTCAGGAGTCTGATAGATGTGAGGAAGAATGTGTTGGGAGGAACTGCAAGATGGCAGCTTACAACTCAGTGGCATGAATACGAATTTCCCTCATTTCAAGTAAGCATTGCATTCCCTTTCTTTCTGTCCCTCCCCCATCCTAGTCGTTCTGCTATTTTCACTGTTTGCATTCCTTCGTTATCACCTCTTCCACAGCCAATAGATAGACTATTGTTAGCTCCATCATTCCTGTCACCGGTGCCAGCTCTGATTTGTTCTGTACCTTTTCATACCTCTAGTTTTCCTCTCCCCTGACTCCCAGTCTGAAGAAGGGTCTCAACCAAAACGTCTGAAACTTTTCGTTTTCTCCAGAAATGTGAGGAAGTTGTTTTTGTCTGGATGTGAGGATTTCAAGCTCCTGTATCGTCGTGCAGAAGGTAGAAGCGACAAAAGAGAATGGCCTGCATGGCAGGCATCCTTAACAATACTTCCAGCCTTCCTGACACAACCACCATGAAGATGGACTAGGATGGAAGGAAGTAATAAGGCTGTGATAGATTGGGTTGTGTTCACCAGTCTCTGCCGGGTCAGGTGGACAATGCCACAGCAGTTGACAAAGCAGGTCTATCGGAATATTCCCTACAACATGTTTGTAGAACTTCAAGAGAATGCTTATGGACATGTTGAATCTTCTCTGACGGCTAAGAGAAAGTATATAGGCTGATGTGATTTCTTGATCACCACATCAAAGTGAAGGGATCAAGTTTGGTTGCTAGTGATGTGGATGCCGAGGGATTTGACCATCTCTACAGCATCTCCATTGATGTCAGTTCTCAATGAAGACCCTAAAGCTAAGTCTGAAAATGAAAACATCTGCTTATTCAATATTATGGCACTGAAAATAGACACAAAAAACTGGAGTAACTCAGCGGGACAAGTAGCATCTCTGGAGAGAAGGAATGGATGATGTTTTGGGTTCAGAACCTTCCCGAAACATCACCCATTCCTTCTCTCCAGAAATGCTGCCTGTCCCGCTGAGTTACTCCAGCTTTTTGTGTCTTTCTTTGGTTTAAACCAGCATCTGCAGTTCCTTCCTAAATATTATGGCACTGAAGGCTGAGCTGGTCATTGAATAGCATCCTGACATATTGTCAAGGTGATCTGCTTGCAAGCAAGATGGCATCCTCCAAAGATCTAATTTTCCTGTACCCAAATTGAGAAGGGTCTGGATTGTCTGGAAGACAGGTGGCAGGTCTGGGAGTGTCTCCAGATACACTAACAAACATCTACAGATCTGCATTGTAGAACGTATACGTTCTGGTATATGGTGTACAGCAAGTTTAACACAGAGGAATGCAAGATGCTGCAGAGAGTGTTGGACTCAGCTGGGTTCTTGAGGGGCATAGATCTATCCACCATCAAAAGCAGCTATATGCAGGGCCGGCCTTAGGAGGTGTGGGGCCCAATTGGGAACAATTTTCATAGAAATATAAATATATAATTATAAATGTCATATTCAGGCACGTGTCGTGAGTAATATGACAGTCAGTCGGCTTTTAAAAAATCTTAAACTGTGCATGCGCAGATTGTTCTCCTCTCTGTACAAATAAAAAATAAAAATAAATAAAGTAACAATTCAATTTGCCCAAGGCTTCCAAATCTCCTTCTTTCTGAATTACTGAATGGGTGGGGGGGTGGAGGGTGACGGCAGGTGGAGAGATGGTGGGAAAAATGGGAGCACACCGGGACAAGTTGAATCACTTGTCATCTTATTGAATGACTATACTAGTTCAAGGGACCAATTGGGGGGAGAGTTCCTTTCACATCTTGTGGGCAGTCTAGCCAGGGGTAAAGTTACGGGGAGGGCAGGAGCGTTGAGAAGGATGGGGGTCGGGGTTCATGCCAGTAACCCACTCACTCACCACTGCCGCGGCGCTCCAGGCGCGGAGCCACCGCATTGTGGCCGGGGAGGGAAGCAGCTCGCGTGGCTACGAGCGGCCGCCATCACCGGATAACGAAACCGACTGCCATCTCAGCACCTTCTGCCGGCCCGCTCACTTCTGGCAGTGCTCTCCATCTGAACAGTGAGGGGAGCAGCTCAAGAGCAAAGATCCTAGAGTGGAGTGGGTCAGCAGGTGATGGATAACATCACAGCGGGCGGTGGAGCTTACACCTCTGTCAGCGCGAACAAGGGATCAATTGAGATTACTCGCCCTGGCATATGGAGTAAGCTCCACTGCCCGCTGTCCTGTTATCTATCGCCCGCTGACCCACTCTTGAACTGGATGCTGGCATGATCGCCGACTCCCACCTTCTCAACACTCCTGCCCTCCCCGCAACTTTACCCCTGGCCAGACTACCCGCACACTGTGAAAGGAACTCTCCCACCCCCCCACCCCCAGCAGCGCTGTCCTTTTACAGTTTCCCACTTTACAGCCGCTTCCCATCAGCTGCTAGCAATGAGGGATAGACTTAGCTATCCCTCAGTACAGCAACATCATTCTTGATGTTGCTCTACTGAGGGATAAGGAAGTCTATCTTTCTTGGCTAACAACCAAACCTGTGGCCTCCAAGATGCAGGTACATTTCCTCGCAATGTTACAAAATTTTGAGATTTTAAAAATCAAGTCTGCAATTTATCCCATCAGATAAAGCATAAAACGAAGTTTAATTTGACACCTAATTCACTTTCATATCTTCCGTATTAAAAAAGTTATGGCCATTATCATACTCGGAAATTAACATCTTGTTCCCTATTGCTTTTCCATTGACAACACAAAAGCTGTGATCGAGGACAGTCAAAAGCCCATAACTTTCTTAAAAATTAAGAGAACTGAATGAAATTTTCAGTTATTATAGATTGAAGCATTCTGAAACAAATATAAAACATCTTACTTGGATGACCTGAAATTAAAGCATGTAATTAGTTAATTACCTAATTGCAGCTAATTACAAAATTGACCGTTGGAAATAGTAATTAACAACCAGACTGCCTTGAAAATTCAAAAATGTGATATTCTCAAGATCAGAACTAATATTATTGTATTATATGCTGTAAGTCCGTAACAGATAGGTAAATAAATTACAATTTCTAGCAATAGACCAGGTCTTTATGGAGAAGACCAGTTGCTAGCTGGTACATTGGCATATCATAATCAGTAGCATCATCATACTCCTCAGATTGTAACCAATAAACAACTCTGTACACCTTGTTTTTCCTCAACTTTTCAATTTTGCCTTTGTAAACTACACGTTATTGCTCTTCAAACCACACATGACATGCCTTTCTGCCCACTACTTTCCCATTAAGAATGTCCTGTAGATTCCATTGCTTAAGAAAAGGATAATTTTAAAAAATAGCCTAAGTATCCAAATAACAAACTAATCCCATTCACACAAGAATATAACATGATTTTTAAATCTCACTGTCATGAATTTATATGCCAGATCAGTGATGGAAATGGGTTTTAGGAACTAGGGGTACGCTAAGGTCCATGAGGCTGAGGTAGGGAAGGAAGGGGTGTAGACGCTATAAGCCCCCCATGAGAAATTTTATCTAATTCTGAAATTGAAGATAGGCAAAAGCTGGAGTAGCTCAGCAGGACAGGCAACGCAGTGACTCTGGAGAGAAGACCCTTCTTCAGACTGAACTGAACTCTCGTCGGTGAGAGTACTTGTGATTGTTTGAAGAAGGGTCTCGACCAGAAACACAATCCTCTCCCCAGAACCCCTGCCCGTCCCGCTGAGCCACCACAGACAGGAAATTGAAGGTAGACACAGGGGGGTCCACCTTCAACTTCAGAGCCAAACCAAAAACACAGAGTGCTGGAGGAACTCAGCAGGCAAGGCAGCACCCGCGGAGGGAACATATCACTTATTTTCGCGAGCATTTCTAAACGTAGTTTCCAGTGACCGTTTGACGAAGTAACTAGCAGTGCCAGTAATACACAACGCACCACGTCTGAGGCAGGGTGTCCAACAACGGTAATGTTCACCGAATACATTTATTATAAACGTGGAAACAACATACAAGGAAGGGTCCAAGGGTCACTCGGCCGAATAACGCTAGGCTACAGATAGACACAAAAAGCTGGAGTAACTCAACAGGACAGGCAGCATCCCCGGAGAGAAGGAATGGACAACGCTTGGCTATGGCAGCTTTCGGCCTCGTGAGGGTTATTAATATTGACCTCGGTCAAAAAAGCTGAAACAGGGCAGGTGACATATTTTAACTAACTTTAAAATCTCCAGTATTGCTCTGCACCACATACGGACATGGTTCCGTGTATCACAGAGCGACAAGACCACTGGAGATTTAAAATAAATTATTATTGGGTCTTGTGCTAATATTTCTAATAACATAACAAATACAAGAAATGTATGCCACGGCAAGCCCATTAAGGCAGCCCATTGTTCGAACACGTCCGGCAGCTGTCAAATGCACCACTCTCCTTCCACCAAATTAACGCGGGGCCCCCTTTAGGCGCGGGGCCCAATTGGGAGAAATCGGTCCAATCGGCTTAAGGCCAGCCCTGGCTATATGAGAAACTACCTCAAGAAAATGGTATCTGTGATTAAGAATGCCCACCACCTAGGATTTGCCCTCTTCTCACTGCTGCCATCCGTCAGTGGATACAGAAGCCTAAAATCCCACACCATCGGGTTCAGGAAAATTACTTTCCCACAACTATTAGTTTCTTAACTGAACTGTACAGGCCTAATCCTACTTCAGCAATGAACATTTTGGATCACCTATTGTATATATTTGTTTTCTAATTGTGTTTTGTACTAATGTATTTTTTGTGTACAGTTTCTTTTCACTGTCTGGTAGAATTTATACTGATTTATATATATTTTTTTTCTGCATGTTTTCTGAGACTTTGTGCCTCTGATGTTGCTTCAGTCAAAATTTTCCTTGTACACGCACCTCACCATATGGCAATAAACTCAACATGAATTGTTTCCCACCATATCACTTTACTTCAGTTTTATCAGGGTAATAAATGTTGCCTAACGAATAAAAATATTTATGTCGTTTAAAACCAGGTAGCACTCCAATCTGATTTTAACAGCCTACTCATTCAGAAGAGTCCATAATTTAATATTTATAGTTAAAAACTTGAAGCAATTATGAATTAATTTGGATCTGAACATTGCATTTTGAATCGGTAGAAATATAAGAAATGTAGAAGGATTTGAATCTTCTTTCACATCATGGGTTGCATTGTGCTGGGATAATAACAACTTGATATTTCACAAGGTTGACAGTGTGTTTGTTCAAAGAAACCTGGTCAAATCAAGATAAAATAATTCAAAAGTACTCACTTTCTTAGGGTCCTAGTCCCTCAATGTCTCCTCCCAGCATCTGCACCACCACCCATGGATGTCCTCCTGACCCTAGAACATAGGCTTGTTGATATTAAGCAGGTTTTTAAAAATACATTCTTATATGATATAAGTGTTAAGGCTATTATTTATTGCCCATCCATAATAGATATATTCGGGCAGGGTATATATAGGTATATATAGGATATATAGGGGAGACAGTCAGAACCTTTTTCCCAGGGTGGAAATGTCCAACATTAGAGGGCATAGCTTTTAATTTGGCATCATGCTTGGCATAAACATTGCGGGCCAAAGGGCCCATTTCAGTGCTGTACCGTTCTATGTTCTATGTTCTATGATCTTGAGAAGGTGAGGTGTCACATTCTTAAGCCTTTACATGAGGGTAGGTGTACCAAATGTTGAGGAGTGAATTTTAGGTTGGAGACCCTGTGACGGTGAAAGTTTGGTAATAAATTTCCAGGAAAGGACATGGCAGGTTTTGCAGGGGAACCTGCATGTGATATTCATCTGTGTTTTTTCCTTCACAGTGGTGGAGGTAGCGAGTTTTAGGAGGTGGCTGAGCAACTACTGTACATTTTGCAGATGTCACACATTGCTTGGAAGAAGCAGAGGTAAACAGGGTTCCTGGTGTCACATATAGAAGAGGTATACAGGCAGGGAAGGGAAGGAAAATCATGTCCCTGAGACCCCAAAATGCTCCCCTTGAGGGTTTGCACCATGGTTAGATAGAGTTCTAGGGGCTAGTGGAGTCAAGGGATATGGGGAGAAGGCAGGCACGGGTTATTGATAGGGGACGATCAGCCATGATCGCAATGAATGGCGGTGCTGGCTCGAAGGGCCGAATGGCCTCCTCTTGCACCTATTTTCTATGTTTCTATGTTTCTATGTTCAAGAACAGAAACTACAAAGCTTTTGGAGCAGCTCCATAAGTGAGAAGTTCATAGAGAAGCAGGAGACTAACTCACACTTCTTTGCTTTTGTTGCCAGTGGAATACTGACTCGATTCAATTGATTTGATCCAATTTGTTATTCCAGATACCAAGACAGATGTGTACAGCAATTCGTTCTTCCCCCACACAATTAAAGCATGGAATAATCTCCACCCTACTATAGTTACACAACCAGATGCAACTAAATTTAAGGTAGCACTTTCTTCCCAAAAACCCCTTCTGGCTTAAGTCCTCCCTCCACCACCTCCAGTTCAAATTCCATTTGGAATATTTTGGAGGACCAAGAAACCAAGAACCAAGAACAAGACTTAGCTTCTGCACATCTGGCAATGGGTAAGGGTTGCTGATACCAATAAATCAGGTCACCTGTGGTTTGGCACAGGATGACGTTCCATTTTTTCATTAGGAACTAAGGCCTTAGCTACATTGTGAAAACTGGTTTCCCCAGTATTATGCCTCCTACAGGCATGGGCGTTCCCATTCTCTAACTCCTATCTCACTCTCAGCCTCTCCTCAGCTATTGCCATGGAGAATGGAGAGCTCCCCAGTGAGATTACACCCCCAGCGAGATTGTATCCCCTTTGATCTATTGTAGCAATAGGCAAACTGTAAATGGTCCAGGTTCTTGCTGAGGTAGGAATTGATGCACATCATCACCACAAACATTAGTGCCACCAGTCAGTAGTCATCGAGGCATGTCACCTTACTCTTCTTGGGCACCAGTATTATTGATGTCCTTTTAAAGCGGGTAGGAACCTCAATCCTCAGTAATAAAATATTGAAGATATCTAAATCTACAGCCAGTTGGTCCACACAAGTTTTGAGAACACGGCCATTTACGCCATCAGGTTCAGATATTTACTCTCCCGAGGATCTTCTAGCATCAGCCTTGCAATACCATGGGGGCCCAAGAAGACACATAAGTATTCTCCCTATCGAAGCGAGCATAGAATGCATTGAGCTCATCCAGGAGTAATGCCTCATTATCGTTTGAGCTGCCTCTTGATGCTGAATTAAATGCTGAAGTTACCATCAAGCACAAAATCCTGAGAAATAAATGAATAAAGAATTTAAAAAAATATTTAGATGGTATACTGGAAAGTGGATAACTGCAAGAATGTTTCCATTCTCTCTTCCTTTCTTCCTGTCGGACAGAAGATACAAAAGCTTGACAACACGTACCACCAAATTAAAAAAACTGCTTTCAGTCATAGTCATACAGCATGAAAACAGACCCTTCAGGCCAACTTGTCCATGTCAACCAAGATGCCCCATACAAGCTGGTCTCTATGTCTGCATTTGGAAGCTTCTTCCTGAAGATATCCTAATCCCTCCTCAGCCTTGGAAAACTACAGACCACCACAGGTACTACCATGGATTCTAATTGTTTTATTTTTGCATTAATGTCTTCATTTTTCCTCAGTTTTTGTTTTCATTGTCTCGTATAATGTATGATTATGGGTATTGTCTGAGTCTTCGTGCCTGTAATGCTGTTGCAAGCAGTATTTTCACTGTACATATACCTCACTGTACTTGTTCACATGACAACAAACTTACATAGATACATAGATACATAGAAATTAGGTGCAGGAGTAGGCCATTCGGCCCTTCGAGCCTGCACCGCCATTCAATACGATCATGGCTGATCATCCAACTCAGTATCCCGTACCTGCCTTCTCTCCATACCCCCTGATCCCTTTAGCCACAAGGGCCACATCTAATTCCCTCTTAAATATAGCCAATGAACTGGCCTCAACTACCCTCTGTGGCAGAGAGTTCCAGAGATTCACCAACTTGACATAACCTGACTACCAGACTCCAGTACGGACCTCTCATGTATGCCAGGGATGAATTTCCAATCTTCCAATCTACCCTGTTGCGGAACCGACAACTGTTATTGTCTGCACTTTCTCTGCAACTGTTACACACTGTTCTTCACTCTGCTTATTTGCACTGATAATTTACTTGGATGGCAGACAAAACAAAGTTTTTCACTGTATCTCAGTGTATGTGATAATAATAAACCAATACCAATACCTTTCGCCCAGGAAGTGACTGAGGTTATGGCCTGACTCATGGCGAAGGCTGGATGGCAGAGTTGTGCCTGTGCACTGATCTCAATTATTAGTTTGTGGTGTTGACTTTGGATGGGAAAACAGGAGAATTTTCTGAAGACACTGAACAGACTAAATATGGGCAGGAATGGAGCATGGGGGTTACTGAATTCTGACCCTGCACACTGCAAGGCCACGTTGATATTTACCCCCGGTCAGATTCGTCACCGAAACCTCACATCCTCTCATGTGCCAAGGCCTCTCAATCTCAGTCTCAAATGTACCTAGTCGTTAAGCAGGTACATCCCTGGCATACATGAGAGGTCCGTACTGGAGTCTGGTAGTCAGGTTATGTCAAGTTCGTTGTCATGTGAACAAGTACAGTCACAAGCCTCTCGGGTTGGCAATTCCATAGACTTTCAGCTTCAGAATAATCTCCTTCGTCCTCAGTCTCCAGAGAGAGAAGAAGCAACTTGACAGCTCTCAGAATGTGAGAGCCCTAATCTCCAGAGTGTAGAAAAGCTGGTCAGGCATGTCGGCAGGAGAATTGGTTAAAAATGTTCCGCTGGGCCTTTTGCGGGGAATATTGGTCCAAGATCGTTGGTTTGGTGAACTGTCCCAGCCATCGGTTTGGAGCGTGAGTTGGTAGTGAGGTTGCTGGCTGGGAATGTTAGCCCGTGTGACTGATTGCAAATGTTGGTTGGTGCTTTTCCCAGTACTGGGATGAGCGGACCACCTTTACTCCTTCCAGGAATTGCAAGATTCCTGATTGTTTTCAGCCTCCTTTTATTTAATTGACTTCCTCTGCTGCAAATATGAATTTCATTGTTCTGTTGACAATATGACAATAAAACACTCTTGACTCTTGACTGTGTGTTTACAATATCTGGTTAGCTGGCTGACAGGATTCCAACAGCGTTCCTCTCATTTCATGTTCAGAAACGTCTTCCTTTAAGAACAGCCTGTCTGCTTGCATCTGCCATTTTCTGATGCAGCTTCCCGGCATTTCTCCCTCATGTCAGCCGATAGCCCAGTCGCTCCGAGGCATCATGTCTTCAGAATCGGTATTTTTGTATTATTCATGGAATGTGAATATGCCTGCCAAAACCAACATATTTCACCCATCCCTAATTGCCTGAGAATTGAATGACTAGCTGTCCTATTCCAGAAGTCAGTTCAGTGTCAATAACATTGCTGTGGGTTTCAACTCATCCACAGACTAGACTAGAAAAAGGTAACACATTTCCTTGGATGTGTTCTCCAGCTGTTCATGAAGGGTTTCTGATAGAAATTGTTGCAGCTTGGAATTTATTCGACTAACTTATATTGCTGTGATGGAATTCAAGCATCTTTCGTTAAGATTCGCTAAGATTACTAGTCCAGTAACAAACCCACAATGCTGCTGCATCCTTAATAAATTTTTTGCCTAAGATTAGAATGCTTCTATTTTTGACTTGCCAAAACAGAGCCATGCTTCAAAAAAGATCGCAAAGTTGGCCCAAAGACCATTTGAGACGGCGTTGGGGGATGGCATTCAACCAGAAACAAACACTAAAACTGTGTGCTTCTTGATGGCATCTTGCCTAATTCTGTTCATCTCCTAACGCTAACCACTAACCACAACCCAAGACTGTTTGTGTGTTTGTCCCTGAGGAGGATCTATTATCATCCGGTACAATCGCCCTACTTTTTAAAATCTTCCTTCTCTCTACATCTTGCACTTAAGTTTGACTTGATTATATTTATGTGTAGTATTATCAAAATTGATTGCATAGCGTGCAACACAAAGCTTTTTACTGTACCTTGGTACATGTGACAATAATAAACCTAAACCGTCCTCAGCAACTATGATCTTCTTGGGACTGTGTCTTTAATTGCGCTATGGCCTTTGGTTTTGCTTTATTATGATTACCTAATATTACGGAAATTAATTTTATGTATTATCGATTATTTATATATTTATTTGTGCACTAGATAGACTCAAAATGCTGGAGTAATTCAGCGGGACAGGCGGCAACTCTGGAGAGAAGGAATGGGTGACATTTTGGGTCGAGACTCTTCTTTAGACGGAGAGTCAGGTGTGTGCATTACCAAGCCTGTTACCATGTTGCAGCAAGTAAGAATTTAATTGTTCCATTGCCGGTACATACAATAATCAAACACACTTGACGCTTTGTTCTGTAGCTTTAAGAAAAGGCATTATACCTTAAAGG
>CM075978.1:105063957-105324480 GCA_038087875.1 Malacoraja senta
GGAACATTGGACACCAAATAGTGGAGAGTGAAGACGACCTCCTTGGATCTCTTTCGACCTCCTTTTGACTATGATGAAGACTATCTACGACTACCTTCGACTACCTTCGACTACCCTCGATTACCTACGACTAACATGCCGACCTACTACGACCTACTACGACTAAACATACGAGTAGAAAAAGTATTGATTTTTTCCATGGCGACCTTTTTTACTCGCGGGCATTTTTCAACATGTTGAAAAATATGCCGCGACTTAGCTGAGGCCACGAGTACATGGGGACTACTCTCGAGCATGAAGGAGAGTTATAAAGACCTCCCACGACCTCGTGTCGACCATGCTGCGTGTATGAGTCGAGGGCAAACTCGCCAGAATTCGCGGATTAGGTCGCCCAAGTGGGACAGCACCTTAGGTTGTCAGTTACTGCAAATGTATCAGATTGCAGAATATTAACAAGTGCTATTAACAAGCACTGAACGTTATTCCCTTTATCATGTATCAGTACACTGTGGACGGCTCGATTGCAATCCTGTATAGTCTTTCCCCGGACGGGTTAGCATGCAAAAAAAAACCTTGGGTACATGTGACAATAAAGTAAACTAAACTAAAGCTGAACTAAACTAAAAAAGGATGTTGCTAGACAAAGAAGGCTTGAGGAGGGAATGAGTAGACTTGGGACTGTGTTCCCAGGAGCAACAGAGGCTGAGGACTGATCTTATCAAGGTGTTGAAAATCATGAGGGGCATAGTTAAGGTAGAGGGTCACTGTCTTTTTCCCAGGGTAGAGGTTGTTGGAAGAGGTGGTAGAGGTAGGTGCAATTACAATGCTTAAAAAGCTTTTTCACAGGTAGATGGACCAGTTGAATTTAGTGGGATATGAGCCTAAAGCAGGCAAACACAAACAGCTTAAATAGTAAGATTAAACGAGAACTTACCTAAGTTTGAAGTTTGATCTTTATTTTATGAGGAGTTACATTGGTGATTACGTGAAGAACCCCGCCAGAGCGCCTGCGCGTCAATCTTCAAAGCAGCGGTGTGAAATAACAAAAAACAAGCGAAGTAATATAGTATCATAATAAAACGAGTCATACAATAACTTCCATCTGACCTTTAAGATAGAGGGTTGGGTCGTGGTGGGCACATAATCACCAATGTAACACCTCATAAAATAAAGATCAAATTTCAAACTTAGGTAAGTTCTCGTTTAATCTTACTATTTTACTTCGGAGTCACGTAAGTGACTACGTGAAGATTTTAAAGCTTTGTGATTTCATGCCGTAGATCAATCCCGGCTTCTCACTGCATTGATTGACTCGGAACGAGAATAATCAATAATGCATTCATAATAACATTTGTACCACAAATGCAGTAATTCATTTATTTTAATAATGAAATTTAATCAGATCCCCTTTAAACCAGAGGAATTTACACAGAACTTAAAATAGTTTCTGCAAACAATCCCGCATTAACAATAGGCCGATGGTAAAATTGTTGAAACATCAACTCATTGGACCACCTAGTTTCCGTATTTCTCAAGCCCTTTGTGACCTTAATGTATTGTAACAAATATGTCTTAATACACAGACAAGGATCCTTTGGATATGCTGCTAGCACAATTTTAATCCTGTCACACCTGGCCTACTTTGCTTTAGTAGGTCATAGATATAAAATGTAACCTTGTCTTCAGTTACTTCCATACTGTCTATTTGTAATTTTCCAAGTGTTTGCACTCGTTGTGCTGTCACTAATGCCATAAGCATGACTACTTTTATACTGAGCTTGGCCAAAGGTAAAGACACACTTGGTGACCATTCACGAAGTAGCTTCAGCACCACACTTACATCCCAGATTGTCATGTACCTAGGTTTCGGAGGTTTGGAATTAAAGATTCCTTTCATCAGTCTGGAAACAAGTGGGTGTGACCCAATTGGATTTGTTTCTGAATCCAGAACCAAATATGAGGACAATGCACTTCTGGCTGAATTAATTGCACTCCAACTCAAACCTTCATCATAATAAAGTTTTGACAGAAATACTAAAACATTTGAAATATCTGCAGTACTATATTCCACATTCTTTTGTACACAGAACTCTTCCCATTTCTTAATATAAGAAAGGTACTGTTTTTGAGTGCTCTTCCTCCAGGCTGCCGTAAGCATGTCCACAGTACGCTCAGACAGTCCTCGCCCCAGAAAAGGCATTCTTAAAACCTGCAAATCAACAAATCCAAACGATCATATAATGGATGTTGTTCCCCTGTACAGGGTGCAGCAATAGATTACTTCTTTTTGGGACTTTCATCAACGGTTGTGTCGTTAATTCTAATATCAACGGATACCATGGCTGTGAAGGCCAATCTGGTACTACTAGTACCCCTGAAGCAGCATCTTGCCTGATTTTAAGCAAACATCGGCTTATGAGGCAGAAAGGTGGAGATATATATACAAACATACCACCCCAACGTAGTGAGAAAGCATCAATCGCCACTGTTCCTGGATCTGGTTCCCATGACACATATCTCGATAGTTGATGATTCAGTCTAGATGCGAACAAGTCGATGTCTGGCATTCCAAATCTGATTACTATGTCACTGAATACCTCTCGATTCAACATCCATTCTTTATTATCCTGGAACTTTCGTGACCTTGTGTCTGCTATCATATTCAATCTACCTGGTAGATGGATAGCTGAAATCCAAATGTTATTTTCAATACACCAAGACCATACTTGATTAGCCATTTTGTCACATGACACCGACTTGATTCCACCCATATGATTAATATAGGCAACTGCTGTTGTGTTAACAATTTGAACTTGAACATGCACATTAGTTGTGTTAGAACAGTAAGCCTGGAGTCCATAGAAACATCCTAAAAGCTCCAAATAGTTAATTCCCCATGTCTGCAGTAACAATGACTCTTCCTGATTCCATCTGCCTCCGCAGCTAGATGCTAAATCAGTTGCACCCCATCCTTGTGCACTGGCATCAGTTTGTAATATCATGGAAGGTTGTTTCATCAGCACTTTGCTGGAACTGCTTGAGACATGTAGAATCCACCACTGCAGATCAGAAACCGCATTTGTTGTTAGTTGCATAGTTCTATCAAAATGACCAGCCTGCATTCTCAGTGCCTGTTCTTTAACTCTCTGCAGCTGTTGATAATGTAATGGTCCGTATTGGACTGCTGGGAATGCTGCTACTAATTTTCCCAGTACTCGAGCCACCTGTCTGATTGAGGGCTTTTGTTCTTTTAACAGATTACTGCAATCTTTAATCAACTCCGCCCTTTTTTCCCTGGGCAAAGTAATTTTCATTTGAACTGAATCAATTGTGAACCCCAAATAATCAATCGAGGTACATGGTGTTAATCTTGATTTCTTTGGATGAATTAGAAACCCCAAACTTTCAAAAGTTAATTTCACAACTGCAACAGATGCTTCTGTTGACTCTTTTGTCCTTCCTATAATCAGGACATCATCCAAGTATGCCATTAGTACATGCCCCTGGCTTCTCAGCAACCCCAGAATTGGTTTTAACAATTTTGTGAATATTCTGGGAGCGGACGTTAACCCATTAGGCAGGGCTTTGAACTGCCATAACTGGTTCATCCATATAAATTTAAGATACTTCCTATCTTCCGAGTGAACAGACACTGAATAATATGCATCTTTTAAATCTATAGTCGCCATATAACATGCTTCTGAAATAAGTTGTTTGGCAGTCACAAATGTCTCCATTTTTAAATGTCTAAATTGAACAAAAGGATTCAGACTTGTCAAGTCTAGAATAATCCTCCATCCTCCATCCTTTTTTGATCGAGGGAATGCATTTGACACAACTTGGTGAATTTGGTAGACTGATTCTTCAATAACACCTTTTATATGTAGGGTTTCTAGTGCAGTTTGAACCTCCATCACTTCTTTTTGTGCAAAGTGGAGAGTTCTGCTAGGAACATGCTGGACAGGCAAATCATAATTTGGATTGAATTCAATTTGAAATCCTTGTATATTATTCAGAATTACCGGATCTGAAGTAATCTTCTTCCAATTGTTATAGAAGAGATGTAATCTGCCTCCAACTTTTGGAGTTAATCCCGTTAGTATGTTCCCATGAGAACCAGGTCCACCTACCTCTTGAGTCATTTGAATACCCTGAGGTCCCTGGGTTCTCCCGGAAGCACCCCCACTGGTTCTTGCTCCCGCTGCAGGCCGCCAGCTACGTCCCTGCGTTGATGAGCGACTTGGTCCTGGTCCAGGATCCGTATGACGTCTGAAAGGATACCTCCTCTTTACAGACTTTACAACCATTGATGTTTTCATCAATCCTGTTTTCGCTTCATCTTCCAACTCTTTAATACGTCTCCCGAGATCCTCTCCAAAGAGTATGTTGGGTAATTGTATATTACTTGGTTTGCAGAGTGCTGCGAATTTCGGATTCATAGTAGGCCGTATAGCACCCTTCCTCAGACCATTGATCTCGAAGTGGGTGCTGCATAGCAACTCCAGTGCTTCCTGATGCAACTCCGTCATCTCTTGGCTTTTATCCGTTATTCAGGCAAAAGCAGTTATTCCAGAACTCAGCAGCTTTAATATTTTCTGCAATTTCACTTCTTGAGTTCTCATAGTCATACTCAACTGATTCCAGATGATTTGATTCATTGCTGGTGCTTTCAGCAATACACAGTTACTTGGGGTTTCATGCTTTCTTGCAGTCTCATCCATCTCCTGCTGTTCCAGCTGATGGGAAACCAAGTAATTTATTAGGGAGGCCAATTCTTCTCCTAATGGCTCTCCTGACCCTGACGGGGCAGCGAATCGTACTGCCAGGGGTGGAATATCTGGCAGCTGCCGTTCTTCGCCTTGTACAGCCTCACCGTCAGAGTCGGGGTCTGAACTCTCATGACCCATGGCACACGCCTCATCCCTGAGGGTGTATTCCATCAGCCCTGAACCAGGAGCTGTTGAGCTGCTTTCAGCAGCTTCGGTTTTGCTACACTGCTCTCTGAGTGTGCTTTGCTCCAACTGCCTATGCACAAGGCTTTCCATCTGGGCAATCCGCTCAAAAGCGGTATCTAGCCCTGGAGCTACTTCCATTGCCTGGGACTCCTCATCCGTGGGCCGTCTGGATTTAAACTTGGCCTTGCGCCCGACAGGCGCTGACTGTGTTCTTTCCAGCCCCAGGTCCACAGTCGCTATGCTCTCCGCTGGCGACTGTACCGGGGTTAGAGGCGGTCGGTCGCTAACCGCAATCTCCCGACTTTCTGTCGGCTGAGTCGCTCGCCTCTTCCCCTTGCCCGTTTTTTCCATGGTGTCTGTGGAAAAAATTCCCACAGACCCACAGCAAACGGACCCGGAAATCCTTTTAAAAAGTTTATACTTACCTTATAGTTGAAACCTACAATTCCACTAGAGGAGCTCTGCTCCTCGCGTCCGTTTGCGCCAATGCGTCTGACGTAATGACGTGCAGGCGCTCTGGCGGGGTTCTTCACGTAGTCACTCACGTGACTCCGAAGTAAAACATGCATCTTGGTTACCATGGATGAGTTGAGCCGAAGAGCCTATTCCCATGTTATACAACTATGTATTCAAGAAAGAGTTAGATATAGCTCGTAGGGCTAATGGAATCAAGGGATATGGGGAGAAAGCAGGAACTGGGTATTGATTTTTGATGGTCAGCCATGATCATATTGAATGGTGGTGCTGGCTCGAAGGGCCGAATGGCCTACTCCTGCACCTATTATCAATATTTCTATGACTAACAACAAGGCACAGAAGGTGATTATTTAGTCCATTATTCCTAGTGATAATTCTTATCCAGTTGGTCTCACTCTACTCACCATCTCCCTTCAAGTGTTTTGTAAATTTCTTTGTAGCAGTTCCAGTTGAATTTGTTTGTCCGCCACTCTTTTACAGACTGCAGTGGAGCCGAGGAGGCTAGGGTAGACCAGACAAAGGTATACAAGTTGGGAGCAGTCACAAGCACATTAAGCTTCTTTGACTGTGTTGTGAATGGCATTTTTTATCCAGAGGCCATGGCAATGTTCTCCAGAGATACTGTCTGACACCTTGGATTACCTCCAGCACTTTGTGCCTTTGATCCTCGTATCTCGGCATTTTTTTGTTCTATTTCTTTTTGCACAGTCGGGCCCGCCGGGCATCTCCCACAACCTCATCATTTATAACACATTGTACTAACAAAGCAGCATAACGTGCTGAAGCTTCCGGATGTGTTCAATGTATTCTACGTGCGGTTCGACAGGGAGAGCACCTGCTCGTGCCTCCATAGCCCCCAATGTTATTGCAATCACAGTCAACCTGGCCGACATCAGAAGATGCTTAGAGGATGAACTCTCTGAAAGCTCCTGGAACTGATTGTATACTTAGTCACGTTCTCAAAACTTGTGCGGACCAACTAGCTGGATTTTGTGCGGACATCTTTAATCTCTCATTACTAAGGTCTGAGGTTCCTACATGTTTTAAAAGGGCATCTATGATACCTGTGCCCAAGAAAAGTAAAGTGACCTGTATCAATGGCTACCGACCTATGGCACTAACATCCGTGGCGATTAAGTGCTTTGAGAGGTTGGTTATGGTGCATATCAATCCTACCTCACCAAGAACTTGGACCCACTACAATTTGCCTACGCAACAATAGATTTACTGGCTCTCCACTCTGGAGTGGACCACTTGGACAATAAAAACACATACATCAGGCTATTTTTCATGAACTATTTTTCATGAACAGCTTGGTGTTCAACACCATCATCCCCTCCAAACTTGCTAACAGGCTCAGAGAACCGCGTCGCTGCTCTTCCCTCTGCAACTGGATGCTCGACTTCCTCATGAACAGACAAACAATTCCTCCTCGATAACCAGGTACACTAACACAGGCTGTGTGCTCACTCACCTGCTCTACTCACTCTATACCCATCATTGTGTTGCCAGACACAGTTCCAACCCCATCTTTATATATGCCGACAAATTACGGCTAATGATGAGTCAAAGTATAGGAGGGAGATAGATTTTCTGATTGAATGGTGCTGAAACAATTGGAATGGAATAAACTAATTAGGGGTAGCCAGCACATCTTTGTACACGGATGGCAGTTTGTGTCTCACTAACTTGATTGTGGTTTTTGAGGAGGTGACAAAGGAGATTGGTGAAGGAAGGGATGTAGTATACATGAATTTTAGTAAGCTTTTGATAAGGTCTTTGATAAGGTTTTGATAAGACTGATCCAGAAGATGAATATGTTCAGGATTCACAATGAGTTGGTCATATGGATTCGGAACTGTTTAGTCATAGAAGACAGAGGACTGTGATGGATGGTAGTTATTCTGGCTGAAGGTCTGTGACCAGTGAAGTTCCACAGTGATCCGTGCTGGGACCTCTGATGTTCGTGATATATATATATAAATAACCCAGACATAAATGTAGATGGGTTGGTGAGTAAGTTTGAGGCCTCACCAAAATTGAAAGAGGTGCAGATAGTGAGGAAGGCAGCCAGAAGATACACCGGGATATAGAACTGCTGCAGAAATGGGCAGATAAATGGCAGATAGAGTTTAACCTGAGCAATTGCAAGGTGTTGCACTGAGAAGTTGAATGTAAGGAGAGAATATACAGTCAGCAGCAAGACCCTCAACTGCATTGATGAGTAGAGGGATCTTGGAGTCCAAGTTCACTTTAGGTGGCAACGCAAGTAGATAGGGTGGTAAAGAAGGTGTATGGTGTACTTGCCTTCATTGCTAGTGGCATTGAGTACAAGAGCCAGGAATTCAAGATACAGCCCTTTAGGATATTGGTTAGGCCACATATTGAATATTGCATGCAGCTCTGGTCATTCCATTGCAGGAAAGATGGGGAACCTTTGGAGAGGGTGCAGAGGAGGTCTACCAGAATGCTGCCTGGATTAAAGGGTTTCAACTAAAGGGAGAGGTTGGATAGACTTAGATTGTTTCCTTTAGAACAACAGCGGTTGAGGGGAGACTTGATAGATGTATATATCTGGTGACAATCCACTTCTCTGTGGATTGTCACCTTGTCGTGGTGGAGAAGCTTGTGTGGTCCTGAGATCCTGAGAGCGATGCCGTCTGGAGCTATGCTCCTGGTAGGGCCACCCATGGCGATAAGGTTGAGGGGGAGGACTCTGACAAAGAGCAATCCAACCAAGACCTCAACGGTGGAACCGGCAGAGGATGATGGCACACTTTACTGGAGCATCGCAATGGCTGGGAAAGTGGATGAAGGCTGCAGCAGAAAAGGGTCTCCAGTCGTCTTGGGCTACATGCCACTGGATCCTGACCCAGATCTGTCAAGGACCATGTGGTGGCTGTCTGTGCACCAGTCTCCCCACGTTAAAGAAAGTCATGCACAGACGTCCTCCATATAGGGAATCCACCCTAACACCCTGGATTAAGTCCTATGGTGATCAACAAGTGGTGACGGGGGCAGGATTGTGAGATCTGGAAGCCCCTAGTCATGAGCTGACACATCAGGCGGTGGGTGCTAGATTCAGTCGCTGGACTCTTGGAATGAGGCAGAAGAGCCCTTCGGCAGCTGCACCCACGATTGAGCAGTCCTCTTAAGTTTCCACTCTGCTCACCCCACTTGCGGAAAGGGCTAGAAAAGGTGCCCTAAAAATAGCCTGCCTCAAACTTACCGACTGGATTACCGCGTCCAGAGGTATCACCACACGCGGTTAGAAACACAGAAATATGAATATGAACTTTGGAGCATAGAATGTGCGCACATTGATTGATAGTGCAACTAATAACAGACCAGAGAGGAGAACCGCGACCATCGCAAGAGAACTGAGAAGATGCCGGATTGACATTTCTGAAACCCGGCGGGCAGACGAAGGACAACTGAAGGAGGAGAAGGGTGGCTACACTTTTTTCTGGAAAGGAAAAGCTGCTGATGAGCCCAGGATCCATGGTGTTGGGTTTGCCATCAGGAACCAGCTCCAGCCACCTCTCTGAACTTCCTGTGGGAATCAGTGAGCATCTCATGACCATCCATCTGGTGCTTGCCAACAACCTGATGGCAACAGTTGTGAGTGCCTATGCCCCTACTTTAGACTCTGAAGAGGAAGCAAATGAGACCTTCTATGCCTGCTTGGACGAGACACTGTCTAAAATCCCCAGGGAGGATAAGATTATTCTCCTAGGAGACTTCAACGCCAGGGACGGCCAGGACCAACACATCTGGAAGGGTACCAGAGGAAAGGAAGGCATCGGGAATATCAACTCCAATGGAGCTTCTCAACAAATGTGCTCAGCATGACCTCATCATCACTAACACCCTCTCACCAGAAAAACAAACTTAAGGCATCTTGGAGACACCCACGCTCTAAACAGTGGCATCTCATTGACTATGTGATTGTACGAGCCAGAGACCGTTGTGACGTGAACATCACAAGGGCCATGATTGATGCAGATAACTGCTGGACAGATCATCGCCTCATCCGCTGCATGACGTCCATCAAACTCAGGAGGAAGAGGAGGATTCAAACAAAGTAGATCCGGCCAAGACTGAACCTTGAAAGCCTGGAGGAAACTGCAACCCAGCAGCGACTTCAAGCTTCTCTTGGAGAAAGCCTCCAACAGGAATATCCTGATGACATTGAAGGGCACTGGAGCAGGCTCAAATCCACCATCCTTGATACCTGCAAAAACATCGTTGGGTGCAAGTCCAGAAAACACCAGGACTGGTTTGACGAGAATGACACAAAGATGGTCCAAGCTACCGCGTCTTAAACCCCCTGCGCTCAAAAGACAGACAAGGACAATGAGTCCATTAACGCCCGATGGAAAGAGCACTTCCAGGAACTCCTCAACCGTGACAGCACAACTGAACCATACATTACCCACTGCATCCCCCAGAGTCCCATCAGAGAAGACATGGAAGAACCTCCCACTATGACAGAGGTTCAAGATGCCATGAAGAGCCTTAAGAACAACAAGGCCACCGGTCCAGATGGGATCCCAGCTGAGATATTAAAGGAAGGTGGACTGGAGCTCCTGTACCACATCCACGCCCTAATCCTCAACGTCTGGGAAAAAGCAGAACTTCCCTCAGAACTCTGGGATGCTCTAATAGTGACCATTTTTAAGAAGGGGGACAAGGCTGAATGTGAAAACTACAGGGGCATCTCGCTCCTGTCAACAACAGGCAAAGTACTTGCTCGTGTCCCCGCAAACCGACTTCTACCACTGTCTGCGGAGGTACTCCCAGAATCACAGTGTGGCTTCAGCCCATCCAGAGGTACAGCAGACATGACATTCACCGCACGCCAACTCCAGGAAAAATGCCGTGAACAAAGGCAGCCTTTGTACATGACCTTCATAGACCTGACAAAGGCTTTTGACTCGGTAGACCGCCAGGCTCTTTGGAGCATACTATCAAGGTACGGTTGTCACGACAAGCACATCAGAATATTGAGGCTTCTACATGATGGCATGTCGGTCACATTGCTCAGCAACTGTGGCTCTGAGTCCGAGATCTTCACTGTGGAAATGGGGGTCAAACAGGGATGTTTCATCGCACCCCCCCCCCTGTTTGTCGTCGTCATTGCTTCCATACTTCACCTCATTGGTGAAGAGCTGCCACAGGGGATCCCAATCCTCTACAGAACTGACGGTGGGCTCTTCAACCTTAATAGCAAGAGCAAAGTCAGAAACAACGTCATCATGGAGCTTCAGTACACGGATGATTGCGCCATTGCAGCACACTCTGCAGAAGATCTCCAGGGCATCCTGAATGCCTTTGCCAAGGCATACAGAGTCATGGGCCTAGCCTTAAATATCAAGAAAACCCAGGTCCTACATCAACCTCCACCCAACCAGCCATCTACCCAGCCCACTATACAAGTGGACGACACCACTCTTGAAACATTGACCACTTCCCCTATCTTGGCAGCATTCTTTCCTCAAAAGCTAACATAGATTCTGAGGTCAACCATCGCCTGAGTTGTGCCAGTGGAGCCTACGCCAGACACAGGAAAAGAGTCTTTGAAGACCGAGAACTAAAGGCTCAAACAAAACTGCTGGTCTACAGCCGTTGTCCTCTCCACCCTGTTGTATGGAGCCAAGTCATAGACCACCTACAGAAGGCACCTGAGAGGCCTGGAACAATACCATCGAAGATACTTACAAAAGTTTCTGAGGATAAGCTTGGAGGACAAATGCACCAACATCAGGATTTTGGAGGAAGCCAACACGACCAGCATCACCAACACAATAATGCAGCACCAACATCGATGGACTGGCCATGTCATCAGCATGTCCAACACACGTCTCCCTAAACAAATCCTGCACTCTCAATTGAAGGAAGGTCGGCGAGCCCCCGGCGGACCAAAGAAATGCTTCAAGGACAACATCAAGAACAGTCTGAAGAAATTCCACATCTCATCGAGCAACTGGGAGCACATTGCACTGGACAGGCGCTCCTGGAGGAAATCCGTGCAGGAAGGAGTTGCACATCACGAAATGGAACTACGGCGTGTTGCAGAGACAAAGCGACAGCACCGTAAGGAGAGAGAGAAGGGGGCTCAATGACTACCAACCACCGCCCACGTTGCACCAAGTTGTGCGGATCACGGATCGGCTTCTACAGACATCTGCAGACCCACAAGTAGACGAACATGAGGAGAGGAGAGGACGGTCATACTCGTTTCGAATGACCGCCAATGATGATGATCATCATCGTAGCTATCCCTCGAGGTCGAGGATGATGGTCTACGTTCTGTTGCTTTTATGGACTCTCAGTTGGCTTATGAGTCCAATCCTGGCTTTGAAGTTTTGTGCTGCTCTCAGAACAAAGACGCCTGTGTGTGTGTTTGTTTAACGAGTACTTGTACGTCGTCTGCCTGGTCTGTCGTTGAGGTCTTGTAGGTTGGATCGTTCTTAGTCTGGACCCTCATACTCGACCTTACCGCCATGGGTGGCCCTACTAGAAGCTGGTGCTTCCGACGGCATCGCTCTCTGAATCATGGGGGCACGCAAGCCTCTTCACCATGACAAGGTAAATGATCCGAAGAGGTGATGATGATATAAAGTTATGAGAGACATATATAGGGTAAACAGGCAAAATCTTTTTCCCAGGGTGGAAATGTACAACACAAGAGGGCATAGCTATAAGGTGAAAAGAGAAATGTTTAATGGAGATGTGTGGGGCAAGTTTTTTTTACGCAGATGGTGGTTGGGGCTTGGGGTGGTGGTGAAGGCAAATACAATAGTGGTGTTTAAGAGGCTTTTGGACAGGCATATGGAAGTGTATGGAATCGAGAGATATGGATCATAAACAGGCAGATGAGATCAGTTCTGCTTGGCATCATGTTCGGCACAAACATTGTGGGCCGAAAGGCCCGTTCCTGTTCTATGTTAACAACAACCTGGCTCTCAACATCAGTAATACTGAGGAACTGATTGTTGACTCCATTCAATCATGACTGATCTATCTTTCCCTCTCAAACCCGGATGTTTCTATTTTATATTTCAGCATCTGGTGTTTCTCCATATTGTGTTCGTGGAAGCTTCCCTTGTATTCATAGCATGGCATGGAAATAGCATGGAAATATTTGGCCCGTCTTGTCCACGCCAAACAGTGGGCACCATTCTGTATTAATCCTAACACCCAGCACTTGGTCTATAGCCTTGTCTACCTAATTAATTCAAATGCCTATCCAGAAACTCCTCAAATACTGTCAGCGAGCCAACTTCATAAGGTCATAAGTGATAGGGGCAGAAATTGGCCATTTGGCCCATCAAGCCTACTCCGCCATTCAATCATGCCTGATCTATCTCTCCCTCTGAACCCCATTCTCCTGCCTTCTCCCCATAACCCCTGACATCTGTAGTAATCAAGAATCTATCTTTCTCTGCCTTAAAAATACTCATTGACATCGCCTCTTCAACCTTCTGTGGCAAAGAATTCCACAGGTTTACCACCCACTAAAGAAATACCTCCTCATCTCCTTCCTAAAGGAATGTCCTTTAATTCTAAGGATATGACCTCTAGTCCTAGACTCTCCCACTGGTGGAAACATCTAACTAACATCAACTTCTACTACTCTGACATTAGCCAAATAATCTCATTGGCTAGAGAGTGCTTCGGGATACTAAAATCATTAATCTCACTATATAAATTCAAAATATATTCCTTTGAAGAACATGGTTCATGATCAAGGCACACAGAACAAAAGCAGAAGGGCTATGTTGCATCTGTATAAATGAAAGATGTTTGTGTGTCATCAAGTGTGGGTGTGAATCCAGGAACAAGATACATTCTCTGTTCAATCATCATTACATTTCCCTCCAAAAAAAATTACATTCATGGTTTCACCAAATCCAATTCATCTAATGGACTTCAGAGGGATGTTATCCATCAAAATATAATCCTGGGAATCAAAACAACATGTCCTCCCTTGGCAACTGAAGGCATGAAATTAAAAGCAGGCATGCACGAGAGGCCTCTGTTGTAGGGGCACGGAAATCTCATTGGCCTTTCTTGACGCTGCGATGGGGAGAGGTGCGGCCATGGAAGGAATCGAAAGCGAGAAGAAAAGTTCAAATATTGCCAGACCAAGAGCCAGTGAAGTTTGGCAGGGAAAGCGCAGGCGTGGGGTGAGATCGGCCGGAAGCTGCAGAGGTTTGGGGCGCAAGTTGATGGAAAGTAAAGATGGGTAGACTGTCTAGCAAGCTCCAAAACGGTCAGAAGTAACAAATAGATGTGTGGAGGGCTGAAGGGCAGAAGGTGCAAACAGGCCACCTGACTGATGACATGGATTTATAGAACTAATCTCAAGAACAAATGTGACTCTACTCTTTCTGAAGTCTTGTCACCTTGTGCTTTCATGACAGATGTTTATTTGACCTGCTGGCAATTTTCACAATGTTCTCCTTTTCAACATCTGGCAGTGTTTTCCTTTCCGACCACCGCTGTCAATCTGAATCAATCTCTGATGCAAACTTGGAAGCTTCAACGCTTCTCTTTGATGCATCCAATTCCCACAGAGCACAAGTTCCACCTTCACTCATCATTCAAAACAGAAGGCTTGTCAGCCTTTTGTGCTTAGGCAAAATCCTTAAATTTGGCACTAATTAATCCCCTGTCTTTGGTCCTTCTCTGTAGCGTGATAAAATTTTCTGCTCTCAAACTCGATGCATTGTACATTTTCATCACCATTGTACATTGAAATTCTATTAATCCAGCTCCTTCAGGACATCTTTGATGCTGGTCTAGCAGATTTACTGGTCTATCAGATGTTATTCCTCATTAATACCCAAACATTTTCATTTCAGTTTTCACATATTACATGGTGGTATCATAAATGCTACTGTGATTGCAATGAGTTTGAAAGAAAGCGGGATATGTACAAGCACACTGGAGCCACGCTCCAGCTTCAACCATGCCCACTTTTCTGACCCCTGCTGTTCTGGGCCAAACCCCGGCTCTGGCCGCACACTAGACCCACGGTCACCCCATCCCAGGTCGCTCTCTGACCTCTGGACCCATTTGCCCTCTGGACCCTCAGCTCAAATTCTGGATTAATGAATGAGCCAGATGCCGAACCAACAGAATTCCTCAATAACTAGGTATGGGATTATCGAAGTTTTACTGAATCCAATGATCGGTCTGTTTTTTTTCTAGACATTAGTGCTAACGGGCGTGCACTGTACATAGACCCAAACTTTATGCAGCCACACCCGTCTGTCACTGCTGTTCTAAACTTGTTTGCATTTCAACCCATCTTTGCATGTTTATTCATTTGTAAGAATGGGATAACTATTTGTTATCTGATGGAAACCTGTCAAAATTCAATTGACAACACAAGACACTTTAGTGGTCTGAGGAACGACTACTGGAGTTTTCAACAGATCTTTATTCGAAAATTCAGTATTCAGCATACAGGCTTTTCAGACACGTCTGCCCACAATGGTGGTCAGCGCTGAACTAACACGCGCAAGTGAAAAATCGTGCGAAACCAGCAGCCCCTCCCGAGTCACGTGACCACAGCTTCCGAACGCCGGGTTCGATATCTGCGTGCGCTAGCTGGCGCCGCTACAACACCAACAATTTGCATTCTTTCTGCATTTTTAATATAGCTAAATGTCCCCAGGTGCTTCTCAGAGTGCTCTCAAACATGTATAGCTTGCTGGAATAGGATTTTGAGCAAGGCACTATATAAATTGTGGGACATACTTCAAATAATTGCCCCAGAGCTCCAGACAAAATTCCACATTAGCCATATTTACTTTTATTAATTACAGTAATTTGCAAAAGTTAGCAGGTATACTTGAGGCTGTAAACAAAACAGCTTAAATTATATAAATAGTGTTTATGTCATTTAAGAAAAATTTAGTTATACCTATAAATAATTTCAATGGAATGCTTTACTTTTTTTAACCAGTACACACTCTGACAGAGCTCCAGGGTTCCTCTGTGGAGATGGGAGAACCTTCCAGAAGGACAACTATATCTGCAGCACTCCACCAATCAGGCCTTTATGGTAGAGTGTCCAGACGGAAGCCACTCCTCAGTAAAAGGCACATGACAGCCCGCTTGGAGTTTTCCAAAAGGCATGAAACAAGATTCTCTGGTCTGATGAAATGAAGATTGAACTCTTTGGCCCGAATACCAAGCGTCACGTCTGGAGGAAACCAGGCACCGCTCCTCACCTGGCCAATACCATACCTACGGTGAAGCATGGTGGTGGCAGCATCATGCTGTGGGGATGCTTTTCAGCAGCAGGAACTGGGAGACTAGTCAGGATCAAAGGAAAGATGAACGGAGCAAAGTACAGAGAGATCCTTGATGAAAACCTGCTCCAGAGCGTTCTGGACCTCAGACTAGGGCGGAGGTTGACCTTCCAACAGGACAATGACCCTAAGCACACAGATAAGACAACACAGCAGTGGCTTCGTGACAAGTCTGTGAATGCCCTTGAGTGGCCCAGCCAGAGCCCGGACTTGAACCCGATCGAACATCTCTGGAGGGACATGAAAATAGCTGTGCATCAACGCTCCCCTTCCAACCTGACAGAGCTTGAGAGGATCTGCAGAAAAGAATGGGAAAACCTACCCAAATACAGGTGTGCCAAACTTGTAGCATCATACCCAAGAAGACTTGAGGCTGCCAAAGTTGCCTCAACAAAGTACTGACTAAAGGGTCTGAATAATGTAATATTTAAGTTATTTATTTTTAATTACTTTGCAAAAATTTCTGAACATCTGTTTTCGCTTTTTTATTATGGTAGCCTTTCTCGTTGTGTGTAGATTGATAATAAAACAAATGAATTTAATCCACTTTAAAATAAGGCTGTAACGTAACAAAATGTGGAAAAAGTGAAGAGGTCTGAATACTTTCTGAATGCACTGTGTGTGTGTGTGTGTAATATATATACATTACACATATAAATGCAATGCTAACATTTATTTCGAGAGGGCTTGTTTACAAATACAGGGATGTAATGCCGAGGCTCTATAAGGCACTGATCAGGCCACATTTGGAATATTGTGAGCAATTTTGGGCACCATACCAGTGGAAGGATGTGCTGGCTCTAGAAAGGGTCCAGATCTATCTCATTGGAGATTCTCGGACTACCCTTAATCGGACGTGGATGTGGAAAGAATGTTTCCACTGGTGGGAGAGCCTGGGACCAGAGGTCATAGCCTCAGAATTAAAGGGCGCTCTTATAGAAAGGAGGCGAAGAGGAACTTCTTTAGTCAAAGGGTAGTTAATCTGTGGAACTCATTGCCACAGAGGGCTGTGGAGGCCAAGATAGTGGATATTTTTAAGGCAGATAGAAAAAGTCTTGATTAAAATGGGTGTCAAGGGTTATGGGGGAAAAGGCAGAAAAATGGGATTAGGGGACAGAGATCAGCCATGATTGAATGGCGGAGTAGACTCGATGGGCCGAATGGCCTAATTCTACTCCTATAACTCATGAACTTGTGACCTTACTAGAATTTATCTTGGACAAAACATTATTCCCTTTATCGTATATCTTTACACAGTTTATGGCTCAACTGTAATCATGTATAATTTTTCCGCTGACCAGTTAACATGCAACAAAAGCTACAAAATGAGAAAGGCCACCATGGTTTTGTTGGAGGGCTTAACCTTCTTCAGTGACTAGTGACTGTACTGTGAAGGCAACCATTTATTGCCATTCCTCTCCATTGCTGTTCTCCTGGTGTTATATTTAGGCCCAGTCTGAGAAAGATTGGCCTGTCTCTTATCCTAAAGGAAAACAATGATGTTTAATGCCAACCATGTAGTTTCATTAGTACTGATACTATTTGGGTTTTTCTGTGATATTCATTGAAATGAATTTGAATTCTACACGATGATATTAGAACTCATGCATCCAAATGATTGATCCAAATATTCGATTAAAGAGTCATACAGTGTGGAAACGGGCCCTTCAGTCCACTTGCCCACACCAACCAAACTGCCACCATCTACCAAGTCCCACCTGCCTGTGCTTGGCCCACATCCCTCTAAACCTGTTCTACACATATACCTGTCTAATTGCTTCTTATACGTTGTGAGAGTCCCTGCCTCAACTACCTCTTCCAGCAGCTCATTCCATATACCCACCATTTGTGTGAAATCATTACCCATCAGATTCCTCCAAGTTCTTTCCCCTTTTACCTTAACCCTATGCCCTCTTGTTCTCTATTCCCCTACTCAGGGAAAGAGCCTTTTCAGGCCTACCCGATCTATTCCTCTCATGATTTTATACACCTCTATAAGATCACCCCTCATCCACCTGCGCTCCAGGGAATATAGTCCCAATCTGCTCAATCTCTCTCTATAGCTCAGATTTCGATTTGCTGAGCATAGTGCTGGAGAAACTCAGCGAGTCAGGCAGCATCCGTGGCGGGGGATTGTACAGACAACATTTTGAAATGGTGAGTGCCTCCAAAAGTTTGTTTATTGCTCTAACAGGGGCATTTTAGCAGACCAAAGGGTTAATCTCTGGAAGTGAATACCAAACCAAAAATAAAACTCAAGACCCTTGCTTCTTTTAGAAATCACAACATTCTTTTCTATACATTGATCTGTCCAATTCATTTAATGGTGCACTAAATCTGGAAGAGGCAGTTAAATCTTCAGTTTGTAAGTTAAGCCAAATGGCTCTCACTGGTTATTAAAAATATCCTACGAGTTTGTTAGCTTGGGCTCAAGGTACATAGAAACATAGAAAATAGGTGCAGGAGTAGGCCATTCGGCCCTTCGAGCCTGAACCGCCATTTGATATGATCATGGCTGATCATCCAACTCAGTGTCCCATCCCTGCCTTCTCTTCATACCCCCTGATTCCTTTAGCCACAAGGGCCACATCTAACTCCCTCTTAAATATAGCCAATGAACTGGCCTCAACTACCTTCTGTGGCAGAGAATTCCACAGATTCACCACTCACTGTGTAAAAAATGATTTCCTCATCTCGGTCCTAAAAGTCTTCCATCTTATCCTTAAACTGTGACCCCTAGTTCTGGACTTCCCCAACATCGGGAATAATCTTCCTGCATCTAGCCTGTCCAACCTCTTAAGAATTTTGTAAGTTTCTATAAGATCCCCCCTCAGTCTTCTGAATTCCAACGTGTACAAGCCGAGTCTATCCAGTCTTTCCTCATATGAAAGTCCTTCCATCCCAGGAATCAGTCTGGTGAACCTTCTCTGTACTCTCTCTATGGCAAGAATGTCTTTCCACAGATTAGGAGACCAAAACTGTACGCAATACTCCAGGTGTGGTCTCACCAAGACCCTGTACAACTGCAGTAGAACCTCCCTGCTCATATACTCAAATCCTTTTGCTATGAATGCTAACATACCATTTGCTTTCTTCACTGCCTGCTGCACCTGCATTCCTACTTTCAATGACTGGTGTACCATGACACCCAGGTCTCGTTGCATCTCCCCTTTTCCTAATCGGCCACCATTCAGATAATAGTCTACTTTCCTGTTTTTGCCACCAAAGCGGATAACCTCACATTTATCCACATTATACTGCCATGCCTTTGCCCACTCACCCAACCTATCCAAGTCATCTTGCAGCCTCCTAGCACCCTCCTCACAGCTAACACTGCCCCCCAGCTTCGTGTCATCCGCAAACTTGGAGATGTTGCATTCAATTCCCTCATCCAGATCATTAAAATATATTGTAAATAGCTGGGGTCCCAGCACTGAGCCTTGCGGTACCCCACTAGTCACTGCCTGCCATTCTGAAACGTACCTGGTATACTAGGTACCTTTTGCTGCCTTAAAAATGAATTTTACTATATTCCTTCAGAATAATCCATTGCCAGTGATAAATAAAATCCCATGTCCGTCTTTGTTTTATGGGTGATATTTCTATCAATCTGGTAATGCTTGGCTGTATTTTATGCTCAGACCATGAATTATTAGCCACTGCCTGACGTCTCAGTGATCTGGATTCGGTTATACTCTACTTCAGTTAAGAAGTCCAACCGAGAGACCATATCTGCAGGAAACCTTTTAAAAGGCACTTGGAAAGGGCTAAGGAGAGGTGGAATCAATCAACCATAGGGCCAGTGAGACAAACAAGGTTTTTACAGAATTACGCAGCGCATATACAATTAACAACAACCTGGCTCTCAACATCAGTAAAACTGAGGAACTGATTGTTGACTCTAGAAGAAGAAGGCAAAGGATCCGCAAACCTGTCTTTATAAATGGGTCAGTAGTGGAGATTGTAAACAAATGTTCACGTTTCTTGGCATGCATATCCTTCATGATCTGCCCTGACCCAGCACATTGTTCCAATCATAAAGAAACCTCATCAACATCTCTACATCCTGAGAAGATTGAAGAGATTCACTGTTTTGACGAATACTCTCTTGAACTTCTACAGGTGTAGAGTCAAAAGCATATTGACTGGTTGCATCATGCCCTGTTTCAGTAACTCGAACGTCCAGGAATACAGGAAATTAAGAAAAGTGGAGAACACAGTCCGGACCATCACAGGTACTGACCGCCCCACCATCGTCAGGATCTATAGGAGGTGTTGTCTCAAAGAGGCGGTCCGCATTATCAAGGACCCACACCACCTTGGTCATGCACTCATTTCACTCTTGCCCTGGGGAAGATGGTATAGGAGTCTTAAAACTGTAACGTCCCAGTTCAGGAACTGCTTCCAGCCAACAACCATCAGGCTAGTGAACACTAGGAATTCCAACTAAACTCCAAACTATGAACTGCCTTGGTTGCACTTGGGACATCGTGGTTTGTTTTTGTTTTGTACTATATTGAGTATTTTATTTATTGAACTGTTTTGTTTGTTTATTGCATTTTCCATTGAGTACTGTGTTTACAAACCTGTTGCATTGCTGCAATTAAGAACTTCATTTCGGTCCATATGACAATAAATACTCTCGACTTTTGGGTCCCCAGATGAATCTATCTTCTATCAGAGACATTTGCTTTGTCCTACGCACCCAACCCCATCTCAACAAAGGAACACAAATTTGCTTAACTTATTAAACTCTCTTTCTCAGTTCTGATGAAAGGAACGAGACCTGCTAATTATCTCACTTTTTCTCTCTCTCTGCAGATATGGCCTGACCCACTGAGTGTTTACAACACTTTCATTAGTTCATAAATTCTAGGAACAGAATTAGGCCATTCAGCCCATCAAGTACTATGCCATTCAATCATGACTGATCTATCTTTCCCTCTCAACCCCGTTCTCCTGCCTTCTCCCCATGAATGCATTAATATAAATGCATCTTCTGTGTTTACTTTATATTTCAGCATCTGGTGTTTCTCCATTTTGTGTTCGTGGGGGCTTCCCTTGTATTCATAGCATGGCACGGAAATATTCAGCCCAACTTGTCCACGCCATATAGTGGGTACCATTCGGCATTAATCCTAACACCCAGCACTTGGTCTATAGCCTTGTGTACCTAATTAATTCAAATGCCTACCTAGAAACTCCTCAAACACTGTCAGCGAGCCAACTTCATAAGGTCATAAGTGATAGGAGCAGAATTAGCCCCATCGGCCCATCAATCCTACTCCTCCATCCAATCATGCCTGATCTATCTCTCTCTCTCCTAACACCATTCTCCTGCCTTCTCCCCATAACCCCTGTCACCTGTACTAATCAAGAATCTATCTTTCTCTGCCTTAAAAATATCTATTGACATGGCCTCTTCAGCCTCCTGTGGCAAAGAATTCCACAGGTTCACCACCCTCTGACTAAAGAAATTCCTCCTCATCTCCTTCCTAAAGGAATGTCTTTTAATTCTAAGGCTATGACCTCTAGTCCTAGACTCTCCCACTGGTGGAAACATCTAGCTAACATCAACTTCTACTACTCTGACATTAGAAAAATAATCTCATTGGCTAGAGAGTGCTTCGGGATACTAAAAGCATTAATCTCACTATATAACTCAAAATATACTCCTTTGAAGAACATGGTTCATGATCGAGGCAGAACAAAAGCAGAAGGGCTATGTTGCATCTGTATAAATGAAAGATGTTTGTGTGTCATCGAGTGTGGGTGTGAATCCAGGAACAAGATACATTATCTGTTCATTCATCATTACATTTTCCCTCCAAAAAAAATTACATTCAAGGTTTCACCAAATCCAATTCATCCAATGGACCTCAGAGGGATGTTATCCACGAAACATAAACCTGGGAATCAAAACAACATGTCCTCCCTTCGCAACTGAAGGCACGAAATTAAAAGCAGGCATGCACGAGAGACCTCTGTTGCAGGGGTACGGAAATCTCATTGGCTTCTCTTGACGCTGCGATGGGAAGAGGTGCGGCCATGGAAGGATTCGAAAGCGAGAAGAAAAGTTCAAACATTGAATCGTTGCCAGACTAAGAGCCAGTGACGGTTGGCAGGAAAAGCACAGGCGTGGGGTGAGATCGGCCACAAGCTGCAGAGGTTTGGGGTGTAAGTTGATGGAAAGATTGTCTAGCAAGCTCCAAAATGTTCAGGCCCCAGAGTAACAAATACATGTGTGGAGGGCAGAAGGTGCAAACAGGCCACCTGAGTGATGACATGGATTTATAGAACTAATCTCAAGCACAAATGTGACTCTACTCTTTCTGAAGTCTTGTCACCTTGTGCTTTCGTGACAGATGTTTATTTGACCTGCTGGCCATTTTTAGTATGTTCTCCTTTTCAACAGCTGCAGTGTTTTCTTTTCCGACCACCGCTGTCAATCTGAATCAATCTCTGATGCAAACTTGGAAGCCTCAACACTTCTCTTTGATGCATCCAATTCCCAAGGAGCACAAGTTCCACCTTCACTCATCATTCAAAACAGAAGGCTAGTCAGCCTTTTGTGCTAAGGCCAAATCCTTAAATTTGGCACTAATTATTCCCCTATCCTTGGTCCTTCTCTGTAGCCTGGTAAAAATGTCTGCTCTCAAACTCGATGAATTGTCCATTTTCCTCACCAATGTACTTTGAAATTCCGTTAATCCAGCTCCCTCGGGACATCTTTGATGCTGGTCTAGCAGATTTACTCGTCTATCAGAAGTTATTCCTTGTTAAAACGCAAACATTTTCATTTCAATTTTCACATATTACATGGTGGTAATGTGGTGTTCTGGGCCAAGCCCCAGCTATGGCCACAAACTAGACCCACAGTCTCCCCATCCCAGGTTGCTCTCCAACCTCTGGCCCCATTTACCCTCTGGACCCTCAGCTCAAATTCTGGTTTAATGAATGAGCCAGATGCCGAACCATCAAGATTCCTCAATAAATAGGCATGGAGTTATCTTATTAAGTTTTACTTAATCCAACGATCGCTCTTTTTTTCTAGACAATAGTGCTAACTGGTGAGCACTGTACATAGATACGATCTGACCCAAACTTTATGCAGCCACACCCTTCAGTCACTGCTGTTCTAAATATTGTTTGCGTTTCCACCCATCTTTGCATTTTTATTCGTTTGTAAGAATGGGATAACTATTTGTTATCTGATGGAAACCTGTCAAAATTCAATTGACAACACATGATACCAACAATTTTCATTCTTTCTGCATCCTTAATATAGCTAAATGTCCCCAGGTGCTTCTCAGAGTGCTCTCAAACATGTATAGCGTGCTGGAAAAGAATCTTGAGCAATGCACGACCTAAATCATGGGACAAACTTCAAATAAAAGCCGCTGAGTTCCAGGCAAAATTGCATGGAAGCCATATTTACTTTGATTAATTGCAGTAATTTACAAAAGTTAGCAGGTATACTTGAGTCTGTAAACAAAACAGCTTAAATTATATAAATAGTGTTTATGTCATTTAAGAAAAATTTAGTTATACCTATAAATAATTTCAATGGAATGCTTTACCCTAACATTTTTTTAACCAGTACACATCCCTTGCTGGCTTGTTTACAAATACAGGGATGTGATGTCGAAACTCTATAAGGCGCTGGTCAGACCGCATTTGGAATATTGTGAGCAATTTTGGTAACCCTAACGAAGGAAGGATGTGCTGGCTCTGGAGACAGTCCAGATCTATCTCATTGGAAATTCTCGGACTATCCTTGGATGTGGATGTGGAAAGGATGTTTCCACTGGTGGGAGAGTCTAGGACCAGAGGACATAGCCTCAGAATTAAAGGGTGCTCTTTTAGAAAGGAGGCGAAGAGGTATTTTAGTCAAAGGGTAGTTAATCTGTGGAACTCATTGCCACAGATGCCTGTGGAGGTCAAGATAGTGGATATTTTTAAGGCAGATAGAAAATTTCTCGATTAAAATGGGTGTTAAGGGTTATGGGGGAAAAGGCAGAGAAATGTGATTATTAGACAGAGATCAGCCATGATTGAATGGCAGAGTAGACTCGGTGGACAGAATGGCCTAATTCTACTCCTATAACTAGTGAACATGACTTTACTAGAATTTATCTTGGACTAAACATTATTCCCTTTATCGTATACCTTTACACTGTAGATAACTCAAATATAATCATGTATAGTCTTTCCGCTAACTAGTTGGCATGCAACAAAAGCTACACAACAAGAAAGGCCACCATGGTTTTGTTGGAGGGCTTAACCTTCTTCAGTGACTAATGACTGTACATTTATTGCCCTTCCTCTCCATTGCTGTTCTCCTGGTGTCATATTTCGGCCCAGTCTGAGCAGGGTTGGCCAGTCTCTTATCCTAAAGGAAAACAATGATGTTTAATGCCAATCCTGTAGTTTCATTAGTACTGATACTATTTGGGTTTTTCTGTGTTATTTATTGAACTGAATTTGAATTCTACACGATGATATTAGAACTCATCCGTCCAAATGATTGATACAAATGTTCGATTATAGTCATACAGTGTGGAAACGGGCCCTTCAGCTCAACTTGCCCACAATGACCAAACAGTCACCATCTACCGAGTCCCACCTGCCTGTGTTTGGCCCACATCCCTCTAAACCTGTTCTATACATATACCTGTCTAATTGCTTCTCATACGTTGTGATAGTCCCTGCCTCAACTACTTCCTCTGGCAGCTCATTCCATATACCCACCACCATTTGTGTGAAAACGTTACCCCTCAGATTCCTATAAAATCTTTCTCCTTTTACCTTAAACCTATGCCCTCTTGTTCTCGATTCCCCAACTCAGGGAAAGAGCCTTTTCAGGCCTACCCGATCGATGCCTCTCATGATTTTATACACCTCTATAAGATCACCCCTCATCCACCTGCGCACCAGGGAATAGAGTTCCCCAGTTTGCTCAATCTCTCCCTCTAGCTCAGACTTAGGTTTTCTGAGCAAAGTGCTGGAGAAACACGGCGTTTCAGGCAGCATCCGTGGCGGGGGAATGTACAGACAACATTTTGAAATGGTGAGTGCCTCGAACAGTTTGTTTATTGCTCTAACAGAGGCATTTTAGCAGACCAAAGTGTTAATCTCCGGAAGTGAATACTGTAGATCAGTGCATGTTCCTTTAACTTAGTGACCTCACCACTACTAACCACTCCCCATTGTCTCTCATATAATTGTAAGGTCCCCACGTCCAGCTCGCTCTCTAGCTCCAGTGATGACCACGGACAGCTATTGCATAGTGTGTGTTAGTGATTATAATAAACCATCAGTAAAAGACTCTGTGTAGGAACCAAGTCATTTTACATGGTGTCACAGTGGTAGACTCGCGTCTCCTGTTTATCGGTTTTTCTTTTTATTCTTTGCTTTCTCCCAGCTGTTCACGTCTCCCCCCCGTTTTCATTATGTCCAACTCCTGTCGTCGACCCGACATATTGGTCTTTGACACGGACATTGTCCACCGCTGGACTGTGTTCCAGCCTGACTTTGAACATTACACAGCCATCGCTCATCCTAATGCCGCCCCTGCTGTGCAGGCTCACCTGCTGCTCAACCTCGCTGGCCCGGAGGCCATGGATCACTATGCTTCATTCGACTTCGCCCCCGGAGAAGACCGTCGGGACCCGGTATGTCTCATGGCTAAATTCACTGCCCTCTGTGATATCCCTACCAATAACATTATTGAACGCTTTAAGTTCTTCCAGAGGCGGCAGAATCCCGGCGAGCATATTGACGCTTTTATTGCCTCTTTGCGTCATATGGCTCGGCGCTGTCACCTTGAAACAATCTCCACGGACGATTGATCAGGGATGTCCTGGTCAATGGTCTCCTGAACGCTAAGCTGCGTGACGAGCTCCTTATGAAACCTGATTTGACACTAAGGGAGGCTATGCATGCCGCTCGTATGACCTCTGCTGTTAGCTCCGTGTCTCAACCGGTGTTCCAGGACATTAACTTTACCGTGCAGCTGGCCGCCGGCGGAACGCTGGTCTGCCACGATGAAACCCCGCCGCAATGCCCGCTAAGGTCACCCCACGCCGTTGCCCCAATTGTAATTTTTCTTTCCACCAATTCAACGTTTGTCCCACGCAGGGTAAGACTTGTAATTCCTGTGGCAAACTGAACCACCTTTCCGCGGCTTGTCGGTCCCGTGATAAGCCGGTCCCTGCTCCAAGGAGGAATTTAAACAACCTTGCAGACCCTGATAGCGCGCTTGGTTATCAGTACCAGTCAGACTTTGATAGGAGCTCCTCCCATGGTGATTCAACGGTGTTTTTGCTTTTGGGTGCACCTGCTACGATAACAGATCCTTCTGTGCATGTTACTGTAAATGGTCATTCATTCTTTGCCAAGGTCGATACTGGTGCCTTTGCAAATGTTATGTCTGTCAGCCTTTTCAAGCGGATAAGATCTGGGGAGATAGTTACTCCCGATGACACCCGCCTTCTTGTCTATGGGGGAGGAGTTCTAGTTCCAGTGGGGAAGGCCACGCTTATCTGCACAGTCCTTGAGACCTCTTGGCCCCTCACCTTCCACCTGCTGGATTCTGACAACGTCACCCTGTTGGTCGCCCGTGCGTGCCAGGACCTTGTCTTGGTTTCTTTCCACCGCGGAATTCACCTGGTGCAGGCCCCCATGGACCCCCTGGGCGAATACCCCGACCGTTTGATGACATTTTGGGCAAATTGCCCTGGGACTATAAAATCGTTGTCGACCCGAGTGTCGACCCAGTGGTTCGACCGGCCCACCGCGTCTCCTTTGCTATGAAGGGCCGCGTGGAATCTACTCTGCGTGATATGTGACCATGGGCATCCTCAAGGAGGTGAGCGCTCCCACCAGGTGGGTCTCAAACATGGTTGTCGCTGCCAAGAAGGATAAGAGCAAGATCCGGATCTGCATTAACCCAAAGGACCAGAACCTGGCCATCAAGCGCCCGCACTACCCCATGCGGACGGTGGAGGACGTCGCTGCACAGGTCGGTCCTGCCACTGTCTTCTCTGTCTTAGACGCCAAAAGCTCATTTTGGCAGATCCCTTTAGATGAACGTTCCTCATTCCTGACCACTTTCATCACACCTTTCGGCAGGTTCCGTTTCCTCCGTATGCCGTTTGGGATCAACTCGGCTAGTGAGGTTTTCCAGCGCTGTTCGCTGGGTTGCCGTGCGCTATCATCGTGGATGACATCCTGGTGTACGGAGGGACGTCGCTGAGCACGACCTGCACCTCCGGCAAAGTCCTGGACAGGGCTCGTAAAATCAATCTCAAGCTCAACCCCAAGAAGTGTCGGTTCCGGGTCCCGGAAGTCACTTACGTTGGTCACGTTTCACGGCAGGGGGTTTAAAGCCTGACCTCCAGAACATCAGCAGTCACCGAGATGCCCGCTCCTACTGACGTTCCCGGCCTGCAGCGCTTCCTGGACCTGGTCAATTACCTGGGGAAGTTCGTACTGACCTCAGCGAACTGAGTGCTCCCCTGAGGGAGCTGATCAAGAAGGACTCCGCATGGGTCTGGCTCCCGCATCACCAGTCAGCGTTCGTGGCTCTGAAGTCCAAGCTCACACACACACCGACTCTCAAGTTCTTTGATCTGCACAGACCAATTGTCCTCACTTGTGATGCCTCTAAGTTCGGTCTCGGTGCCGCATGTCTGCAGCTTTATGACGGCCTGCAGCTACCTGTCTCCTACGCTTCTCGCACCATGACCCTGCCGAGCAACGTTATGCACAGATCGAGAAGGAGCTACTTGCCGTGGTGTTCGCCTGCTCCAAGTTTAGGGATTACATTCTGGGCAACACCTTCACCATTGAGACTGACCACCAGCCACTGGTCACTATTTCTGAACAAGCCTATCCATGTCGCCTCTTCCCGGTTGCAGGCGGATGATGCTGCAGCTCCAGCGTTTCAAGTTCTGGATTGTGTACCGCAAGGGCAAAGATATGTTGTGGCCGACACATTGTCCCGTGCGCCGCTCCCTTCAGTTGCCTGTCACCCGTACGAATCCTCTGACCTGATGGTACTGAATGTTAACATTGTTCCATCCCAGCAGATGCAGTCCTTGGTCAAACACACTGCTGATGATCCTGCTCTGCAACAACTTGCGGACGTTATCCGCCGTGGTTGGCCTGACCAACGCTCTTCCCTGCCGGCTGGTGCCGTGCCCTACTTCCTGGTTCGTGATGAACTAGTGCTACACGACGGCGTGGTGGTGAAGGGTCACAAGGTCGTGGTGCCGGCCGCTCTGCGGGATCACTATTTTCAATCTGCACACAACGGCCACCCCGGGGTGGAGGCCACTTTGTCCCAGGGCCCAGAGCCAATTCTACTGACCAGGTATGGCTCAGGACATCCGTGACAGGGTCTCCGTTTGCGCTGCCTGTAACAGTCTCCTGCCTCATCAGCAGCGCCAGCCCCTCCTCCAGCAGCCGGCCCCCGAGCTACCGTGGATGTATGTTGCCACGGACCTTTTCGAATGGCGTGGCAAGCATTTCCTGGTCCTGGTCCTGGTGGACTCATACTCCAGTTGGTTTGAGGTGGATCAGCTGCCTTCCATCACCTCTGCCGCCGTCATCGGGAAGCTTCGCCACCACTTTTGCACCTTCGGACCCCCGGTGACCCTCCAATCGGACAACGGCAGCCAGTTCTCCAGCGCCGAGTTCCGTGCCTTCGCTGCCCGTTGGAACTTTCGCCATATCACCAGCAGCCCTGAGTATCCGCAGAGCAACAGCCTTGCGGAACGCGCCGTCCGCAGTGCCAAGGAGCTGCTGGAACACTGCCGCCTTTCACATTCCGACTTCTACGTTGCCCTCCTCAACCTCCGCAACATTTCCCGCGACCCCGCGCTCGGTTCACCTGCCCATCGCCTCATGTCCCGCACCACTAGACCACCTCTCCCTGTCTCGCAACAGTCCCTCAAACCCTCGGTCCAGAACCCTGCTGCTGTCACAGAGCGCATCATCGGAGAAGAAAGCATCCAGAAGCGCTCCTTTGACAAGTCGGCCCGGCCGCTTCCTTGCCTGTTCCCGGGCCAGGTGGTTCGGATGCAGTCTTCCTCCGGGCACTACAGGCTGGCCGTAGTGGTTGGTAATGCCGGCTCTCCCCGGTCATACCTCGTCGACTATGAGGGCGCTATCTACCGTCGGTCATGCCAGCACCTCCTGCTCGGCAACGAGCCTCCTCCGCCTCCCGTGGACCCGTTTCAGCCACCTATCCCTTCCATTCTGCCCGAGGCTCCTGTCACTCCTCGCATATCGCGGAAACTGCCCTCCCAGCTCTCTATGCCCCGCGCTCACAAGCCTCTTTCCCCTGCCTTGCCTGCCAGCGTGCCCGTTTCGCCTCGCTGTTCTCCTCCGTCTCCGGTTCGTTCCCCGCCCGGCTCTCCCACCTCTTTCCCCGACTCTGTCCCTTCTGCTCCTGCGGTTGAGGGGGAATGCGGGTTGCGCACCCGCTCTGGCCGGTTGGTCAAGCCGCCTGTCCGTTACGGGGAGCTCGCTTAGCTGTGTTATGACACGATTAACTGTTCCCAGCGCGGTTTGTAATCCTAGCGTATGAGCCGTGGTCGCCCTGTGTATTGCCATGTTTTTGTTTCCAAGAGGAGGGATGTAGATCAGTGCATGTTCCTTTAACTTAGTGACCTCACCACTACTAACCACTCCCCATTGTCTCTCGTATAATTGTAAGGTCCCCACCTCCAGCTCGCTCTCTAGCTCTAGTGATGACCACGGACAGCTATTGCATAGTGTGTGTTAGTGATTATAATAAAACATCAGTAAAAGACTCTGTGTAGGAACCAAGTCATTTTACAAATACCAAACAAAAAATAAAACTCAAGAGTCTTGCTTCTTTTAGAAATCACAACATGGTTTTCTTTACATTAATCTGTCCAATTCATTTAATGGTGCATTAAATCTGGAAGAGGCAGTTAAATCTTCAGTTTGTAAGTTAAGCCAAATGGCTCTCACTGGTTATTAAAAAATATCGTACGGGTTTGTTAGCTTGGGCTCAAAGTACGTACCTGGTATACTAGTCTTGTTGCCTTAAAAATGAATTTTACAATATTCCTTCAGAATAATCCATTGCCGGTGATAAATAAAATCCCATGTTCGTCTCTGTTTTATGGATGATCTTTCTATCAATCTGGTAATGGTTGGCAGGATCTTGTGGTCAGACATGAATTATTAGCCACTACCTGACGTCTCAGTCAGCTGGATTTAGTTATATTCCACTTCAGTTAGGAAGTCCAACCGAGAGACCATATCTGCAGGACACCTATTAAAAGGCGGCTGTTGGAAAGAGCCAAGGAGAGGTTGAATCAATCAACAATAGGGCCAGTGAGACAAACAAGGTTTTTACAGAATTACGCAGCGCATTTACGGGCTGACTAACTCTAACCAGACATTCATACGCCACTTGAACCTCATCACTATTCCTTTCAGCAGAAGTCTCTGTTCACACCTCCTTTGATTACTTAGCCAGCTTCCCCCTAAAGATATCCATACTCCGTTCCCAACTTTTCCTTGTGGTAGCAAGATTCCCATTCTCGCTGTGCTTTAATGTAACAGGTTTAATCTGCCATGCCTGATCCATGACTATCCAGTTGTCTTCAGTTTCATTCTTCCTCTGTTGCAATTGCTTTGTCTTTAACCAACCTAATCGCTCTCTGATGTTGAAGGTTTCTTCAAATCACTTGCAGCCAGTGAAGAGGCCAAGGCTTTCCATCTTTCCCTGTGTAATCAGAGCATTTTTAATATGTTTTATCTGTCTCCGCTCCAGAATCTTCCAGATTATTTTTTGTTTAATGACATGCCTAATGGATGTGAAGTTACAGATGTATAAAATGTTCATTAGACTGCACCTGGAATATCATGTGCAGTTGTGGTCACCATGCTATAGAAAGCAAACGATTAAGCTAGAGACAGTGCAAAAAAGAGTCACAAAAGACATTGCCAGACTGGTGGGCTTGAGTAATGAGGAGAGACTGGGGAGGTTGGCGCTGTTTTGCCCTACAAAGATTTATAAAACCATGAGGGAAATAGATAAGGTTTATGGTACAGTCTTTTCCCCAGGATAGGCGAGTCTGAACATAGAGGGCATAGGTTTAAAATGAGAAGGGAAATATTTAAAGAAGAGGCAAGATTTTCACACAGATGTCGTGGGTATATAGAGCCCTGAGAAAATGATAGAGATGGGTACAATTTCAATGTTTAAAAGAGATTCAGATAGGTTCATGGATAGGAAATGGTCAGCAATGGACCAAATGCAGAAAAATGGCAGGGAGGCACCATGATCAGCATGGAAGAGTTGGCTAATGGCCAGCTTCCATGCTGTACAATTTATGATTCCATGACAAAATTGTAAATGATGGACCAAGATGATGTATCTACTGTATGGACTTCAGCAAAGCATTTGACAAGGTTCCATGTGGTAGGCTGCTCTGGAAGGTTAGATTGCATGGATCCAAGGAGAGATAGCTGAATGGATAGAAAATTGGCTTTAGGATGGAAGCAGAGGGTGATGGTGGAAGGTTGCTTCTCGGACTGGAGGCCTGTAACTAGTAGTGTGCCTCAGGTTTTCGGTGCTGGGCCTGTTACCGTTTGTCATCTATATCAATGATTTGGGTGAGAACATACATTAGCAAGTTTGCAGATGATACAAAAGTGTGTGGTTTTACAGATAGTGAAGATAGTTGTGAAAAATTACAGCAGGATCTTGATCGATTGGCCAGGTGGCTGAGGAATGGTTGATAAAACTTAATACAGAGAAATGTGATATGTTGAATTTTGGGAAGTCTAACATGGGCAGGACCTACACAGTGAATGGTAGGGCTCTGGGAGTGTTGTAAAGCAGATGGATCTAGAGGTGCAGAGGGAAAGCAGAAGGAACTAGAGGTGCAGGTTCCTTGAGTCGCAGGTAGATAAGGTGGTCAAAAAGGTTTTTGCACTTTTGACTTCATCAGTCAGAGTATTGAGTGTAGAAATTGGGAGATCATGTTGCAGTTGTATAAGATGTTGGTGAGGCTGCATTTAGAGTTGTGTTCAGTTCTCTGCGCCATGTTATAGGAAAAATGTTGTCAAGATGGAAAAGGTGCAGAGAAGATTTACAAGGATGTTACCAGGGCTAGAGGATGTGAGCTATAGGGAGAGGTTGAGTAGGCTGGGACTGTAATTGTTGGAGCACAGGAGGATGAGGGTGATCTTATTGAGGTGTATAAAATCATGAGGGAAAAAGATTGGGTAGATGCAGAGTCTCTTGCCCAGAGTAGGTGAATTGAGGACCAAAGGACATAGGTTTAAGGTGAAGGGAAAAGATTTAATAGGAATCTGAGGGGTAACATTTTGACACCAAGGGTGGTGGGTATATGGAACAAGCTGCCCGAGGAGCTAGTTGAGGCAGGGATTATCCCAATATTTAAGAAAAAGTTAGATAGGACAGGTTTGGAGGGATATGGACCAACGCGAGCAGGTGCGAATAGTGTAGCTGGGACATGTTGGCCAGTGTGGGCAAGTTGGGTCGAAGGGCCAGTTTCCGCACTGTATCACTCTATGACTAATATCAATGAATTCCTCCCTATAACTGGTATATCAAGTTCTCTCTGACTCTCGGCCAGATTGGCTGTCGGCAAAGACATTCCTGCCAATAGGGAAATAAATTATTTAATCCAGTAACTCTCAAGTACTGCAGTCCTCACACAGAGCCTGCCCTGTCAACGCTAAGTGCAGGAGTAGCAAATGGATGATAAGGTGTCGTACATTTCTGGAGTTTGCTCAAGTAGAAGGAGTCATGGTGGCACTGTCTTAATGTACTGGAATAGCAAACCAAGGTGTAGGCCATCGATCCTGGGACATGAGATTGAATTACAGCAAAGTAGTTTGGGGAATTTAACTTCAAATCAATCTGGAATTAAAAAGCTAATAACAAAAATTGAGATTGTGAAATTCTTGGGTGTTTTTTTGGCCATGTTGCTTCGGTGATGTTTAACTCCAGCCCCATTAAAGTAATTGGCTCTTCAGGCAGTTAGGGCATTATCAATCGCACCAAAATCTCAGGAACAAATACAAAAACAATTAAATGGTTCTATTTATTTCTAACCTACTCAGCTGCATATTCAGGCACTCAAACCACCCTATCATCAAATAGAGAGTGGTCCTGATCTACCATCTACCTCATTGGAGACTGCTGGATTATCTTTAATCGGCTTTTTCTGGACTTGCACTGTGTTGTTCCCTATACCCTGTATCTGAACACTGAGGATGGCTTAATTGTTAACATGTATAGTCTTTCCACTGGACAGCATGCAACAAAAATGCTTTTCACTGTACCATGGTATACATGTGCACCTTGGTACAAGACAATAAACTAAACTAAACGTTTACTCTTCATTCACTGGCCATCTATCTCCCTTGACATCGATCTGTCCTGAAACCATCTATTGATACCCAACATCCAGTCTTTCATGAGGAATGTAGAGCATAAAAACACAATGGATCTTCACAGGAAGAAATCTGGAAGATACTTAAGTTTGTAAATTATGTCAGATGGCTGTTGCTGATGTATAAAAATATAATTTATTACAAAAAAAAATATTTAAAGTATCCTCCCAGATTGTTAGCTTCATCTCAAAGCAGGGCATCGATTTACATGTTTTAGTAAACTAAATGCTACACTATTGTCCTGAAAATAATCGACTGCTTGTGATAAACTGAATATCACGCAGGACAAAACAGTCTTATCCATTGACACACACAGCAGCTATTCTGATGGAGAGTGGTTGATGGGTTGCCAATTGGATAAGCTTCCTTTGTTACTTGCCCAGGGCATGCCAACAGTGTTTCCCCCAACCCCAACCTCTACTACCAAAAATGACAACAGGTGCTTGAGGATACTACCACCTGGAGACTTCCTCCATCCTGATGTCGAGGACTAACATCGGTCCTTCATCGTCACTGTATCTACATTCTGGAAACCCTACCCAGTTGTACAGCAGGAGCACCTTCAACAAAAGAGCAGCAGTGGTTCATGAAGAGAGCTGCCTGTTCCAGAACAATAAGTGCTGGCCTTGCCAGTGTTGCCCAGATGAATAAACTGCTCTTTGACTATCTCCCACATTGTTGACGGCATCTCTGGACCAATCTATGTGGCACTCTGCTAATCACGTTCTTCCATCCCATAAATGACCCTCTCTTGTACCGACTCTACTTCAGTCCATAACCACTCTTCACTCCACACCAATACCCCATCACATTATAGTGATCACATGCCATCTCATATGTTCTAATTTTGTTTTACAACATGTAGTGTCTTATCAAAAGCCATATCTACCACATCCATCCTTCTCAAGCGGATTGGCAGAAATCCGTTACAGTGGCATCACCGTTATATTGCTAGCAATCCAAAGTGACTACAAGTTCCAAGTCTTTAAAAAGGTCCCGATGCAAAATGTCATCTGTCCATTTCCCTCCACTGACGCTGCCTACTCATTGGCTTCCTCCAGCATTTTTGCTCTGTAATCCAAAGTATGCCTATCAATAACTTGGAGATGTGAGTTCAAACATGTGACAGGTGGACAACCACAAAGGAGTGGAAGGACAATAATAAATGCTGGCCTTCGTAGTGCAGTTATCAGTCCCTGAAGGAAATTAAAACTACTACATCCCCACTCATTCCATTTGTCCATCACTACACTCTTCCATTGCGTCCCCTCCCCCATTGTTCCCACCTTCCCAACCCATCTCCCTTGTTTGGGTTCATGCTTCAAAATCCTTTCCTATCACATCTGCTGCACATTGATGCCTCCCTTCTTCACCTGGATCCAACTATCACTTGTCAGTATCCCACGGCTCTACCTCACCTCTTCATACTGGCTATCCCCTCTCTACTCTTTTAGTCCAACTGACCGATCCAAAATATCAAATGTCCATTTCCCTCCACAACTGCTGCCTGAATATTATATTCTGGGCACCATGTTATGGGAAAGAATACAGAGAAGATTTACGAGGACATTGCCAGGACTTACGGGCCCTATAAAGGAGCTATAGGGAGAGGTTGAACAGGCTGGGAGTATTCCTTGGAGCGCAGGAAGATGAGGGGTGAATTTATAGAGGTGTATAAAATCATGAGAGGAATAGATTGGGTAGATGCACAGAGTCTCTTGCCCAAAATTAGGGGAATCGAGAACCAGAGGACTGAGGTTTAAGATGAGGGGAAGTGATTAAACAGGAATCTGAGGGTTTACTTTTTTACATAAAGGGTGGTGGGTGTGTGGAACAAGCTGCCAGAGAAGGGCAGTACGGTGGCACAGGGGTAGAGGTGCTGCCTTACAGCGCTAGACCTACGTCTGATCCCGGCTACAGTTGCACAGAGTTTGTACGTTCTCCCCGTGACCGTGTGCATTTCTCAAGATCTTCGGTTTCCTCCCACACTCCAAAGACGTAGGTTTGTAGTTTAATTGGCTGATCTAAATGTAGACTGTGTAGGAGAGTGTTAATGTGCGGGGATCGCTGGTTGCCGCGGAATTGGTGCGACGAAGAGCCTGTTTCCGCGCTGTATCTCTAAACTAAACTAAACTAAAGAAGGTAATTGAGGCAGGGACTAATGTTTAAGAATGTTTGAGAAACAATGTTTCTTGCAATGTTTAAGAAACAATTAAACATACACACGGATAGGACAGGTTCAGAGAGATACGAGCCAAATGCAGGCAGGTGGGACTAGTGTAGATAGTGTGGGCAAGTTGGGCCGAAGGGCCTGTTTCCACGCTATGTGACACTCTGACTCTATGAACCATTGAGTGCCTCCAGTGGATTATTTGTTGCTCCAGATTGTTTATTGCTTCAGGGTCTCAAGGCATCTGGCTTGGACTTGTATTTCACAACAGGTACAGAGATAGATTTTCTTACCTTAAAAGACAAACAAACCTCAGGGATATACAGTAGCTGATTCACCTTTACTTTTATTCATAATTTAATCAATTACTTGAATTTAAATTCCTTTTTTGCCAAGGTGGGAATTGAACTAATGCATTCAGACCATTATTCCAGATTCTTGGGCATTATTCCAGCAATCATTCCAAACATAAGGAATACAAAGTTCCAAATGAGTTGTGGAACAAAAATACTGGTTCAGAGTAATGCGGCCCGATACATCATCCATCTGCAGCTTTTCAAGGCCTTTATTAACTGTCTTACTCAGGGACTACAATAGACTGGACGTACCTTTGTCTGCCATTCTTTCTTCATTGATGTGCTGCACTTTAGCTTTGCAGTGTAAGGGGCCGCCTGATTCATGGTCTCATCAACAGTGCATGCTAACCCGCATACAATCTGTATCCAGTTAATCCGTGGCACTGATCATCTTTCACAGGCTGGCTCGAATGAGGGAGTTCAGCTACTGATACAGTATCTCATCAAAGTCTTTCAAGCATTCACCGTAAACTCTACAACTGGTATCAGAATGCTCAAATATTAAGAAGGATCAGATGTACTACAAGATGTTCAGGCTGTCATGTCTCTAGTGTGTGTAGGAGAGTGTTAATGTGCAGGGATCGCTGGTCGGTGCAGAATCGGTGGGACGAAGGGCCTGTTTCCACGTCGTATCTTTAAACTAAACTAAAGAAGGTAATTGAGGCAGGGACTATTGCAATGCTTAAGAAACAATGAGACAGGTACATGGATAGGACAGGTTCAGATTTGAGCCAAATGTAGGCAGGAGGGACTAGTGTAGATAGGGCATGTTGGTCGGTGTGGGCAAGTTGGGCGGAAGGGCCTGTTTCCACGCTATGTGATTCTCTGACTCTGACTCTATGAACCACTGAGTACCTCCAGTGGATTGTTTGTTGCTCCAGATTGTTTATTGCTTCAGGGTCTCAAGGCATCTGGCTTGGACTTGTATTTCATAACAGGTACAGAGATAGATTTCTTACCTTAAAAGACAAACAAACCTCAGGGATATACAGTAGCTGATTCACATTTACTTTTATTCAGAATTTAATCAATTACTTGAATTTAAATTCCTTTGTTGCCAAGGTGGGAATTGAACTAATGCATTCAGACCATTATTCCAGATTCTTGGCCATTATTCCAGCAAATCAGCAATCATTCCAAACATAAGGAATACAAAGTTCCAAATGAGTTGTGGAACAAAATATTGATTCTGAGTAATGAGGCCAGATACATCATCCATCTGCAGCTTTTCGAGACCTTTATTAGCTGTCTTACTCAGGGACTACAATTGTCTGCCATTCTTTCTTCATTGATGTGCTGCACTTTGGCTTTGCAGTGTAAGGGGCCGCCTGATTCATGGTCTCATCAGCAGTGTATGCTAACCCGCATACAATCTGTTTCCTGTTAATCCGTGGCACTGATCATTCCTCCACAGGTGGCTCGAATGAGGGAGTTCAGCTACTGATGCAGTATCTCATCAAAATCTTTCAAGCATTCACAGTAAACTCTACAGCTGGTATCGGAATGCTCCAATATTAAGAAGGATCAGAGGTACTACAAGACATTCAGGCTGTTGTGCCTCTCCAGCAATGTCTAGTTTAGTTTAGGTGTTTAGGTTTGAGAAACAGCGCGGAAACAGCCACTTTGGTCTACCGAGTCCACACCGACCACCAATCGGAGGATGTAGCAACTCTCCCGCTGAGCTACTGTGCCACCCTTATACTTCCGTGAACCCGTTGAGTTACTCCAGCAGTTTGTGTCTTTTGCTGTACATGTATATGGCTTGATTGTACTCATGTATAGTATGATTTGCACGCAAACAAAGATCTTCACCGTATCTTGGGACATGTGACAATATAAATCAATCACCACTCTTTCGAAATGGCTGTGACCTACTTCCTAATGGGAGCATGGGAACACCTTCAGCAGAAGGACAGCAGCAGTTCAACAAGGCTCTCACCTCCACTTCCTGAAGGGCTATGAGGGAAGGCTGTAAATGCAGACCTTAACATAGCATCCAAATCTGTAAAGCAAAGGAAAGAAACAAAAATCTCCTCACACTCTTTCCACTCCTACTCACCCTCTTTTATTCCATTCACTTTATTAATCCAACTTCAGCTCGGATGCATCACTTGGTTGTATATTGATGAAAGTGACTCAGTGGCTATAGCTCCACCTTCAACGCCATAATACTATCCAAACTCATTTCCAAACTCTTGGACTTAGGAGTCACTCTGCCACTGACTTCCTGACCCATAGACCACAATCCACACTGTGGCACAGTGGAAGACCTGCTGCCTCACAGTGCCAGAGACCCAGTTTTGATCTCGACTACAGTTGATGTCTGTACAGAGTTTGTACGTTCTCCTGTGACTTTGTGTGTTTTCTCTGGGTGATCCAGTTTCCTCCCACGTCCCAAAGACGTACAGGTTTGTCGGTTACTTGTCCCTCTGTAAAATCTCCCTTGTGTGTAGGATAGTGCTAGTGTATGGGGTGATCGATGGGCGGCACAGACTTGGTAGGCCAAAGAGCCTGCTTCCACGTTGTAGCTCTAAAAACAAAGTCTGAATCAGTGAGGATGAGCAACAAAACATTTACCACAAAGGTTCTCAATATCAGTGCCCAGCAAGAATGCGTTCTCAACCCCTTGCAATGAAAATCTCTTATACTTCCTATACTCCCATGCCAGTGTGGCCAAATTCAGCTGTAACTCCATCTACAAATTTGCAGATGACACCACTGTAGTTGGCCCGATCTCAAACAATGATGAGACAGAGTACAGGAAGGAGATAGGGAGCTTAATAACATGGTGTAAAGGCAACAGCCTTTCCCTCAATGTCAGCAAGATGAAGGGGCTAGTTATTGAGTTCAGGAAACGAGATGGAGTACATGCCCCAAACGACATCAATGGTGCTAGAGTGAAAATGGTCAAGTGCCTCAAATTCCTAGGTGTAAATATCACCAATAATCCCTGAAGGTGGAATCTCATGTAGATAGGGTGGTAAAGAAAGCTTTTGGTGTGCTGGCCTTTATAAATCAGAGCATTGAGTATAGAAGTTGAGATGTAATGTTAAAATTGTACAAGGCATTGGTGAGGCCAATTCTGGATTATGGTGTACAATTTTGGTCGCCAAATTATAGGAAAGATGTCAACAAAATAGAGAGAGTACAGAGGAGATTTACTAGAATGTTGCCTGGGTTTCAGCAACTAAGTTACAGAGAAAGGTTGAACAAGTTAGGTCTTTATTCTTTGGAGCGCAGAAGTTTAAGGGGGGACTTGATAGAGGTCTTTAAAATGATGAGAGGGATAGACAGAGTTGACATGGATAAGCTTTTTCCATTGAGAGTAGGGAAGATTCAAACAAGAGGACATGATTTGAGAATTAAGGGACAGAAGTTTAGTAGTAACATGAGGGGGAAAATGGTGGCCGATTAGGAAAAGGGGAGATGCAACGAGACCTGGGGTGTCATGGTACACCAGTCATTGAAAGTAGGCATGCAGGTGCAGCAGGCAGTGAAGAAAGCGAATGGTATGTCAGCATTCATAGCAAAAGGATTTGAGTATAGGAGCAGGGAGGTTCTACTGCAGTTGTACAGGGTCTTGGTGAGACAACACCTGGTGTATTGCGTAGTTTTGCTCTCCTAATCTGAGGAAGGACATTCTTGCCATAGAGGGAGTACAGAGAAGGTTCACCAGACTGATTCCTGGGATGTCAGGGACTTTCATATGAAGAAAGACTGGATAGACTCGGCTTGTACTCGCTAGAATTTAGAAGATTGAGGGGGGATCTTATAGAAACTTACAAAAATCTTAAGGGGTTGGACAGGCTAGATGCAGGAAGATTGTTTCCGATGTTGGGGAAGTCCAGAACAAGGGGTCACAGTTTAAGGATAAAGGGGAAATCTTTTAGGACTGAGATGAGAAAAACATTTTTTACACAGTGGTGAATCTCTGGAATTCTCTGCACAGAATGTAGTTGAGGCCAGTTCATTGGCTATATTTAAGAGGGAGTTAGATGTGGCTAAAGGGATCAGGGGGTATGGAGAGAAAGCAGGTACAGGATACCGAGTTGGATGATCAGCCATGATCATATTGAATGGCGGTGCAGGCTCGAAGGGCCGAATGGCCTACTCCTGCACCTATTTTCTATGTTTCTATGTTTCTATGAACTTTACTCAGAGAGTGGTAGCTGTGTGGAATGAGCTTCCAGTGGAAGTGGTGGTGGCAGGTTCGATTTTATCATTTAAAAATAAATTGGATAGGTATATGGACGGGAAAGGAATGGAGGGTTATGGTCTGAGTGCAGGTAGATGGAACTAGGGGAGAATAAGTGTTCGGCACGGAATAGAAGGGCCGAGATGGCCTGTTTCCATGCTGTAATTCTTATATATGGTTATATGATTATCTGACCTGGGTCAAACATATTGGAGCTATGGCCAAATGACTACTTCCACAGGAGACCATGAAAATCCGTCTTATCTCCAACAACTCTCACCAACTTCTGCAGATGCACTGTAGAAAGTATCCTATCGGGTTGCATCACAGCTCAGTTTGGCAACTGCTCTGTACAAGACCACAAAAAATTCTAGAGAGTTTCAGATGTAGCCCAGTCCATAACATAAACCAGACACTCCACTTTTGACTCCATCTACACTTCACGCTGCCTCTGGAAAACATCCAACATCATCAAAGATCTTTTTGACTGCAGTCATTCCATCCTCTGTCCTCTCACAGGGGGCATAATATGCAAAATCTTGAAAGCACATTCCATCAGTTTAAGTTAGGGGTAACCGATCATCCAACTTACCTTTATTATGGACACTGGACCATTTCTCTGCAACTGTAATGCTACAATCATGTTAGATTATATTCTGCACTCTTTAACTTTTCTCTTTGCACCATCTGTTGTACATGTGTATGGCCAGATTGTACTATCACCGTATCTTGATACATGTGAAAATAATACACCAATTCCCACTCTTTCATTCTAAATGGCTGTAACCCACTTCCATAGGAGCATGAGAGCACCTTCAGCAGAAGGAAAGTAGCCATTGAACAAGGCTCTCATCACCACATCACAACGTTGGGGGGGGGGGGAGCACGGTGGCACAGCGGTAGAGTTGCTGCCTTACAGCGCTTGCAGCGCCGGAGACCCGGGTTCGATCCCGACTACGGCTGCTGACTGTATGGAGTTTGTACGTTCTCCGTGACCTGCGTGGATTTCTTCGAGATCTTTGGTTTCCTTCCACACTCCAAAGACGTGCAGATTTGTAGGTTAATTGGCTTGGTATAAGTTTAAGTTGTCCCTAGTGTGTATAGGATAGCGTTATTGTGCGGGGATCGCTGTTCGTTGCGGACTCAGTGGGCTGAAGGGCCTGTTTCAATGCTATATCTCTAAACTACACTAAACTAAACCTTTTCACTGTATCTTGGTACACACAGCAATAATAAACTAATATCAATACCAATAACAGCCATTCCCTACAAAAGGCTAATGCCAATTTTGGAGGCATTAGTCAGGAACTTGCAGAGGTCGATTGGGAGAGTCTCTTTGCAGCTAAAGGAAGCAGGAGACTTTCAGAAATGAGATAGCAAGTGTGCAGGTACAGCGTGATTCTGTAGAAGCAAGGAACTGCAGATACTGGTTTACCAAGGAAAGACACAAAATACTGGAGTAACTCAACAGGTCAGCAACATCCCTGGAGAACATGGATAGGTGACGATTTGAATCGGGACCCTTCTTCAGACCCGAAACATCACCTATCCATGTTCTCCAGGGATGCTACCTAACCCACTGAGTTACTCCAGCATTTTGTACCTTTCAGCAGCATGTTAGGGTGAAGGGCAAGGGTGGCCAGATTAGGGAACCCTGGGTGACAAGACATATTATGGCTCTGGTCAGGCAAAATTAGGAGGTATTCATCAGATTTAGGCAGTCATGATTACGCAAATCGCTCCACGTGTATAAGAAGTGTCGGTGTACCCTTCAAAAAGCTATCAGGAGGACCAAACAAGGATATGAATGGAGCTGGCAGGCAAGACAAAGGAAAATCCCAAGAGATTCTGCAGGAATATTAAGTCCTCTAAAAGATCAGCATGGCATATTTGTGTAGTACCAGAAGAGATGGGGGGGGGGGGGGGGGGGGGGGATATAATAAATGAATACTTCTCATCCGTTTTTACTGAGAAGATTATGGAAGCAAAGACATTGAGACATAAGAAATGTAATGTCTTAGATGATATATAAATTACCAAATAGGAGGTCTTAATGTTTTTAAAGTGCATGAAGGTGGATTAAACCCCCAGAGTCTGACCAAGCTCATTGTTGGACCTTGTTGGAAGCTAGGAAGGAAATTGAGGAAGCCGTTGCAGAGATATTTGCTTCATCTTTAGCCACAGGTGAAGTTTACAGAAGACTGGCTAATATTATTCAGGAAGGGCAGCTAATGAGCCTGTTGTCAGTGGTGGGTAAGTTGTGGAAGAAATTCTTAGGGACAAGTATTTGGATAGGCACAGACTGATTATGAATAGTCAGCATGGCATTATGCGTGATAAATCGTGTCTTACAAATTCGATTGAAGAGGTCACCAAGAATATTGATGAAATCAGGATTATGCCTAGATAGACGCTAGCAAGGCCTTTGCATAAATTCCACATGGTAGGCTAGTTTGGAAAGTCAGGTCGCATGCAATCCAAAGTGAGCTAGCCAATTGGATACAAAATTGCAGAATGGGTCAAATGGTACTTTAGAAGTATAGAGAGAAAGGAACTGCAGATGCTGGTTTAAACCGAAGATAGACACGAAAAGTTGGAGTAACTCATTGAGTCAAGCAGCATCTCTGGAGAAAAGGGATAGGTAACGTTTTGGGTCATGACTCTTCTTCACACTGAGAGTCAGGGGAAAGGGAAATGAGAGATATAGACAGCACATAGAACAAATAAATGAATGATATGCAAAAAGATAGATCAGCCATGATTGAATAGCAGAGTAGACTCGATGGGCTGAATGGCTTAATTCTGGTCCTATTTCTTAAGGTCTTATGGAGAATGGTCTAGGGTCCACTGCTGTTTGTTATGTACGTTAATAATTTGGATGACAATGTAATTACCATTAGTAGTAAATTTCTGCTGGCAATGAAGGAATCATGCATTGTTTGACCCATGTGTAAAAAGGAACTGCAGATGCTGGTTTAAACCGAATATAGACCAAAATGCTGGAGTAACTCAGCGGGATAAGCAGCATCTCTGGAGAGAAGGAATGGGTGACATTTCAGGTCGAGACTCTTCTTCAGACTGGTTAGGGATAAGGGAAACGAGAGATATAGTCAGTGATGTAGAAAGATAATTGACAATGAATGAAAGATATGCAAAAAAGTAACAATGTTAAAGGAAACATGCCAATGCACGCTGTTTGTAGGGTGAAAATTAGAAACTAGTGTGACTTGGGTGGGAGAGGGATAGAGAGAGAGGAAATGCCGGGGCTACCTGAAGTGAGAGAAATCAATATTCATACCACTGCCCAAGCGAAATATGAGATGCTTTTCCTCCAATTTGCATTTAGCCTCACTCTGACAATGGAGGAGACAGAGGACAGAAAGGTCTGTGAAGGAATGGGAAGGAGAATTAAAGTGTCCAGCAACTGGTTGTCTTGGTGGGCCGGATGCCCTAATTCTATTCCTATTCCTTATGACACACACACATATGCAGTTAAAATGTCAATGCTCACATTCTGCCATGGATAGGATTTTGGACGGTCATTTTCAAAAGAAGAAATATTTGCATTTCTATAGCACCTGCAACAACCAAACTACCCACTACCCCATTCCCAACCAACCCACCACCACCTCCCTCAATCTCACACAAAAGAGAGGATCAAAAAGAGAAGGAAATAAATTAAAGGGCAATGGCACTCAATTTATTAATTAACGATGCTCATTTGTCACGGCTCGACAACTAAACAAAGCTAATTACTTGATTTTCTCTTCTTCAGTGGAGCAACTGGTAAATCTACTCCTGGCAGCTCCAGCATCCCGGGTTTGATTCTAACCTCTGATGCTGTCCTTGTGGTGTTTGCACGTTTTTCCGTGTCCACGTGAGTTTCCTCCGGGTGCTCCGTTTTTTTCCCCATATCCCAAAGAAACGCAGGTTGGTAGGTTTACTTTACAGATACATCACAGAAACATGCCCTTCGGCCCACCATGTCCACGTCAACCAGCGATCACCCCCTACATTAACACTGTGCTACACACTTGGGACAATTTACAATTTTACCAAAGCCAATTAACATATAAACCTGTGCTTCTTTGGAGTGCAGGAGGAAACCAGGGCACCTGAAGAAAACCCATGTGGTCATGGTGAGAACTTACAGACAGCACCCGTCATCAGGATCGAACCCGGGTCTGTGGTGGAGTAGCTGATCCTTGGTCATCAAAGACTCAGTGGGCCTGGGAGAGTCACTTCCTTCATGTTAGACTATGGCTTAAACATCTACTCCCTCCACACTGGTACACTGGCTACAAAATTCCCCTCTGACACCAACAACCTTCCCACCCCTCCCCAAACCCACAATCTCTTTCACCAAGGACAGGAACCTTGAAGGCATGCATATACTACTACCTGCAGGTTCCCCTACGAATCACCATCATCCCGACTTGGAAATATATTGCCGATCCTTCATTGTCAGTAGGTCTAGAGTCAGGAACTTCCTCTTCAACAGCAACACCTTCACCGGAAGAATGGCGGTAGTTCAAATAGGTGGTTCAACAAAGGCTTCTGAAGGGCAGTTACCAATGGATAATTAACTGCTCAGTGTCAAGGGTAAAATGATATAAAATTAAAAAATTGGTTTACCTTGAGGGTTTGGTTGAGAAACAACTGTATGTCAAAGTTTAATTTAGTTCAGAGATACAGTACGGTAAACTGGCCCTTCGGCCCACTGAGTCCGCACTGATCTGCGATCCCTGCACACCAACACAATCCTACACACACTAGGGACAATTTACAATTTTACCACACCAATTAACCTACAAACCTGTAGATCTTGGAGTGTGAGAGAAAACCGGTGTAAACCCTCACAGGTCACGGGGAGAATGTACAAACTCCATACAGACAGCACCCGTAGTCAGGATCCAACCCGGGTCTCTGGCGCTGTAAGGCAGCAACTCTACCCCTAGGCCACCATGCTGCAATTTATACAATGTGGTACCTCTGAGCACTGGTCTGTTGGCCATGGCTGACATACCCCAATTCTTCATGCTTCCCGACAGGTCATGAGATATGAATGTCAGTTCTAAAACATCTGACCAGGAAAATTCCATCTTGGCCACCTTGTGAGCCAGTTTGATCACCTTCCTTCATTGTCCCACCTCCACCTCTCCCACCCGCGAATCCCCCAACCACCCAAATCAGAAGCATCACTTTTGCACAACTAAAGCCTTACTTTATTCACTTTCATAAAACATCAAATGGAATCTGATCCAATGCGGAAAGAAAAACTTTCACTTAGTTACAGATGCATCGACACTTCAAATTGGAAACTGCGACAAGTCAACAAGAGACAAAGACTGTAATAAATAAATATTTACAAGGGTGACTGGATTATCATCGCAACAGTTTGAGAGAAAGCATGGGTGGGGTGGAAAGAAATCACATGGAAGACACATATTAAACATATATTTGCACTGTACTACACAGTAGTAATACCTGAAAATAAAACATCCAGCTAATACGATGATTGTCAAATTAATATTTGCAACAAGGCTAGTTTGCTAATTCAACAATTATGGTCACTAAATTCATGTCTTCCCAACATTTTATTCTAAATAATCACGTTCACAGCACAGAAAATGTTGTTTTGGAGCGATAGATTGGAATTGGGGGAAGGGAAGGGTGACGAACCTGCAAATTACATTTGGCAGCGATGGTGCAATGTCTGCCTTGCCCCCCTTCTCAGAGAGCAGGCGCACGTATCCGAATAGTCTCAGTGCGTTCGCCTGCGTGTCATAGCAGGTTTATCGGTGAACTGGAACAACTGCTGCGGATAAGCAGGCTGGGAGGTTGCATTTTAATACGCGGTGCCACAGTCCATTGATAAATCACCCCAAGGCATTCCACAATATGACTCCTCGCAAACATTTCCCAATCAGCAGTTTCTCCAGGCGTGAAAGAAAACAAGACGGGGAAGCAACGCTGGGTGTGCTGCAGCCTCCTGTCTCCACAGCTGCAGACAATTGATGACCCTGTCTTTCCATGCAATGACTTCTACCTCATGGATGCAACCCATAAAATCCGGCTGATAATGCTGCGCCGCACACACATGGTGAAAACCGCCACCACCAGCTCTTTTCTGTGCACACTTAAAGCCTGGCATCACTGCGTCTCCTACTCTCCTATTCCACGGTACAACATTCTGGTGATATCCAAGACATTGGGCCCCTAACTCTTGAATCTGGGTCCTCGACACTCTGGGTAATACCTGCAGTGCCAGACATCTCCCAAAGGTGGCACTGGTGGGTGCGCAGGTAGGTGGGAAGGCGATTGGGGAGGAGATGCACCCTTAGCTCCCAGTGCACCACTGCCACCATTAGATGCATGGTGGTATTGCAGACTTTTATTGCAGCCACAAGTACAGGTAACGTTAAACAAGGAACACACAAGCAGACAAATTACAATATTTTTCAGAATAAATACATTTGCAAATATTAGTCACAGATTTAAGGCACTTTTCAGATGAAGGGGTGATCGTGATAACATGACCCTTGGCCTCTGAAATGGTTCCAACGAGAGAAAGGATTGCGTATAATGTGTCAAAGTGCTTCACAGCCAAGGAAATAATTTTGTTGAGTACTTGCTTTGTTTGCACACAGCAAGCTCCCAAAATCAACAGCTTTATAATAACCAGGAATTCTTATTTTAATAAATGTGTGTGAGGGTCTGGAGCAGCTTTCCGAATCAAACAAACTTGACCTTCTTCAAAATATTGACCATGGAATCACTTCCGTCATTCTGAGAGAGCAGATAGGGTCTCACATTAATGCCTCGTCCCAAAGAGAGCATCTCCAACAGCACTGGCCAACGGCCTCACTAGGACAGCACCATGTTGCAGATGGTAGAGCCACTATCTCACCCGTGTAGGATACTGGCCTTCAGTGCTATCTGTGTGGACTTTGCACATTCTCCCTGTGACCGTGTGGGTTTCGCCCAGGAGCTCTTGTTTTCTCCCACGTCCCAAAGACAGAGGGGTCGGTGAGTTAATTGGCCATGGTAAATTGCCCTATATGTACGCAAGGGGTAGAACCTGAGGGTAACTGATTGTAATTTGGGGAGAATGGGATTGCTGTAGGATCACTGTAAGTAGGTGCTCAAGTAATGTCAATGGGTTTCTAAATAGTAATGAACTCCAGGCTACCATGTCCCAGACCGTCAGAGTCTGAAGAAGGGTAACTCAAAATATCATCTGGTCATTACCTCCAGATACTGCTTGACCTACTGAGTTTTCCCTGCACTTTGTGTTTTCCCAAATTATGTCAGAGGGTTACTCAGAAGTGTCGATGGGTTCCTAAGTACCTTCAATGCATCCCTAGGAAGTGTCATTGGGTTCCTAGGAATTGTCAATGGGGCTTTGGGTAGTGTCACTGGTTGCTTAAGTAGTGCTAGTGAGAGTGGATAAAAGATGACGATCTTCAGAGTTTAGATGACGTCCATTAATGAGCTAATGACTACTCTGGCAGTGTACAATTTCACCTGAAGTCTCTGATTAAACTTACTCTTTCATTCACTCCCACAACCCTTTCCCAAACCATCGCACCCTTCCCCTTGCGGTGAGAGGCCTGCTGCCCATTTACAGATTGACCATCGCATCCATGAGAAGCCCCTCAGCTTCCTTCCAGAACCTTTCCTCAGTTCCTTCTCTCATTTGGCGGGACAGCTCAGAACTTTGTGCTGTGGCTGAAGTTTTCGGACATCATTATGTTCTTGTAGAAGTTGTCTGAGTGGGTTGGGTAGTAGGATGAGACCTTGTCCAAGCCATTGTGGATGGGAACAATGGGATCCTGGCGGGCGTCCAAGTGGCCAAATTTCGATGACCTCACAGCTGCAAACAGGCCATCTAGCATGGGAAATAAACAGAGGCTGTTAACCATGGTATCAGACTGACAATGGTCAAGATTTATAGAGAGACCGAGTCTTGGCATCATAAAGCGCTGAAATACTCCCTTCAACCTAACTCATCCATGCTGACCAAGCTAATTCATCCATGCTGACTCTAAGCTAATTTCATTTGCCTGCATTTCACCCATATCTCCCTAAACCTTTTGTAGGAAGGAACTGCAGATGCTGGTTTAAACCAAAGATAGACACAAAAAGCTGGAGTAACTCAGCAAGTCAGGCAGCATCTCTGGAGATCAAAGATAATGACAAAATGCAGGAGTATCTCAGTGGGACAGGCAGCATCTCCGGATAGAAGGAATGGGTGATGTTTCAGATTGAGACCCTTCTTTAGGTCTGAAGAAGGGTCTCGACCCGAAACTTCACCCATTCCTTCTATCCAGAAATGCTGCCTGTCCCACTGAGTTACTTCAGCATTTTGTGTCTATCTTCGGTGTAAACCAGCAACTGCAGTTCCTTCCTACACATCTCTCGAGATCAGTCTGAAGAAGTCTTGACCCAAAACGTCATCTATTCCTTTTCTCCAGAGATGATGCCTGACTGGCTGAGTTACTCCAGCTTTTTGTGTGTCTACCTCCCTAAACCTTTCTTGTCAATGTAACTATCCAAACAACTTTTTAATTTTGTTACTGTACCTGCTTCAACTATTTCCTCCGGCTGCTCGTATACCCACCAGCCTATGTGTGAAAAAGTTGCACCTCAGGTTCCTATTAAATCTTTTCCCTCTCATCTTAAACCCATGCCTTCTAGTTCTTGATTCTCCAAGCCTGGGAACAAGACGGTGTACATTCATCTTATCTATGCCCGTCATGCTTTTATACACTCTATAAGATGATCCTCGGTCTCCCGCACTCCAAGGAATAAAATCCTAGCCTGCCCAATCTCTCCCTACAGCTCAGGCCCTCAAGTCCTGATAGCATCTTCATGACTTTTTCTCAGCAGTCTTTCCAGTTTAAAGGGCATCTTACAGCAGGGTGACCAAAAGCGAACACAATACTGTTGATGGGTAAGTCCGCTCAGACATGTGCAAGTCATTTAAAGACCAGTTACATAGAACATAGATACATAGAAAATAGGTGCAGGAGTAGGCCATTCGGCCCTTCGAGCCTGCACCGCCATTCAATATGATCATGGCTGATCATCCAACTCAGTATCCCGTACCTGCCTTCTCTCCATACCCCCTGATCCCCTTAGCCACAAGGGCCGCATCTAACTCCCTCTTAAATATAGCCAATGAACTGGCCTCAACTACCCTCTGTGGCAGAGAGTTCCAGAGATTCACCACTCTCTGTGTGAAAAAGTTTTTCCTCATCTCGGTCTTAAAGGATTTCCCCCTTATCCTTAAGCTGTGACCCCTTGTCCTGGACTTCCCCAACATCGGGAACAATCTTCCTGCATCTAGCCTGTCCAACCCTGCATCTTCCTGCATCTAGCCTGTCTTTTATTCAGAACTGCTGTAGATTTGGGAGCAACAGCAGCAGGAGATTAGCAAGAGATACGACTGATTGGCTCTAGCCCGAGTGGGAGGAGAGAAGTGAGTCAGAGGGGGGAAAAACAGTTGAAAAGTAGAAGCCAAGCACAGGCAGACTTTATTCAGAACTGCTGTAGATTTGGGAGCAACAGCAGCAGGAGATTAGCAAGAGATACGACTGATTGGCTCTAGCCCGAGTGGGAGGAGAGAAGTGAGTCAGAGGGGGGAAAAACAGTTGAAAAGTAGAAGCCAAGCACAGGCAGACTTTATTCAGAACTGCTGTAGATTTGGGAGCAACAGCAGCAGGAGATTAGCAAGAGATACGACTGATTGGCTCTAGCCCGAGTGGGAGGAGAGAAGTGAGTCAGAGGGGGGAAAAACAGTTGAAAAGTAGAAGCCAAGCACAGGCAGACTTTATTCAGAACTGCTGTAGATTTGGGAGCAACAGCAGCAGGAGATTAGCAAGAGATACGACTGATTGGCTCTAGCCCGAGTGGGAGGAGAGAAGTGAGTCAGAGGGGGGAAAAACAGTTGAAAAGTAGAAGCCAAGCACAGGCAGACTTTATTCAGAACTGCTGTAGATTTGGGAGCAACAGCAGCAGGAGATTAGCAAGAGATACGACTGATTGGCTCTAGCCCGAGTGGGAGGAGAGAAGTGAGTCAGAGGGGGGAAAAACAGTTGAAAAGTAGAAGCCAAGCACAGGCAGACTTTATTCAGAACTGCTGTAGATTTGGGAGCAACAGCAGCAGGAGATTAGCAAGAGATACGACTGATTGGCTCTAGCCCGAGTGGGAGGAGAGAAGTGAGTCAGTGCCGGGAAAACAGTTGAAAACTGAGGAATTTTGTTTGTAAAGTGGTAAATCGGTCAATTTAAGCAAGACGGCTCTTAGCGAGCGGCAGTGAGTGAGCGGCCTTGTGAGGGAAGTGCCCTGTGAGAAAAGTGTGAGTCTTTGGCTCGAGAGTCTTAGGAGAGGAGACCACGCAATACGCTTGAGAGGTAGAGACGAAAGAAGATGTCAGGCAAGCTGATTCAGTGCGATGCTTGCAGTATGTGGGAGGTCAAGGACACCGCTGGTGCCTCTGGCTGCTACAAATGCGAGAAGTGCATCCAGGTAGAGCTCCTGAAGGGCCGTGTTGGGGAACTGGAGAAGCAAGTGGATGACCTCCGGTTCGTCCGAGAAACGGAGTCGTTCCTCGACAAGTCCTACAGTACGATTGTTACACCTAAGGTACTGGAAGAGAGAAGGTGGGAGACGGTGAGAAAGGGAGGGAAGCATGGAATGCCAACGTCCCCGGGTGTTGTACCTCTTGTGAACAGGTTCACCCACTTAGAAGCTGTTGGGACAGAAGACGTGTTTACACTGAGCGGCGGACTGGCTTGCGATGCGAATAGGGCTGTTGAGCCAAAACCAAAAAGGCCTAAGGCAGGCAACGCCATTGTAGTGGGAGACTCCATTGTGAGAGGTACGGACAGGGGTTTCTGTGGCAACAGACGGGATGCGAGGATGGTGTGCTGCCTTCCTGGTGCCAGGATCCAGGATGTCACGAACAGAGTGCAGAAAATCCTCAAGGGCGAAGGTGAACATCCGGAAGTGGTAGTGCATGTCGGCACAAACGATGTCGGAAAGAAGGGGATGAATATTCTGCAGCGTGACTTTAGAGAGCTCGGAAAAATGCTGAAAAGCAGGACCTCCAGGGTTGTTATCTCCGGTTTGCTTCCAGTTCCTCGTGCTGGCGAGAGCAGGAACAGGGAGATACGGGACCTGAACGTGTGGCTCAGGAACTGGTGCACGGGGCAGGGATTTAGATTTTTAGATCACTGGGATCTGTTTTGGGGTAAGGGGGAACTGTACAAAAGGGACGGATTGCATCTTAACAGGTGTGGGACCAGCATTCTGGCAGGCAGGTTTGCCACTGCTACACGGATGGTTTTAAACTGAATAAGGGGGGTGGGGTTTCGAATGGGATAGTGGAGGATGGAGTTAAAGGGAAAGGGTTTCTTAAATGTGTGAGCGTAGAGACAGAGGAGTGTAAAATGAGGGTAGAAGCAATAGGTAGCAAGGTGAAAAGTAAAAGTGGAAGACAGACAAAACCAGGGCAAAAATCAAAAAGGGCCACTTTTCAACATAATTGTATAAGGGGTAAGAATGTTGTAAAAACAAGCCTGAAGGCTTTGTGTCTCAATGCAAGGAGCATTCGTAATAAGGTGGATGAGTTGAATGTGCAGATAGCTATTAATGACTATGATATAGTTGGGATCACGGAGACATGGCTCCAGGGTGACCAAGGCTGGGAGCTGAACATCCAGGGATATTCAATATTCAGGAGGGATAGAGAGAAAGGAAAAGGAGGTGGGGTAGCGTTGCTGGTTAGAGAGGAGATTAACGCAGTGGAAAGGAAAGACATTAGCTTGGAGGATGTGGAATCGGTATGGGTAGAGCTGCGAAACACTAAGGGGCAGAAAACGCTGGTGGGTGTTGTGTACAGGCCACCTAGCAGTAGTAGTGAAGTTGGGGATGGCATCAAACAGGAAATTAGAAATGCGTGCGACAAAGGCAAAACTGTTATAATGGGTGACTTCAATCTACATATAGATTGGGTGAATCAAATTGGCAGGGGTGCTGAGGAAGAGGATTTCTTGGAATGTATGCGGGATAGTTATCTAAATCAACATGTAGAGGAACCAACGAGAGAGCAGGCTATTTTAGACTGGGTATTGAGTAATGAGGAAGGGTTAGTTAGCAGTCTTGTTGTACGTGCCCCCTTGGGCAAGAGTGACCATAATATGGTTGAGTTCTTCATTAGGATGGAGAGTGACATTGTTAATTCAGAAACAATGGTTCTGAACTTAAAGAAAGGTAACTTTGAGGGTATGAGACATGAATTGGCCATGATTGACTGGCAATTAATTCTAAAAGGGTTGACGGTGGACATGCAATGGAAGACATTTAAAGACTGCATGGATGAACTACAAAAATTGTTCATCCCAGTTTGGCAAAAGAATAAATCAGGGAAGGTAGTGCATCCATGGATAACAAGGGAAATCAGGGATGGTATCAAAGCGAAAGATGATGCGTACAAATTAGCCAGAAAAAGCAGCATACCAGAGGACTGGGAGAAATTCAGAGACCAGCAGAGGAGGACAAAGGGCTTAATTAGGAAAGGAAAAATAGATTATGAAAGAAAACTGGCAGGGAACATAAAAACTGACTGCAAAAGTTTTTATAAATATGTAAAAAGAAAGAGATTAGTTAAAACAAATGTAGGTCCCTTGCAGTCAGAAACAGGTGAGTTGATCATGGGGAACAAGGATATGGCGGACCAATTGAATAACTACTTTGGTTCCGTCTTCACTAAGGAAGACATAAATAATCTGCCGGAAATAGCAGGGGACCGCGGGTCAAAGGAGTTGGAGGAATTGAGTGAAATCCAGGTTAGTCGGGAAGTGGTGTTGGGTAAATTGAATGGATTAAAGGCCGATAAATCCCCAGGGCCAGATAGGCTGCATCCCAGAGTACTTAAGGAAGTAGCTCCAGAAATAGTGGATGCATTAGTAATAATCTTTCAAAATTCTTTAGATTCTGGAGTAGTTCCTGAGGATTGGCGGGTAGCAAACGTAACCCCACTTTTTAAGAAGGGAGGGAGAGAGAAAACGGGGAATTACAGACCAGTTAGTCTAACATCGGTAGTGGGGAAACTGCTAGAGTCGGTTATTAAAGATGGGATAGCAGCACATTTGGAAAGTGGTGAAATCATTGGACAAAGTCAGCATGGATTTACGAAAGGTAAATCATGTCTGACGAATCTTATAGAATTTTTCGAGGATGTAACTAGTAGCGTGGATAGGGGAGAACCAGTGGATGTGGTGTATCTGGACTTCCAGAAGGCTTTCGACAAGGTCCCACATAAGAGATTAGTATACAAACTTAAAGCACATGGCATTGGGGGTTCAGTATTGATGTGGATAGAGAACTGGCTGGCAAACAGGAAGCAAAGAGTAGGAGTAAACGGGTCCTTTTCACAATGGCAGGCAGTGACTAGTGGGGTACCGCAAGGCTCAGTGCTGGGACCCCAGCTATTTACAATATATATTAATGACCTGGATGAGGGAATTGAAGGCAATATCTCCAAGTTTGCGGATGACACTAAGCTGGGGGGCAGTGTTAGCTGTGAGGAGGATGCTAGGAGACTGCAAGGTGACTTGGATAGGCTGGGTGAGTGGGCAAATGTTTGGCAGATGCAGTATAATGTGGATAAATGTGAGGTTATCCATTTTGGTGGCAAAAACAGGAAAGCAGACTATTTTCTAAATGGTGGCCGACTAGGAAAAGGGGAGATGCAGCGAGACCTGGGTGTCATGGTACACCAGTCATTGAAAGTAGGCATGCAGGTGCAGCAGGCAGTGAAGAAAGCAAATGGTATGTTAGCTTTCATAGCAAAAGGATTTGAGTATAGGAGCAGGGAGGTTCTACTGCAGTTGTACAGGGTCTTGGTGAGACCACACCTGGAGTATTGCGTACAGTTTTGGTCTCCAAATCTGAGGAAGGACATTATTGCCATAGAGGGAGTGCAGAGAAGGTTCACCAGACTGATTCCTGGGATGTCAGGACTGTCTTATGAAGAAAGACTGGATAGACTTGGTTTATACTCACTAGAATTTAGGAGATTGAGAGGGGATCTTATAGAAACTTACAAAATTCTTAAGGGGTTGGACAGGCTAGATGCAGGAAGATTGCTCCCGATGTTGGGGAAGTCCAGGACAAGGGGTCACAGCTTAAGGATAAGGGGGAAATCCTTTAAAACCGAGATGAGAAGAACTTTTTTCACACAGAGAGTGGTGAATCTCTGGAACTCTCTGCCACAGAGGGTAGTCGAGGCCAGTTCATTGGCTATATTTAAGAGGGAGCTAGATGTGGCCCTTGTGGCTAAAGGGATCAGAGGGTATGGAGAGAAGGCAGGTACGGGATACTGAGTTGGATGATCAGCCATGATCATATTGAATGGCGGTGCAGGCTCGAAGGGCCGAATGGCCTACTCCTGCACCTAATTTCTATGTTTCTATGTTTCTAACCCCATAAGAATTTTGTACGTTTCTATAAGATCCCCTCTCAATCTCCTAAATTCTAGCGAGTATAAGCCAAGTATATCCAGTCTTTCTTCATATGAAAGTCCTGACATCCCAGGAATCAGTCTGGTGAACCTTCTCTGCACTCCCTCTATGACTATAATGTCCTTCCTCAGATTTGGAGACCAAAACTGTACGCAATACTCCAGGTGTGGTCTCACCAAGACCCTGTACAACTGCAGTAGAACCTCCCTGCTCCTATACTCAAATCCTCTTGCTTTGAAGGCCAACATACCATTCGCTTTCTTCACTGCGTGCTGCACCTGCATGCCTACTTTCAATGACTGGTGTACCATGACACCCAGGTCTCGCTGCATCTCCCCATTTCCTAATCGGCCACCATTTAGATAATAGTCTGCCTTCCCGTTTTTGCCACCAAAGTGGATAACCTCACATTTATCCACATTATACTGCATCTGCCAAACATTTGCCCACTCACCCAGCCTATCCAAGTCACCTTGCAGTCTCCTAGCATCCTCCTCACAGCTAACACTGCCCCCCAGCTTAGTGTCATCCGCAAACTTGGAGATGTTGCTTTCAATTCCCTCGTCCAGATCATTAACATAAAATGTAAATAGCTGGGGTCCCAGCACTGAGCCTTGCGGTACCCCACTAGTCACTGCCTGCCATTGTGAAAAGGACCCGTTTACTCCTACTCTTTGCTTCCTGTTTGCCAGCCAGTTCTCTATCCACATCAATACTGAACCCCCAATACCGTGTGATTTAAGTTTGTATCCTAATCTCTTATGTGGTACCTTGTCGAAAGCCTTCTGAAAGTCCAGATACAACACATCCACTGGTTCTCCCCTATCCACTCTACAAGTTACATCCTCGAAAAATTCTATAAGATTCGTCAGACACGATTTACCTTTCGTAAATTCATGCTGACTTTGTCCAATGATTTCACCACTTTCCAAATGTGCTGCTATCCCATCTTTAATAACTGACTCTAGCAGTTTCCCCACTACCGATGTTAGACTAACTGGTCTGTAATTCCCCGTTTTCTCTCTCCCTCCCTTCTTAAAAAGTGGGGTTATGTTTGCTACCCTCCAATCCTCAGGAACTACTCCAGAATGTAAAGAGTTTTGAAAAATTATCACTAATGCATCCACTATTTCTGGAGCAACTTCCTTAAGTACTCTGGGAGATCAGGGCCAGCGTGTTCCAGTAAAGACAAGGGATATGGTTGGCAAGGTAAGGGAACTTTGAATGACCAGAGACGTTCTTAAGTTGTCAAAAAAAAAAGCATTTGTTTGTTTTGAGGAAGATGAAATCAGTCAGGGTCTTTGAGGAATATAAACCATGCAGGAAAGAACTCAAGCAGACAATTAGAAGGGCCCAAATAAGCCAAAAAATGTAATTGGCAAGTCAGGTTACAGAAAATCCTAAAGTTTTCACATGTACAAAATTAGAGGGCAACTGGGGAAAAGGGTAACACCACTCAAGGTTACTTGAGGTCATTTTTGCTTGAAGTCAGAGGATGTAGGCAAGTTACTAAATGAGTACTTTGCATCTGTATTCACCTAGAAAAGGGACATGAAGAACAGTGAGATCAGTTTGGGATATACTAATATGCTAAGGCAGTTTGCGATCAAGAAGGAAGTGGAGTTGGGTCTCCTGAAAATAATGAAGGTTGATAAATCCCCAGCATCTGATCTACCCCAGATTACTGGGAGAGGCCAGAGAGCAGATTGCAGGGGCCTTGGCGACGATCTTTGTATCTTCTCTAGCCCCAGGTGAGGTCCTAAAAGGCTGGAGAGTACCCAATGCTGTTCTTTTATTTAAGAAGTAGAAATAAACCAAGAAATTACAGGCCAGTGAACCTCATGCCATTGTTAGAGAAGCTATTGGAGAGGATTTAGTCACATTTGGAAGAGAATTGGACAATTAGGGACAGTCAGTCACGTCTTACTAACTTGATTACGATTTTTGAGGAAGTAACAATGAGGGTAGGGCGGTGTATATTATCTACATAGATTTTAGTAAGATTTGATAAAGTCCCTCATGATACAGAAGATGAAGATGCACGGGATCCAAAGTGACGATTTAGAACTGGCTTACTCGTAAAAGACAGAATGTACTGATGGAAGGGTGTTATTCTGGCTGGAGATCAGACACCAAGATTGAGGGAGGTGCAGGTAATGAGGAAGGCTTTCATGGTATACTGCTGTATTATCTACAGAAATGGGTGGAGAAATCACAGATGGAGTTTAATCTGAGAAAGTTATTAAACTCCATCTGTGTGGTGCTCATTTTAGGTGCTGCACTTTGAGAAATCAAATGCAAGGGGAAAGGTTACAGTTAATGCAATACCCTTAGCAGCATTGATGTGCAGTGTGATTTTGGGGTCCATGTCCATTGGTCCCTGAAAGTCACGACAAGTAGATAAAGTGGTAAATAAGGCATATGATATGCTGCCTATCGGTCAAGGTATTAAGTATGAGTCAGGAACACACTCACTCGACACTCTGATTGTTTCTGAGCACCTTTGAGACTCTTTACCATCTTAAATTTCCAGTATGGAAGCAAAGGTTTTTTTTTCTCTAACCCCCTACATTTTACTTCCAAGATTTAAAAAACACATTTTACCTCAGCATTACAAAAGCAGTCACATGTTGGAACTACAATGTTCTCCACTTTATTCCCCCTGTAGACCCAAATTAGCCTTTTACAATGCATTTTGGTACTGGTTTGTTCGTGTTATGTGTAACGAGATACAGTCTGCTGTTTTGTCTGCTGCCTCTGAGTCATCCACTTGTTGGACAACTGGGTCAACTGGGTGGAGACAGGCCAGAGGTGGGGGGGGGGGGGGGTTGGGGGTTGGTGGGTGTGGGCGGGGGGCGATAGGCATGAATCGCAAGTTACGGGTGCTGGAGGAAAGTAATGGTTATGATGGTCACTTTATAACCATATAACCATTACAGCACGGAAACAGGCCATCTCGACCCTTCAAGTCCGTGCCGAACATTAAAAAAAAATAAAAAAATACTTCCCCCTAGTCCCATCTACCTGCACTCAGACCATAACCCTCCATTCCTTTCCCGTCCATATACCCATCCAATCTATTTTTAAAGGATAAAATCGAACCAGCCTCCACCACTCCCACTGGAAGCTCATTCCACACAGCTACCACTCTCTGAGTAAAGAAGTTCCCCCTAATGTTACCCCTAAACTTCTGTCCCTTAATTCTCAAGTCATGTCCCCTTCTTTGAATCTTCCCTACTCTCAATGGAAAAAGCTTATCCACGTCAACTCTGTTTAACCCGCTCATAATTTTAAAGACCTCTATCAAGTCCCCTCTTAACCTTCTGCGCTCCAAAGAATAAAGACCTAACTTGTTCAACCTTTCGCTGTAACTTAGTTCCTGAAACCCAGGCAACATTCTAGTAAATCTCCTCTGTACTCTCTCTATTTTGTTGACATCCTTCCTATAACTAGGCGACCAAAATTGTACTCCATACTCCAGAATTGGCCTCACCAATGCCTTGTACAATTTTAACATTACATCCCAACTTCTATATTCAATGCTCTGATTTATAAAGGGCAGCACCCCAAAAGCTTTCTTTACCACCCTATCTACGTGAGATTCCACCTTCAGGGAACTATGCACAGTTATTCCTAGATCCCTCTGTTCAACTGCATTCCTCAATTCTCTACCATTTACCATGTACGTCTTATTTTGATTTGTCCATCCGAGATGTAGTACCTCACATTTATCAGCATTAAACTCCATCTGCCATCTTTCAGCCCACTCTTCCAAATGGCCTAAATCTCTCTGTAGACTTTGAAAATCTACTTCATTATCCACCACACCACCTATCTTAGTATCATCTGCATACTTACTAATAAAATTTTCCACACCATCATCCAGATCATTGATGTACATGACAAACAACAGTGGACCCAACACAGACCCCTGAGGCACCCCACTAGTCACCGGGCTCCAACCTGACAAACAGCCATCCACCATTACTCTCTGGCATCTCCCATTCAGCCACTGTTGAATCCATCTTGCTACTCCACCATTAATACCCAACAATTGAATCTTCTTAACCAACCTTCCATGAGGAACCTTGTCAAAGGCCTTACTGAAGTCCATATAGACAACATCCACTGCTTTACCCTCATCAATTTCCCTAGTAACCTCTTCGAAAAATTCTAGAAGATTAGTCAAACATGACCTTCCAGGCGCAAATCCATGTTGACTGTTCCTAATCAGACCCTGCTTATCCAGATGCTTATATATATTATCTTTAAGTATCCTTTCCATTAATTTGCCCACCACTGACGTCAAACTAACAGGTCTATAATTGCTAGGTTTACTCTTACAACCCTTTTTAAACAACGGGACAACACGCGCAGTACGCCAATCCTCCGGCACTATTCCCGTTTCTAATGACATTTGAAATATTTCTGTCATAGCCCCTGCTATTTCTACACTAACTTCCCTCAATGTCCTCGGGAATATCCTGTCAGGACCTGGAGACTTATCCGTTTTCATATTTTTCAAAAGTGTCCGCACCTCCTCTTCTTTGAATCTCATAGTTTCCATTGCTACTCTGCTTGTTTCCCTTACCTCACATAATTCCATATCCTTCTGCTTGGTGAATACCGAAGAAAATAAATTGTTCAGTATCTCCCCCATCTCTTTTGGCTCTGCAGATAGCTGTCCACTCTGACTCTCTAATGGACCAATTTTATTCCTTGTTATCCTTTTGCTATTAATATAGCTGTAGAAACCCTTTGGATTTACTTTCACCTTACTTGCCAAAGCAACCTCATATCTTCTTTTTGCTTTTCTAATTTCTTTCTTAATATTCTTTTTACATTATTTATACTCCTCAAGCACCTCATTTACTCCATGCTGCCTATAATTATTGTAGATGTCTCTCTTTTTCCGAACCGTGTCCAATTTCCCTTGAAAACCATGGCTCTTTCCAATTTTTACTATTTCCTTTCAACCGAACAGGTACATGAAGATTCTGTACTTAAAATTTCACCTTTAAATGTCCTCCATTTCTCTTCTACATCCTTCCCATAAAACAACATGTCCCAATTCACTCCTTTTAAATCCTTTCGCATCTCCTCAAAGTTAGCCTTTCTCCAATCAAAAATCTCAACCCTAGGTCCAGTTCTGACCCTCTCCATAATTATATTGAAACTAATGGTATTGTGATCACTGGACCCGAAGTGCTCCCCAACGCTTACCTCCGCCACCTGCCCGGTCTCATTTCCTAACAGGAGGTCCAGCACTGCCCCTTCTCTAGTAGGCACCTCTATGTATTGCTGCAAAAAACTATCCTGCACACATTTTACAAACTCCAAACCATCCAGCCCTTTTACAGAATGTGTTTCCCAGTCTATGTGTGGAAAATTGAAATCTCCCACAATCACTACCTTGTGCTTACTACTAATATCTGCATCTCCTTACATATTTGCTCTTCCAATTCTCGCTCCCCATTTGGCGGTCTATAATACACCCCTATAAGTGTTGCTACACCTTTCCCATTTCTCAGCTCCAACCAAATAGCCTCCCTAGACGAGCCCTCTAATCTATCCTGCCAAAGCACTGCTGTAATATCTTCCTTGACAAGCAATGCAACACCCCCACCTCTTGCCCCTCCAATTCTATCACCCCTGAAGCAACGAAATCCTGGAATATTTAGTTTCCAATCACAGCCCTCCTGCAACCATGTTTCACTGATCGCCACAACATCATACTTCCAGGTGTCAATCCAGACTCTAAGCTCATCCACCTTTCTTACAATGCTCCTAGCATTAAAATATACACATTTAAGAAACCCACCACCACTTATTCTCTGTTTATTATCTTTTTCTTCTTTCTCCCCTACATTTTGGGTCCGAGTGCTTCCCTTCTCTGCCTCCTGCCTCCCACATTTTCTACCATCTTTCTCTATTTGAGTCCCTCCCCCAAACCGTTCTAGTTTAAAGTCTCCCCAGTAGCCTTTGCAAATCTCCCCACCAGGATATTGGTTCCCCTCGGGTTCAAGTGCAACCCGTCCTTTCTGTACAGGTCACACCTTCCCCAAAAGAGGTCCCAATGATCCAGAAATTTGAATCCCTGCCCGCTGCACCAGTTCCTCAGCCACACATTTATCCTCCACCTCATTTCATTCCTGCGCTCACTGTCGCGTGGCACAGGTAGTAATCCTGAGATTGTTACCTTTGCGGACGTTCTCCTTAACTGTCCTCCCAACTCCCTAAATTCTCCTTTCAGGACCTCTTCTCTTTTTCTGCCTATGTCATTGGTACCTATATGTACCACAACCTCAGGCTCCTCTCCCTCCGATTTCAGGATCTCTTGGACACGTTCAGACACATCCCTGACCCTGGCACCAGGGAGGCACACTACCATCCGGGTCTCCTGACTGCGTCCACAGAATCGCCTATCCGACCCCCTAACCATAGAGTCCCCTATTACTATTGCCCTCCTCTTCTTTTCCCTACCCTTCTGAGTAATAGGGCCGGTCTCTGTGACGGAGGCCCGGCCGCTGTCGCTACCCCCAGAAAGGCTGTCCCCCGCAACAGTACTCAAACAGGAGTACTTATTTTCTGGGTGTACAGCCACCGGGGTACTCACTAGTCTCTGCCTCTGCCCCTTGCCCTTCCTATCCGTGACCCACTTGTCTGCCTCCCGTGGTCTTGGAGTGGCCACCTCCCTATAACTCCTTTCTATGACCTCCTCACTCTCCCTGATCAGACAGAGGTCATCGAGCTGTTGCTCCAGGTTCCTAACACGGTCCCTTAGGAACCCCATCTCTACGCACCTGACACAGATGTGGACGTCTGGAGGGGTATCAGACTCCATGACCTCCCACATCTGACATCCAGAACAGTAAACTGCCCTGGCCCTCATTCTTCCCCCTTACCCTGGATACAATACAAAGCCTTACCCTGGATACAATACAAACTGGTGGAGGAAATTAGCAGGGATCTGACTCCCAATCAGCTGCTTCCTCTTAGTCCTCTTCCACCAATCAGCTGCTTCCTCACTTATAGGAAACCTGAATGGAACGTTGCAGTTTTTGGGTTCCTCCTCCTGCAACGGTCCCTGGGCGTCTGGAAAGTAAAGCCCCGCGCTGTTTAACTACTCACTACCCGGACGATGCTCCTCCTCCTGCAACGGTCCCTGGGACCGTTGCAGGAGGAGTAAGGAAAGTGATCATCAGAACCATTCAAGGAAGAGGTGAAGCGGAGGTAGAACAAGGAGGGCATCCTTCTTGTGTGGGTATGTGGGTATTGGGTCAGTGGAGCCAGGAGGGGAAGCAGTTTGAAAGGAGAGTGGAAAAAGGGGCCTCGGTGAGCTGAAAGAGAAAGTGAGAAACAGGGTTCTGAGGAGTTTTAAGGGGAAAGAGTTTAAATGGAGCATAGGAACCAAGTCTCAGGTGAGTTTAAAGGCAAAGTGGGAAACAGGTCCTGAAGAGTTTGAAGAGAGTATGGAAACTAGAGCCATGGTGAATCTAAAGAGAGGGTGGAGAAACAGGGCTCTGTTGAATTATAAAGGAGCACAGGGAACAACGGCTGCTGAGCCAGATACTGAACCATCAGCATTCCTGAACAATCTGATTTCTGAAATTTTTACTGCACCAGCAAAAAATAATAGACCCAGGATCAGGTTCCATGAGCCACGTCCAGTGTTCAGAAACAGCACGGCTTACACTTTCCATGTTCCCGCCCGATTCCCATGTGCCCTAATTTCCTTCTCCAAAGATCCAGTGATATCATCAGTGATCCAGCATTAACAGGCCAGAGAGTGGAGAATTGTTAACCCTTTTCGGTAAAGACATTTCTCCTCAGCCCAGTTCAAAGTTGCCGATTCTATATCCAGATACTATTCCATTGAGTTCCGAATTCTCCAGCTGGGGAACTGGTCTCCACTCAGTCAGTCCAACCCAGAATCTTATCAGTTTCGAACAGGGATCTATGGAACTGAATATAGGAAGCTTGGTGTTACAGGTCATTTTTGGTTGCAAGCGCCCTAGGTATGAACACAATGTACCCACGAATAAGCATTTGGGAGACCAGCAGGCATCGTCTGACGGATGGAATTAGATCATTCCCTCATGCATATTCTCCCCACACGAACCACAAAAATCTGGAGCTGGGTTGAGCCAAGCAGAGCTGGGAATGCTGAGCAGACGTGCTCGCTGAGTTGGATGAGGCCAGCTGGCGGCCGCTCTTCCCGCCTCTGCTCGCTCTCCCGCCACCGCTGTTTTTGAGGTCCTCCCCCACACATTGTCGTAAACAGTCTGAAGAAGGGTTTCGACCCGAAACGTTGCCTATTGCCTTCGCTCCATAGATGCTGCCTCACCCGCTGAGTTTCTCCAGCATTTCTGTCTACCGTCGTAAACTAAGGACTGCCTGGAATAGACTTTTGGATAAGGAAATCAAATGATATGAGAAGCAGAAAGGAAAATGGACAAGCCATGGTGTTTCAATGTATATCTGGTACTATTTACTGTTATACAGACAAAAGGTTCCACCCTCTAGGTTGTATTCCCTAGAACGGAGAAGAATGAAAGGGTATCAACAAAGTTCTGACAGGATTTAGTCAGAGGGTGGTGAATCTTTGGAATTCTTTGCTACAGCAGGCTGTCAATGCTGTCAGTGGATATTTTTAAGGCAGAGATAGATAGATTTTTGATCAGTACAGGTGTCAGAGATTATGGGGCAAAATGGGGTTAGGAGGGACAGATAGATCAGCCATGATTGAATGGCGGAGTAGACTTGATGGGCCGAATGTCCCAATTCTACTCCTATCCCTTCTGACCTTATGAACACGAGGAGCATCGTTCCCCTGGATAGGGGAGCTAGAATGAGAGGTCACAGTTTCAGACGAAAGCGTAAGACATTTTGGAGAGTGATGAAGTGAAATATCTTCACTCAAAGGCTGATGAGCCTTTGGAATTCTCTGCTATAGCAAATTCTGGCGGGGGCTTAGTCCTTGTATGTATTAATACAAATAGAAGGATTTCCAGAACACTTGGGACATTAAGGGCATGGGAAGATTGCAGGAATGTGGCATTGGGAAAGATGACTAGCCATAAATGTACCAAAGATACTGGAAATATACCAGCAAGACTATCTGTGCAAATCCTCCAAATTCGCTGGAAGGATAAGCAAATCATTATCAGTGTGCTCTCCCAGAGAACTGCTCCTAGTTAGAAACACGTGAACTGCTGATGCTGGTTTACAAAGAAGGACACAAAATGCTGGAGTTACTCAGTGGGTTAGGCAGCATCTGTGGAGAACATGGACAGGTGACGTTCAGGTAGGGACCCTTCTTCCTACTGATTATAGGGGGAGAGGAGGGTTAAGTCTGAAGGAGGGTCCCAACCTGAAACATCGCCTATCCGTGTTCTCTAGAGATGCTGCCTGATTCACTGAGTTACTCTACCACTTTGTGTCTTAGTTATATGCGGTCAGGTACATTGGACAGGCATTGTTGTGGACAGACCCAACACAATGCTCCCAAATCAGACACTATTCCAAACTCTGTCATTGGTTTTCAGATGAACAGAGAAAAAGATTCAAGAGAGCATTCAAAGCTTCCTTGAAGTAATGCAACATTCTAACTGACCTCTGTGAATCTCTGGCCCATAACCACACAAAGTGGAGAAGCACTGGGGAAGGTGAGGCCTTCAAGTCCATATGCTCTCTGAGGGCACATACTATAGAAGCAACAGAAGAAGAGCAAAATCCCTCCCTCCACAATTACCCACCTGCCTTATTCCGTCAGTCACCACCTGTGCCGTTCTAAGCTCTCAGAACTGAAATATTACCTCTGCTATTTTTTCCCCACAGATGCTGAGCTTTTCCACCAGTTTTATTCCATCCATGGAAGATTCAGCGGTTCCCGCATTGCCCTCATCCGACTCCTCAGAATTCAATAGACTAGAGTGGAAGTGAGTCAAAGAACCATACAACATGCAAACAGCCCCTTTGGCCCAACTAGTCTATGCTGTCCAAGATGCTCCTTCTAAGCTAGTCCCATTTGCCGCATTTGGCCCATATCCCAATAAACCTTTCCTATCTACAGTATGTACCAATTCATGTGTCTTTTAAAAGCTATGATAGTACCTGCCTCAACTGCCTCTTCTGGCATCTTGTTCCATATACCCACCAGTGCAGGAGGAGTAAGGAAAGTGATCATCAGAACCATTCAAGGAAGAGGTGAAGCGGAGGTAGAACAAGGAGGGCATCCTTCTTGTGTGGGTATGTGGGTATTGGGTCAGTGGAGCCAGGAGGGGAAGCAGTTTGAAAGGAGAGTGGAAAAAGGGGCCTCGGTGAGCTGAAAGAGAAAGTGAGAAACAGGGTTCTGAGGAGTTTTAAGGGGAAAGAGTTTAAATGGAGCATAGGAACCAAGTCTCAGGTGAGTTTAAAGGCAAAGTGGGAAACAGGTCCTGAAGAGTTTGAAGAGAGTATGGAAACTAGAGCCATGGTGAATCTAAAGAGAGGGTGGAGAAACAGGGCTCTGTTGAATTATAAAGGAGCACAGGGAACAACGGCTGCTGAGCCAGATACTGAACCATCAGCATTCCTGAACAATCTGATTTCTGAAATTTTTACTGCACCAGCAAAAAATAATAGACCCAGGATCAGGTTCCATGAGCCACGTCCAGTGTTCAGAAACAGCACGGCTTACACTTTCCATGTTCCCGCCCGATTCCCATGTGCCCTAATTTCCTTCTCCAAAGATCCAGTGATATCATCAGTGATCCAGCATTAACAGGCCAGAGAGTGGAGAATTGTTAACCCTTTTCGGTAAAGACATTTCTCCTCAGCCCAGTTCAAAGTTGCCGATTCTATATCCAGATACTATTCCATTGAGTTCCGAATTCTCCAGCTGGGGAACTGGTCTCCACTCAACTGCCTCTTCTGGCATCTTGTTCCATATACCCACCACACTCCGAATGAAAAGGTTGCCTCTCAGATTCCTACTAAACTTGCCTCTCTCACCTTAAGCCTATGGCTTATGGTTTTTGATTCCTCTACCTTGGGTAAAAGACTGTGCACACACCAGATTTGTTCTCCTCATGATTCTATATACCTCTATACGATCATCCCTCAGCCTCCTGGAATGCTCCAGGGAATGCTCCAAGGAATAACTTCTTCCTATAGCTCAGGTCTTAGGAACATCCTTGTAAATCTTCTCCACAATCTTTCCAGCTCAATGATCCTTCCTAGAGCAGGATGACCAAAACTGATTACAGTACTCCAAATTCGACCTCACCAACATTGTACAACTATAACATAATGTTCCAACTTATAAAGTCAATACCCTGACTGATGAAGACCAATATACCAAAAGCCTTCTTGACCACCCTATCTACCTGTGACACCACCTTCAAGAAACTATGTACTCACACTCCTAGATCCCTCTGCTCTACAATACTCCCCTGGGCTTTATTATTCACTGTGAAGGTCTTGCCCTGGATTGACTTCCACAAAATGCAATAGCTTGCACTTATATGCATTAAACTCAATTAGCCATTTCTCTGCCCACATGCCCAGCGGATCGAGATTCTGTTGCAATTTTTGATAACCATCTTTACTGTCTACAAAACTGGATAGTAGAAGCAAGTTATTGCATGCCAGTAGAAGCACGTTATTCTCGTCGCCATACTATGGGAGGGGTGTGTTGGCTTTGGAGAGAGTGCAGAAGAGGTTCACTAGGATATTACCTGAATTGAAATGTATTTGAATATCAGAAGTTGGACAACCGTGTTTTCTCTGAAGCACTGGAGATTGAGGGGAATCTTGACAGAAGTATACAATCCCAAAATTATGGGAGGCTTAGATCGTGTAGAGTCTTTTACTCAGGGTGGAAATATCAAATTCTAGAGGGTCTGAGAAAGGGTCTCGACCCGAAATGTCAACTATTCCCTTTCTCCAGAGATGCTGCCTAACCCGTTGAGTCACTCCAGCATTTTGTGTCTAAACTCTAGAGGGCATAGCTTTAATGTGTGAGAGGGGAGAGTTTAAATGAGAAGTGCAAGGCAAGTGTTTCACACAGAGAGTGGTAGGTATCTGGAACACGCAGGTGTGGTGGTGGAAGCAGATACAATTGAGACATATAAGATGCATTTAGATTGCCACATGTACGGGCAAGGGTGAGGGACAATGACCTGAGAATGACGGCATTATATATAAGGATATTTTCTATGATTGAAGTTTTATATTGTCTTGATGCTCACTGAAGAAGCACAAGCCTCTTTGCAAATCAACCCGCACAACCCTAAACCTATCGTGGAACAAGGTCCACCTCTTGCACTATCATGGACTTGTTTCTTTTTCCAAATTTTATTTTTGCCACTAATGTCTGTTTTTTGTGCATGGTCTTTTCCTTTAAAAACATTTCAGTTAAATTTATGTATCCTTTATATTCTTGTTTGTTTGTCAGAGTCCATGTGCTGTGATGCTGCTGTGAGCAAGATTTTCATTGTACCTGTAGCTCACCGTACTTGTGCATATGACAATAAACTCAACTTAACATGACTTGAAATCAGGGGATGGCAACTTTTGTGTCCCTGGTTAAAATCAAATCAAACGTAAGGCCGCGGTTCATGCAGTGGCCAACAACACTGGCAAGTTAGGCCTTGAATGGACAAACCCAGTGAAGGTCCAAGAGAAAGGGACAGGGAAGGGTTGCAAATGGAGATAAGGGACCCATGTTGTGAGCAAGCCTGAGGCATGCACGGTACCTGATCCCCTCACTCTCGCTCAACAATCCAACTCAAACATGCACACTGACTAAACAATGGTATTCTTAGCACAAAATGGTGTGGAGTAGGAATTAGAAGTGTAACATCTCCGCACCTTCACTTTATGTCAAAAAGAAAATGGCCTCCCAGTACGGGTGAACCTGGTCATACAAGAGTGCCAACCCTTGGCCAGTGGTGTAAAGGTAAGTAAAGGGAATGCCTTGCAATCACATCACAATACAGCATATGCGCGCTGCCTACACCCATGGCGCAGGGGACTGGAGTCCCTTCGACGCATGGTTGCTGCAACTGCTGGCCAAACAGTGGTGGGTTATCCAGCATGCTTTACCTTTTAAGGGGAACTCATCTCTGCGCAGGGACAAGCTCTCAGAAGACATCATCCTGTTCCAAAAACACATCAACATTTGTTATTCAGAACGATGTGACAGTACATATAGCACCCGTGTCCTTTAAAGAAAGACATGCATGTATATAGCATCCTACACCCCACAAACATCTTTGCAGATTAATGGAGGTGCCGTCTCTGTTATATTGCAGGAAGCAGCAGCCTCTTCATGCACAGCAAGCTCCCATGAGCCGCAAGTAATAATGTCCGAATAATCCAGAATCATTGAGAGAAGTAGAACAGAAAAAGGCCTTTCTGCCCTCCGAATTCCAGCTGACTGTCATTTTTGTTCTAATCTTACGCTCATCCATTTTATTCTCCATCAAATCTTGCCATATTGTACTATATGTCCTGTTGTGTGGGAGGAAACCAACACACCCAAAGGGAAAACTCACATGGTCACAGGGAGAACTCCGCCAGAGGTCAGGATCAAACCCGGGTCACTAGAGCTGTGAGCGGCAACTCTACCAACTGCACCACAATGCCACCATTATTCGGAATGGTCTGCTGAAAATATCCAGTCTTTACTTTATTTTTGGTTATTATCAAAATTATTATTAAAAAGGTATTGAGTAGTGACTTGCATATTGATCAACTGCAAGTATAGGATTGTACTTGTTCTCAATCGGCAGAAAGTGATGAATATCACCCGGGGTTCATTACGGGCATTGACCTCCCTACCATTGAAATGATCTACAGGAGGTACTGCCTCAAGATGGCTTATGATATCATCAAAGATCTACACCGCCCTGGCCATACACTCATTTCACTGCTTTCATTGGAAAGAAAGTACAGGGGCCTGAGAACCATTGCCTCCATGTTCAAGAACAGTTTCTCCCGAGCAACCATCAGGTTCTTAGAACCATCTCACTCTTACTTATTTTCACTGCAACTTACTCATCCCACAATTTCTCCTCATCTCAAGTTTAAAATGGCCAAGCTCTTATCCTCAGCTTGGTCCTCTGAATTCCAGACTATCCAACCTGATGAAACAGCCTCTCGATTTCATCACTGTCCAACCCACAAAATTTGCAGCCATGTGCAAATACACTTCAGCAAAGTTGGTTAAGCTGTGCTGCCTTTGTTGGATTGAATGGCCACCTCACCGTGTTAAGATGCCTTCGAGGGGAAGCAAGTGAAGCCATTCCCCGTGAAGCTTTGGTCAAGTCAGGTTAGGCACAGAGGAAAGAATCACAACATGTTGGTTTTGGTGACCAGTAGTCCAAAATTGGTTTCTTATCTTCTGTTGCGTGTAATCACGAGAAATCGGAGTGGACATGTGCCAATGGAACCCCACTTTAAGAAGCAGGCTACAACACACAAGTACTGCTGTGCAATTAACATATACAGTCCTAACACTAACCCCAATCACAAATATATCATTGCATTTCAAAATCGCTGCATATTGGCACAAATAAAATCAGAAAACTTTGGGAAAACTGGATCTGCATTTAATATCCACCCCTAATTCCCCTGGAAGTATTTTAGGGATCAAAGAGCAAACTCCATCTGGAATCATGTATCATATATTTATGATAGATTTCCTCCTCGACCCTTTGCCTCCTCCTTCTCCAACTCCATCTGCATTCACACTGCCTTGGAAAAGCAGCCAACATAATCAAGGACCATTTTCAACCTGGTCAATCCCTCTTCTCACCACTCCAGTCAGGCCGAAGATGTATAAGCTTGAAAACATGTATCGCCAGATCAGGAACAGTTTCTTCTCTACTGTTATCAGACTACTGAAAGATCCTCCATTAAGCTAGGAAGTAGTTCCGATTACTCAACCCATCTCATTGTGGACTTTGCATTTTTTGGTATCTGCACTTTCTCTGTAACTGTAACATCATAACCTGTAACACTATATTTTACTTCGGAGTCACGTGAGTGACTACGTGAAGAACCCCGTCAGGGCGCATGCGCGTCATTACGTCGGACGCATTGGCGACAACGGCAGCGGGAGCTCGGAGCTCCTTCTGCAACGTGAGTAAATACAGCTCCACCAAAGTCGGGGAGACTTTGGAGGAGTTAGGAAAGTAAATAAATTGTTTCTGTCTGTTTTTTTCCCCCATATACAGGAACAAGGAAGAGGTGCAGGCGGCTGCCGACAAGGAGAGAGAGAGCTGCGGGACGCAGTCTCTGAAAGGCAGCCTGTCACCTCGGGGGAGTCGCAAGCCGGTAGCGGTGCGGCGACAGACTTGGCAAAGTGCCCACCCGGGTACACAGCCACCGCCAGTCGGGCGGTCGGCATACGCCAAGTCTGTCAGGGCTACAGACTCCGTAGAGTCGGGCCACGAGAGTCCCGTCGGGGACAGGATACCGTTCCCCAGCGGTTACCCAAAAGGAGCAGCTCATACAGGGGCTGCTCCACAGAGTCGCTCCAGGAGGAGTAGTGCAGGTGGGAAGCCAAAGAGAAGGCTCCACTGGCAGTGCCTAGGAGAGGTTCTGTTTCATAAAGCCACACTCCAGGAGGAGTAGTGCAGGCGGGAAGCCTTAGGGAAGGCTCCGCTGGCAGTGCCTAGGAGAGGCCTGCTTCATAAAGCCATACTCCAGGAGGAGTTGTGCAGGCGGGAGGCCGTGGGGACGGCTCCGCTGGCAGTGCCTAGTAGAGGCCTGCTTGAAAGCACCCTCTTTGCAAGAGGTGAGTGCAGAAGGGCAGATACGCTTTGACCCTGAGTCCGACGACATCCAAAGGGAGGGCAGGCAGCTGCCAGAGCTGACACCGTGTGCAGCATGGTTTGCCATGTCGTCGGATGCTGGTGAGGCTCTGGGTGAGGAACTTGCCACCAGCATAAATTACCAAGTCTCACATCAGCTACAGGAGCTGACAATGGATGAGACAGTAACGAAGTATGAAGCCCAATCAACTGAGGACAGTTAAAAGTTCCTGTTGGGAACAGGAAGAATTGGGGCAAGATGGTCATACTAATGAAAGCCCAGGAGCATGTGAAGCTCCAGCATATTTTAAAGTTGCTGGCATCTGGTATAACGAGCTTTGCCAGGATGGTAGATGGAGAGGCCATGACAAATTACAACAAAAGGCGCTATTGTGGAGTGCCCACTTTGAGATCAACTGCCTCCGCAAGATGCGATTAGACCAACCATCAATGATAAATATGCTTCGCTCTGCCAGCCTGGCACAGTGCAACCGGCACAGCTGTTTGGCGAGGATTTCGCACAGCAGATGAAGGAGCTGGAGGAGGAGGCTAAGAAGCCAGCCACATATTCACCAAAGCGGAAGTATCCCTATAAGGGAGCAGACTGGTCCGGGCAAGGGACGAGTCCAGCTACGATGCAGCGCAGTTGGCGTTCGGCTGTAGCACCGCCACGGAGGTGAGATATCCAGCTCAAGGCCGGGGAAGAATGCCAGGTGGTAAGGAGGTAAGAGGGTCTGGTTCTCATGTACACAGATCTAATGTGATACAATTAAATGTTTACCTCAGATATGTTTATACTGAAGGTTATTCAAGGGCATCGAATAAAGCTTAATTGCAAATTCTGATTTACCCATGCAACTTGTTCCAAAAAAGGAGTTTGACTTCAGTATCACTGAATAATTGGAAGTTCAGCTGGAACTTGCAACCTTATGTAATAAAGGTGTAATTGCTAAGGCAGTTTACCAAAGCCATCAGGTAGTGTCCAATATCTTTCCCAGACCAAAAAAGGATGGGGGGAAGCAGAATTATACAGACCTGAATAGGCTTAACCCTTTTGTACGGTATAGACATTTTAAGATGGAAACGTTTGTGAAGGAGATCTTAAAGATGCGGATTCAGTGTCTGTTCATTTGCAGGATAGAAGATTTAAAATTCAGCTGGATGGGAATTATGCCAATACAATCCACTGCCTAATGGTTTGTCTTCAGCTCCTAGAGGGATTACAAAGTTGTTAAAACCTATTCTAGGCATGAAGAGAAGTCAAGGTCATGTGATCATGGTTTAGCTAGATAATATCTTGATTGTAGGACAATCAAAGGAAACAGCTGAAGCATCAGTGGCAGTTGGTAAAAACCAATTTTTAATTGGGCTTTATAAGCTATTCTGAGGAATCTAAATTTATACCTGTGACACAAATTGACTAGTTGGGTTCACAATGGACTTAATCAACATCATTGTGACCTTGCCCAGGCAAAAAAGGGTACAGCTAATTAAGAGCTATATCAAGTTAATTGCTAACACACAGCCTTCAATTAGCCACGTGACAAGACTGCTGTGGTAATGGCTGGCAGCATTTCCAGCAGTTCAATATGGCCACTTTATTATCTACAATTACAAAGGTCAAAGGAACAAGCATTGAGGATACATTGGGGTCATTATAATAGACCTATGCTTCTATCAATAGAGTCTGTTGCTGATGTACAATGGTGGATTCAGCATGTGTCCACTAGTAGTTCCAAAGTGTTATTGGACCAAGCTTCCATGATTTGCAGACAGATGTCAGAGCACTTCGGTAGGGTGCTACTGATACAAGATCCAGCGGTGGAGACAGATGAACATTGCTTCTGCATACATGGGGAATTAACCAAGAGTATTTTATGGACTCAAGGCTTATGGCACTAACTAAACTAGTTTGCATGTGCAGTGCAAAATAGACAACACTGCAGCAGTTGCTGATATGAATCACATGGGTGGAATCAAATCGTTATCATGTGACAGGTTGGCAAATACAATTGGACCTCGAGTAGGGATAAAGAGATTTGGATTGGAGCTATCTATCTGCCAGGGAAACTTAATGTAGTACCAGATGGCAGCTCACGAAAATTCCATCATAACACAGAGTGGATGTGGAACCAGGATGTGTTCAAGAACATAGTACTTCTATATGGAAGGCCAAAATATGTTTCATAGGCACCAGGGGCAGTGGCAATTGATGCTTTTTCACTAAATTGGGATGATATGTTTGTGTACATTTTCCCACCATTCTGCCTCATAGGTCGGTGTTTGAGAAAATCAAGCAGGATGCCGCTTCAGGGGTTTTGGTGATACCAAATTGCCAGATTCAACCATGGTTCCCTTTGATGTTACAGATAGCGATCCAACCTCTTTTTGCTGATTCCAAACAGTAGGAATTTGCTGGAGCATCCAGTAACGCATTAAGTTCATCCGTTATGTGACGGTATGGATCTGTTAGTTTGCAGGTTTCAAGAATGCCTTACATTGGTCGAGGACTTTCTAGGCCAACGGTGTATATACTCGCTGCAGTCTGGAGAAAGAGTACTCAAAAACAGTATATGACTTATGAAAAAAAAAAAAAAAGGAACAATATTGTGTTCAAAAGAATATTCAATATTATACTGTAGTTATTGAAAATGTGTTAGAGTTTATCTACACTTTATTATGATGAAGGTCTTAGCTATACTGCTATCAATACAGCTAGAAGTGCTTTGTCCGCATATCTTGTAATAGGTACACGGACACAAAGTATAGGTTCTCACCCTCTCATATCTAGGTTGATGAAAGGAATCTAATTCCAAACCGCCTAAGCCTAGGTATATGGTAATCTGCGAGGTAAGCGTTGTTCGTAACATACTTCGTCATTGGGTCCCTGTCACGGCTATAACTTTGTTAAAATTAACCATGAAATTGGCTATGCTAATGGCATTGGTGTCAGTACAGAGAGTGCAGACTTTCCAAAAAACTTCAGTTCGAGAGAATGGAAGTGAATACAGAGAATGTTCTGTTTTATATTTCTGACCTGCTCAAACAAAGCAGGCCAGGTGTGACAGGTTTTAAGATTGTGTTCTCAGCATATCCTACAGCTCCATGTTTATGTGTAAGGACACATTTGTTACATTACATTGAAGCCACAAGGGCTTTAAGACAAGAAGAAACAGGATTATTTGTCAGTTACAAAAAGCCAACATAAAAGAGTGGCAGTTCAGACTATCTCAAGGTGGTTAAAGCAAGAGTTGGTTCAGGCAGGAATTAACATTTATGTGTTTACATCTCATTCCACTAGCGCAGTAGCAACATCCGCGGCCAGGGCGATGGACGTTCCCATCGACCATATATTAAAAGCCGCAGGTTGGAAAAATGAACTTGCGTTTCAGCAATACTACCATCGGCCGATTGCTGATGGAGGGCTGTTTGCTAACTCAATATTGAGTGCTGTTGCTATTGTTTAAAGTCTGTTTTCAATACTGTTTCATTCTGTTTCGTTTGTTGCCCTACATTAAGAGGGTTTATTGGTTGTTTTATGACCAAAAATAAAACTGTTTTGTTTTTGCATGATATGCAATGTCATGTTTACAGCATTATTGATGATACTCAGTCAATCGATGCAGTTAGAAGCCGGGATTTTGATCTGCGGCATAAAAATCACAGAGCTTTAAAATCTTCACGTAGTCACTCACGTGACTCCGAAGTAAAATAGTAAGATTAAACGAGAACTTACCAGTTTGAAGTTTGATCTTTATTTTATGAGGAGTTACGTTGGTGATTACGTGCCCGCCACGCCCAACCCTCTCTCATAGAAAAAAGGTCATAATGGTAGTTCTCATGTTGATCATCTTAATATGTTACTTCAATTATGGTTTTGTCTGTGATTTCATACCGCTGCTTTGAAGATTGACGCGCATGCGCCCTGACGGGGTTCTTCACGTAATCACCAACGTAACTCCTCATAAAATAAAGATCAAACTTCAATGGTAAGTTCTCGTTTAATCTTACTATTCTGCACTCGAGTGTTTTTCTCTTTGCACTACCTATAGTACATAAGTATGGCTTGCTTATACTCGTGTACAATTTGATCGGACTGGATAGCATGCAAACTATGTTTTTAGCAGTATTTCGGTACAATAATAAACCAATATCCATACCAATAATGTTGAAGGAGCATCACCTTTGAAAAGTTCTAAGCAGTATCAGCATGACTTCCTACCAGGAATATCATGTCAGTGAAGTCTATTGGACTTCTTCATGGAAGCATCAGCCGGAGTATAGAGAGGTGAATGAGTTTGACAAGATTCTAAATAAAAGATGAGTTCTCATGATAAGAGCCCCTGATTTTGGGAGTAATATATTAGAATGGATAGAGGTTCAGCTATCTCGCAGGAATAACAAGTGATACCAGTGTGTGGAGTTTGCACGTTTTCTCAGTGTCCACATGGGTTTCCTCCGGGTGCTTTGGTTTCCTCCCACATCCCAAAGACATGGGTGATGCCTGGTTTATGGACTGTTCTAAATTACACCTTTTCCAGGTGGGACCAACGATCCCAACACAGGAGTCACAGTTTAAGAATAAGGGGTAGGCCATTTAGGACTGAGACGAGGAAAAACTTCTTCAGCCAGAGAGTTGTGGATCTATGGAAATCTCTGCCACAGAAGGCAGTGGAGGTCAATTCACTGAATGTATTCAAGAGAGAGTTTGATATAGCACTTAGGGCTAACGGAATCAAGGGATATGGGGAGAAAGCAGGAACAGGGTACTGATTCTGGATAGCTGAATGGCCTACTCCTGCACCTATTTTCTATGTTTCTATATTTAACACTAACCTACACACACTAGGGGCAATTTTACATTGATACCAAGCCAATTAACCTACAAACCTGGACGTCTTTGGAGTCTGAGAGGAAATCGGAGATCCTGGTGAAAACCCACCTAGGTCACAGGGAGAACGTACAAGCTCCGTACAGACAAGCAACCGTAGTCAGGACCAAACCCAGGTCTCTGGCGCTGTAAGGCAACAACTCTACCACTGTGCCACCTTGCTGCCGTTGGGATAAGGATTAGTCTAAAGATTAGGTTGGGATAAGGATTAGTCAATAAAGTCCAGGATTAAACAAAGAGACAAGGAGTTCCTGAGCCTCACCCTTGGTGCTGCTTTTGAAGAGGCTGGAACCAGACTTGAACTTGCTGGTCCAGCTGGTGGAGTTGGAACCGATGGAGCTGGAGGAAAGGGACTTGCCCAGGTTTTCGGAACTGACTTTCTTCGTGGTGTTTGTGATCGTTCGGCTCCAGTCTGGAAGCAAAAAAGAGATCATAAAGAAAGACCGTTAAAAGAAGAACAACATAATACCACGTGTCTTTAATTAAATCAGGGCAGCCATATTATTTCCAATATTTCTTCATCACATTGGATGGCGTCAGCAATCATCTATGCTGGCATATGGAGGAATGCCGTTGATTTCCCCCAGTTGTTTTCATGCAGGTTATTCTCTCTCATCCTTCCCATCATCTCCTGTCTCCCTCCTCCCTTCCCCACCACCATACCCACCCCCACCCTACTCCGATTCTCTAATCATTCACAGTCATCAATTAAACCACCAGCAGATATTTGACGTGATAGAAACAGGAGCACCCAAGTGAAACCCACATTGTCACAGGGAGAACGTGCAAACTGCACGCAGCACCGGAGTTCAGGATCACACCCTGGTCACTGGAGCAGTGAGACAGTGGCTCTCCCTCCTGCACCACCATGCCTCCCATAAACAGAGCAAAATAATCAGGAGAAACAGCCAGACCCTCTCATTCCAAGGCTCAGGGCACCAAGACCACCAGTTCCCTGAAGTCTCAGAGCAAGGTTGGAAGCAATACCATTCCTGGCCTGTGATGTTTAAGACAGTGCCAAATATTGTCATAGTTATAGAATTGTACAGCACAGAAACAGGCCCCTCACTCCAACCCAGCAATGCCAACCTGGGCTGGTCCTGACTGCCCATATTTGACCATATCCCTCTAAACTTTTCCTTTCTATGAACCAGTCCAAATATCTTTTAAACTTGACCATGCTGACCAAGTTATCTACCTGAGCTTGTCCCATTTTTCTGCATTTGGCTCATATCCCTCCAAACCATTCCAATGTTGTGTCCATCTTAGGCAAAATAGCTCTTTTTGGAACATACCTGAATTTTCTGGTAGTCTGAATTTGCCACAGCAGAGGTATCGTCTCCATTGTTTCTGTACATTTTCCTTCAGAGCACAGTGGAAGACAAATATGAAGAAGCCTGTGTTCAATAAAATGAGAATCTAGGTTATACCGACATGCAACAAGCATGAATCACAGTGGGCATCTCAGAGCCCTGGAGATAAAGTCCATGTAGGATCCCATTACCAAATGTGGTTCATTAAATAAGCCCATGTAGAGATTGGAGAAACTCAGATTTTTAAATCCATAATCCCCTCGTGATTCATGATCCCTTCTGAATTACAGGATTCATAAATTGATGCTGAGGTAATAAAGATCAGCCCACGACCTTGTTAAATGTGCAGTAGAGACAAGGAGTTAAATGGCCTACTCCTGCTTCATGGTCTTATGTTTTATTACCTCTCATTGTCTCTCGATAATAAATAATTTTAGACCTTAGGAAATAGAGGTCAAGCCTCCTCCATCATTCAACAAAATCATGGCTAATGAGATCTAATAACCTCAGTGCTCCTTTCTTTCAATCACCTCCAATGCCTTTATTTCATTAATATTTAATAATCTATTGATAATTTTCTTTACTATACTCAACAATTGAGCCTTCACAACAGTCTTGGGTTGACAATTCAAAAGCTGCGCTCTCTTTTTCTAATCTCTATCCTTATTTTGAGATTGTGATCCCTGGTTCAAAACACATCAGCCTGGGGAAATATCATCCCTTCATCTAGCCTGTTGGGTCCATAAGAATTTTGTAAAATATCTATGGGATCACCTTGCCTTCTAAACTCAATATAGTGTCGGACCAGTCTGCTTAATTGCTCAAGATAGACACAAAATGCTGGAGTAACTTAGCGGGACAGAATGAGTCTCAGTCTGAAGAAGGGTCTCGACCCAAAACATCACCAATTCCTTCTCTCCAGAGATGCTGCCTGTCCCGCTGAGTTACTCCAGCATTTTGTGACTATCTGCAGTTTAACCAGCATCTGCAGTTCCTTCCTACTGCATAATCACTCCACAGGCTGCAGGGAGACCACATAAAATTATGCGAGGCATAGATAATATTCTGACTCTTTTTGCCCAGGGATAGAAACATAGAGATAGAAACATAGAAAATAGGTGCAGGAGGAGACCAGCACCGCCATTCATTGTGATCATGGCTGATCGTCCCCTGTCAATAACCCGTGCCTGCCTTCTCCCCATATCCCTTGATTCCACTAGCCCCTAGAGCTCTAAATCTCTCTTAAATCCATCCAGTGAATTGGCCTCCACTGTCCTCTGTGGCAGGGAATTCCATAAATTCACAACTCTCTGGGTGAAAAAGTTTTTTCTCACCTCAGTCTTAAATGACCTCCCCTTTATTCAAAGACTGTGGCCCCTGGTTCTGGACTCGCCCAACATTGGGAACATTTTTCCTGCATCTAGCTTGTCCAGTCCTTTTATAATTGTATATGTTTCTATAAGATTTCCCCTCATCCTTCTAAACTCCAGTGAATACAAGCCTAGTCTTTTCAATCTTTCCTCATATGACAGTCCCGCCATCCCAGGGATCAATCTCGTGAACCTATGCTGCACTGCCTCAATCACAAGGATGTCCTTCCTCAAATTAGGAGACCAAAATTGTACACAATACTCCAGATGTGGTCTCACCAGAGCCCTATACAACTGCAGAAGAACCTCTCTACTCCTATACTGAAATCATCTTGTTATGAAGGCCAACATTCCATTAGCTTTCTTCACTGCCTGCTGTACCTGTAAGCCAACTTTCAGTGACCGGTGTACAAGGACACTCAGGTCTTGCTGTACCTCCCCCATACCTAACCTAACCCCATTGAAATAATAATCTGCCCCCTTGTTTTTGTCAACAAAGTGGATAACCTCACATTTATCTATATTATACTGCATCTGCCACACATCTGCCCACTCACTCAACCTGTCCAGGTCACCCTGCAACCTCCTAACATCCTCTTCACAGTTCACACTGCCACCCAGCTTTGTGTCATCCGCAAACTTGCTAGTGTTGCTCCTAATTCCCTCTTCCAAATCATTAATATATATGGTAAGCAGTTGCGGCCCCAACACCGAGCCTTGCGGCACTCCACTCGCCACTGCCTGCCATTCTGAAAAGGACCCGTTCACTCCTACTCTTTGATTCCAGTCTGCCAACCAATTTTCTATCCATTTCAACACCCTACCCCCAATACCATGTGCTCTAATTTTAGTCACCAGTCTCCCGTGCGGGACCTTATCAAAGGCTTTCTGAAAGTCTAGATACACTACATCCACTGGCACCCCTTCATCCATTTTACTTGTCACAAAATTCCAGAAGATTAGTCAAGCATGATTTCCCTTCCATAAATCCATGTTGACTTGGACTAATCCTTTTACTGCTCTCCAAATGCCCCATTATTACCTCTTTAATAATTGACTCCAGCATCTTTCCCACCACCGAAGTCAGGCTAACTGGTCTGTAATTCCCCGTTTTCTCTCTCGCTCCTTTCTTGAAAAATTGGATAACATTAGCTTTCCTCCAATCCACAGGAACTGATCTTGAATCTATTGAACATTGGAAAATAATCACCAATGCGTCCCCTATTTATAGAGCCACCTCCCTGAGGACCCTGGGATGCAGACGATCAGGCCCAGGGGTTTTATCATCCTTCAGTCCCATTAGCCTACCCAATACTATTTCTCGCCGAAATGAAAATTTCTTTCAGTTCCTCTACCCCCTTAGATCCTCTGTCCTCCAATACATATAACCATATAACCATAACAGCACGGAAACAGGCCATCTCGGCCCTTCAAGTCCGTGCCGAACATTTAAAAAAAAAATTAATTTTTTTTTTTTTAATTAAAAATATACATCTGGGAGATTGTTTGTGTCTTCCTTATTGAAGACAGATCCGAAGTACCTATTCAACTCTTCTGCCATTTCCTTGTTGCCCAAAATAATTTCACCCGCGTCTGCCTTCAAGGGACCCACATTTGACTTTGCTACTCTTTTTCCCTTAACATATCTAAAGAAGCTTTTACTGTCCTTCTTTATATTCCTGGCCAGCTTCCCTTCGTACTTCATCTTTTCAGCCCGTATTGCCCGTTTTGTTTCCTTCTGTTGTCCTATGAAAGTTTCCCAATCCTCTGGCTTCCGGCTACTCTTTGCTGTGTTAGAAACATAGAAACATAGAAAATAGGTGCAGGAGGAGGCCATTCGGCCCTTCGAGCATTGTGATCATGGCTGATCGTCCCCTATCAATAACCCATGCCTGCCTTCTCCCCATACCCCTTGACTCCACTAGCCCCTAGAGCTCTATCTAACTCTCTCTTAAATCCATCCAGTTACCTGGCCTCCACTGCCCTCTGTGGCAGGGAATTCCATAAATTCACAACTCTCTAGGTGAAAAAGTTTTTTCTCACCTCAGTCTTAAATGTCCTCCCCTTTATTCTACGACTGTGGCCCCTGGTTCTGGACTCGCCCAACATTGGGAACATATTTCCTGCATCTAGTGTGTTATACATCTTTTCTTTTAGTTTTATTCTATCCCTAACTTCTCTTGTCAACCACAGTTGCCTCCTACTCCCCTTAGAATCTTTTTTCCTTTTTGGAATGAAATGATCCTGCGTCTTCCGGATTATGCCCAGAAATTCCTGCCATTGCTGTTCCACCGTCATTCCTGCTAGGATCCCTTTCCAGTCTACCTTGGCCAGCTCCCCTCTCATGCCTTCATAGTCCCCTTTGTTCAACTGAAATGCAAAATACTAAAGGGAATAGCTTTGTGGAGGTTTAGGAGGCAAGTTTGTTTTTCACATAGAGGGTGGATCCCTGTAACATTTTGTTAGGGGAGTTGGTAGAAGCTGATACAATAGTGGTGTTTAAGAAGCATTTAGACAAACACTTGAACAGGCATTAATTGAAGAAATATGGATCATGTGCAGTCAGACGGGAATAGTGTAATTTGTCGTCATGTTCGACACAAAACATGGTGGGCTGAAGGGCCTGTTCCAGTGCTGTGCTGTTGTGGTTTTTAACTCTTCACAACCATATCGCATAACCCCGGAACCATTCTAGTGAAGCTTTATTCAACTCTTTCTATAACAATTACTTTGTAATATGTAGATCAAACTTGTACAAATATTCCATATCCAGTCTCAGTAATTGAATCAAGATTTCTCCATTCCAATCCCATTGCAATAAGGGCCAATAAACCATTAGTCTTCCTAATTGCTTGCTGTACACACATGTTACCATTCAGTGATTATTGTACAAAGACATCCAGCTGAACACCAGCAACTTGTATCTATTCACCATTGGCCAGCGCAGCACTAATTTCCCATCGTTATTGGCCTTGAGAGATTTATGGTGCAATTCTCCTCATAGCAGCATTTGGGTAGAGATATATGTTTCAACACGAAGGTTCTGATCCACTAAAAGAGCCTTTTCTGGGGGTATTTAAGGACTGGAGATAGGCCAAGAATCACATATAACCTAAACTAGCAACTTCCCTGAGGGGCATTAATGAATTAAACAGATGTTCAATGACCTTTCCATCATTATGTTACAAGATACAAGATATATTGATATGTCACATGTACCAATTGGTACAGTGAAATGTGTGGTCGCCATACAGCCATACAAATAAATAATAAAGAGCACAGAACATGATAGTTTTTTTTTAACACAGACATCCCCACACAGCGGGATCAAATTCCCACTGTGAGGGAAGGCTCCAAAAATTCAGTCGTCCTCCTCTGTTGTCCTCCCGTGGTCGGGTGGGCTCCCGAATGCCCCGCTCGCGCCGCTCCGGGCGGCCCGATGTTCAGCCCCTCAGCGGCTTGGACATCCGAGTCAGCCACCTCCTACCAGAGTCCGCGGCTCACGAAGTCCGCAGGCCGCACTGGGCGGAGATGCAACGCTGGCGGCCCTCGGCAAAGGGCCCCAGGACTCCGCGATGTTGTTCAGTGCTGGCCGCGCTGGAAGCTCTCCAAACCACAGCTCAGCGATGTTGGAGCAGTGGCCCTACGCTCCGGAGCTCCAAACGGCGATCCAGGTAGGCATCGCCCGCACCGCGGTGACTCCAGCGCTGCGCCGCCGCTGTTGAAGCTCTGGTCCGGTCCCCGGCAGGAAAGGCTGCGCCAATCCAGGTGGTATGCCGCGAGGAGGGGGGCGACGACGTGACTTGGAGAATAGTCGCGTCCCCGCCAGGAAGCGACTGGGAAACAGTTTCCCCCTTACCTTACCCCCCCTCCCCCACATAGAAAAGTTAAAGATTCCCCAAAACGAACTTTAAAACTGACTAAAAATAAAAAAAAGATTTAAAAAACAAACGGACTGTAGGCAGAGGCTGCCTTCAATGCGACGCCCCCAGTGACTATGTTACAACTATAACCTATTTTTAAGCATAGTTTAATTAACTGAATTTAGATTCTCTAGCTATCTTGGTGAGATTTGTCACAGGTGTAGATTTTTAATCCAGATCTCTAGTAGTTTAACCGCTGAGCCAATACTACTGGAATTCAGATCAGGGAGATACTGATATATTTAGCAAGTGAACAGAGGGCAAAGGGTGCAGATGTAAAATCATTGGCCAGGGAGGAAAAGAGGCAACCTTTGCCAAGAGTTTTTTCTAATCTCTGAGAATATAGTGTTATCGAGTCACAGAGACATATAGAACAGAAAGGGGCCCTTCGGCCCACCACGTCCATGCTGACCTTTGTGCTTATCTACTCCAATCTCATTTACTCACATTAGGGCAACATCCTTCCGTGTCTTGCCTTTTTACATGTCTGTCTAAATGCCTCTTAAACCTTCCTAGTTGGTATCTGATTCACCACCTCCTCTGACAGCATGTTAACACGTTCCAGATATCAACCACTGTCTGTCTAGAACACTTTCCACTCAGATCCACTTCAAAACTCCTTTTCCTCACCATAAAAACATGTTTTGATTCCATGGGAAAAATATTTTGACTGCTTTCCCCATTTCTTTTTCTATGTGGTGTTTTTTGGCAGTTGGCAAACCACCTTTTTGGTGCATTACCGCCACCAACTGGCATGGAGTGTGGATCAAACAACACCATTACATATACTAATAACCTATATCCTTCCGAACAAATTGGTTACCCTAAGAAAATGCAACAGGATTTGATAGCACTTATATGAACTTCCTTGCAAAATATCTACCAAATCAAATTGTATTCTTTCTTTTCTGAACTGCTCACTCATCCGTTCTCTCTCCTCCTCATACCTCTCACAATGTACAATGACATGCTCTATTGTCTCTTCTTGCCCACAGTATTCACATCAGCCTGTATTATGCTTGCCTATTATAAAAAGTGTACTGTTCAGACCAGTGTGTCCAAATCTAATTCTTGAGATTATTGTCCCCTCTTTTCTGGTTTTTCCTGCACATCTCATTTCTCCCACTTTCCTCTGGACTCTGTAGAACCACCGTCCTTTCCGCTCTTCCTCCCATTGCTTTTGCCATCTTTCCTTCAGTCTTTGCTTAATAATTTCTTTGATTTCAGTTTTACCTATGTTAATACTTAAATCAATCTTACTTCTTTTTGCTACCTCTTTTGCTACCTTATCTGCCATTTTGTTTCCTCTAATGCCAATGTGTGCTGGTACCCATAAAAATATGACTGTAAGCCCCATCATTTGAATTCTGAATAGTGTTTGTCGTATTTCAATCAAAATGTCTGGTCTACTGTCTGAATGGCTGTGCTGTAAACTCTTTACTGCTAAACTTGAATCTGAACAAATAACTGTCCTTAAAGGCCTAGTATCCTCGACCCACTGTACCGCTAACAATATTGCAATCATTTCACCTGTGTATACTGAGACCTCATTATTGATCCTCTTCCCTACTTTGATGTGAAATTCTGGTACAATAAATGCTACTCCTACTTTATCTACTGAATCTTTTGATGCATCTGTATAAATTTGGACAAAACTGTTGTATCTATCAATGTATTCCTGTATAATGACTGAATTATACCTATGTTGTTTATCCTTGTTTTCCTGTTCTAATGTTGTAAAGTCTACTATTGCATCTGGAAGTATCCAAGGTGGAATTGAAGGTAATGGAACCGTTGGAACCACATTTAATTGTGCTATGCCGATTTGTACTGCTCTCTGGGTCACTGTCCATCCAAAACTTTTTGTTTCCCTTCTCTCCTTTTCCCAGCATGGTTTGACAGTAACTTGTGCTGGGTGTTCTTGACTGCTGCCCTGTAGGTTAATCCAGTAATTTAATGAAAGCTGTATCCTTCTCATCTCTAGAGGCATCTCCCCCATTTCAAACTGTAATACTGCTGTTGGAGTTGTTTTTATTGCACCTGTACATATTCTCAATGCCTGATATTGAATGTTGTCTATTTTCTTAAGAGAAGTACTTGATGCGGACCCATACACCACATAACCATAATCTAACACAGATCTAATTAACCCAGTGTATATAGCCTTCAAAGCTGTGCTTACCCCATTTAGGTCTCTCATAAACTTATATACTTCTATCAGGTCATCCCCTCAGCCTCATTTGCTCCACGAAAAACAAGCCCAGCCTATCTGATCTCTCCCCATAACTAGTTCTCCAATCAAACAATATCCTGATGAATCTTCTCTGCACTCTCTATAATGCATATTTAAGGCGACATGGACTGGGATTGCATTGGATCTCTGAAATGGGAGCTGGACATATCTTTAAAGGCTCATGAGGATAAACCAAATTGAGGAGAAAATAAGGCATCTCCAGTAGTGGTCCTCTTATATTGTAAGTCCCGACAAACCAGATTCAATTCTGCAATTCCAGCACAGCACAATGCACGACTTAAGTAAGTATTTTTAATTCAAAGATGTGAGCGCATCAGATAAGGCCCAGATTAATTACCTATATAGAATGACATGTAGAAAGCAGGTAGGAATTAACCACTTGATAATGATTGCAGATTTTTTCTCTGGGCCACAACATAGGGTAAAATATACTGATTTTCCAGTTACTTTAGTTCTCCATCCCTCTCCCACTCAGACCTATGGGTGTCCGGCATCGCAGTGTTCCAGTGAAGCCCAACAGAATCTTGAAGAAGAGCACATTATCCTTCTTCTGAGCACATTGCAGTCTTCTGGAATCAATATTGAATTCAACTAATGCAGATAACTCCCAATTTCAATTCATATCAGATCTGCCTGTTTCTTAGTTTAGAGATACAGCATGGAAACAGGCCCTTCAAACCAGCAAGTCCACACTGACTATCGATCACCCATACACTAGTTCTATGTTATCCCACTTTTTGACTGTTGCAGACTAGGGGCAATATACAGAGGCCAATTATCCTACAACCCTGCAAGTCTTTGGAATGGAGGAGGAAACCGGAGCACCTGGAGAAAAAGGAAGTGGTCACAGGGAGAGCGTACAAACTCTGCATAGACATCACCCATAGTCAGGATCGAACCCAGGTCTCTGATGCTGTGAGGTATAGCAACTCTACCACTGCCCCACCATGCTGCCTGCTGTAAGGTTATCATTTGTAACATTAGCTGAGTTCCTCTCATACTCATCTCTGTCATGAATATAAAAAATTTTGAGAGAGATGGGTTAAACACAGGCAAATGGGACTAGCGTAGATGTGCTTCTTGGTCAGCATTGGATTAGTTGGGCTGAAGAGCATATTTTCGTGCAGTTTGACTGTTTGACTCAAAGACTCTCCCCACAGTCTCTGACTATCGTGCTGGCATTTTCCAGAATTTCCTTTTCAGTTTTCAGGTTTCAGCGACAATCACCTTTTCTTCTCTTACTCTCGAGAGCTATAATCTTATAGTTATATGGTAGAGAAACAGGGACCTTCAACTCACCATGTCCATGCCAACCATTGCACCCATCAACAATAAAGCCACTTACCAAAATTAGTTCCTTAGCCATCAATGTCTTGAAAAGCACTTGTTTAAATGTTATGTTTAAATGTTATGTCTCGACCTCCACCAGCTTTTTGAGCAATGCATTCTAGATTCCAAACAGACTCTGTTTGAAAGAATCTCCCCCAAACCTCCTCCTCTCACCTTACACCCGAGCCCTCCTGCCTTCGTCATCCCACCATGGGAAAACAATTCCTCTACCCTTTCTCTCTTACTCATAGTTTCATATACTTCTATCAGGTCACCATCATCCTCCACTCCAGGGAATCAACCACAACCTATCCAAAATCTAAAAACAAGGAACAACAGATGCTGGTTTACACAAAAGGACATAAAGTGCTGGAGTAACTCAGCTGGAGTAACTCACTGGAGAACATGGATAAGTGACGTTTTGGGTCTGGGTTCGAAGAAGGGTCCCAACCTGAAACATCATCTAATCGTGTTCTCCAGAGATGCTAGCTGACCCGCTGAGTTACTCCAGCACTTTATGTCTTATTTTGTAAACCAGTGATAATATTGGGCATTTTAGTGAAAGACAAAATGGAGGATTTTGCAAAATGGATGCCTTTGCAAAACCTGCTTGGCATCTTTTTGCAAAGGCTGCAAAGACCATGAGGATCATGGCTCCAGAATGTCTGTGGCCTGGGAGGAAGTTAAGTACAGGGTGATGTCCAGATGTCCTTTAATTGTTAATATGTATGAAGGTTTTGCAGAAAGAGCTGAGTCCTGCTGCAAATGCATGATCAGGATTGGTTGGGGAATGGTAGTTTATAATATTGTTAACTATGTTGCATGGTCTTTGCACTGTTATTTGTGATTGGTCAAGGAGAGGGACCTTGCCTAAATTATTTACATTACCTGGTAAAATGTTTCTTTACTTAAGGGAATAAGAACTTTCTGTAGAAACAATGTAATGGGATATTTTGTGATTGGGTTAGGGAACTGTCAATTAATGTATTGTATGATCTATATTTATGATTGGTTTGTAGGGGTTGCCCCCCCCCCCCCCCATGTATTTCGCGCCAAGGGTGATATAGTATATAAGAGGGGAGAGCACATGAGACTGTGTCGATCTTCTGGGGTAGCATTTGGGACTGTGCTGACCATCTGGAGGTGTCTATTCGCACGAGGCTGAAGGGCTTGGATAAGTAGAGACAAGGATCGGACCCGCGGTGTTGGTTAGGTATCGTTTAGGTGGAGTGTTTGTGTTTGGAAAATAAACGTAGTTGATCCAGTGCTTGACTCAGTGTTTTACTGAACGAGACTAACAGGGTGAGAATAGGACTGGAATTACACCAGCATCTGCAATTCCTTGTAACTCAGGGCTAAAAATGAGTCAGCCACCCTGGAGAAGCTCTTCGTACTTTGACTGAGAGAACAAAGTATCTGCAGAGATGCTGCCTGACCCGTTGAGTTACACCGGCACTTTATGTCCTTCTATCCAAAATCATCTTCTGACTGAAATGTTTCAGTCCAGTCAACATCCTGGTGAAACTCCTCTGTTCCCTCTCCGACATTGATGACCAAAACTGCACACAATACTATAGCCATATGTTTCTAACAACCCTCAGTAATCTATTAGGTAGATGAGTCAGAAAACATTGGGAACACCTGGGTAATTCTGGACTCATCCGATTAGAGATAGCCCATTTGTCTTATCCATCACCTCAACCCATCTCCACCTCACCCAGCCAATTAAAAACAACATTTCCTCTCCTTCCCAATTCTCTTCACAGTTGTTTCTCCTGAAACTGTAACTGTTACTCTTTCCACAGATGCTGCCCGGTGCATGGAGTTTTGTTATTATTCATTAAACAGATCAGGTCTTTTTTTAACATTCAATAGTTTTGCAGTTTCAACATTACTGAAACCATCTTTTTTTTAAATTGCAGATGCATTTAATTTAAATTCCCCATCTGGTACATGAACATATCTTTGGATCATTTATTACTGCCTCTGGCTATAATTCCAGTGATTTAAACATGATGCCTTTGTACTCCATACAATACACCTTTTCTTATGGATGCTACCGCATCCATTCCCTCTGGAATTATATCCTCAAAATTAGTTCCTCATCTTCAAACAGTCTTTATGCTGGGGATGAATTCTCGATCTTCCAGTCTAGCTCCGTGCTGCCCTTCAATTTTTTTCAATCTGCACCTTCTCTGCAGCTGCTACACTGTATTCTGCACTTTATTTATTTTTTGTTTTGCTTTACCTGATGTATCATATGATATCATTTGCCTGGATCACACGTAAAGCAACATTTCTCACTGTTTCTCACTACACATGACAATAATAATCCCATACCAATACCAATGTACTTAATTTAAAATATCAATAGACAATAGACAATAGGTGCAGGAGTAGGCCATTCGGCCCTTCGAGCCAGCACCGCCATTCAATGTGATCATGGCTGATCTTCCACAATCAGTACCCCGTTCCTGTCTTCTTTCCATATCCCTTGGAAATGTTTCACACTGTTGAAAAAACTTCACGAGTTTCCTCGTTTCCCGAGTGCCTGCCTTTAGCATTACGAGCCACTACGAGACATCCATGAGCCCGGACGTACCCGCTATGTACATTCTACGTAGTTACCACGAGTTTGATTTTTTTTTAAACTCGGGAGAGCTCTTGTGTGAATACGCATCATGGGACAGGCCCTTAAAAGCCCTGTCCCACTGTACGAGTTCATTCAAGAGTTCTCCCGAGTTTGCCCTGATTCGAAATCTTCACGAATCTTCCCAAGCTTACCGCGTTTCCCAAGTACCTGCCATTAGCGTTACGAGTCACTAAGAGACGTCCCCGAGCTCAGTAGTACCCGCTACGTTTTCTACGTGCTTACCATGAGTTTGATTTTTCGGCATTGGGACAGGGCTAATACTCCCCTATCTCTAAGAGCTCTATCTAACTCTCTCTTGAAAGCATCCAGAGAACCAGCCTCCACCGCCCTCTGAGGCAGAGAATTCCACAGGCTCACAACTCTCTGTGTGAAAAAGTTTTTCCTCATCTCCATTCTAAATGGCTTACTCCTTATTCGTAAACTATGGCCCCTGGTTCATGCTACAGTAGGTTATCATTTATTGGGCAGTGGGACAAAATGCCCTCTGGTGCTCAATGATCTCCCGATGGAGATTCCTTTCCACCATGTACTACCACTTTGGTCTCATTACCCTCGTCCAAATCTACTCGCCTTTACACTTGCCTTTCTGTAGATTTGAAGGAGTCAGCCAGGGTCCAGCTGGTGTTTGAACTTAGAGCTATTCATCCTTGTCTCTGGCTACGATTCCACTGTTTCAAACACTACATCTTTGTGCTATATACATTGCACTTTTTCTTAAGGACACAACCACATTCATTCCCTTGAAATTGTCTGACGCACTTCCAAAAACTCTTCAACATTAGTTCCTCAACCCATCTTTGATTCCTCTGAATGCCGAAAGACACAAGCTATGCTCTTCAATTGTAGACATTCTGGGGGCACTTTGTTTGCTTGCAAGGTCTTTGCTTCAGATGCTGATTGTGGTAAATATGCCAGAGTAGAACAGGTGTCAGGGGTTATCGGGAGAAGGCAGGAAAATGGAATTAGGGTGCAGAGATCAGCCATGATTGAATGGTGGAGTAGACTCGTTGGGCTGAATGGCCTAATTCTACCCCTGTAACTTGTGAACTTGTGAGAATGGCAATACCTTGCATAGAGTTGAAGATTGCGAACAGGTACATGAAGCTGAGGTTCACTGGGCCCCAGGCGAAGAATGCAAAGCCCCACGTCATTCCCAAGAGGAACGTCAAGCTGGTGACACTTCGGAAATTGCGCAGGATCTCCTCCCTCAGGTTACGGTTGCTCCTCTTCCCATTCCTTCCGCAGATCTGGATTAACACCACTACGAACATGGAGATGTTCATCAAGAAGAGGATCGCAAAGTAACAGACGCAGGTCACGTAGAAAACCACCTCACCCTGGATCCAACAGCTGTAGGAGGGAGTGAGAGAGAAGCAGTTAGGATTTCATACCAACTACAAGACACACAACGATATAACCATATAACTATATAACAATTACAGCACGGAAACAGGCCATCTCGGCCCTTCTAGTCCGTGCCGAACACTTACTCTCATCTAGTCCCATCTACCTGCACTCAGACCATAACCCTCCATTCCTTTCCCGTCCATATACCTATCCAATTTATTTTAAAATGATAAAATCAAACCTGCCTCCACCACTTCCACTGGAAGCTCATTCCACACAGCTACCACTTTCCGAGTAAAGAAGTTCCCCCTCATGTTACCCCTAAACTTTTGTTCCTTAATTCTCAAATCATGTCCTCTTGTTTGACTCTTCCCTACTCTCAATGGAAAAAGCTGATCCACGTCAACTCTGTCTATCCCTCTTATAATTTTAAAGACCTCTATCAAATCCCCCCTTAACCTTCTGCGCTCCAAAGAATAAAGACCTAACTTGTTCAACCTTTCTCTGTAACTCTGCCACTTGGCCCGTCATGTTCATGCATGCTCTCTACACAACATTCTGACAGTCCCATTCCCTTAATTTACTCACAGACCTGCCACTTACTTTCATTTACAAGTCCATCAACTCCCTTTTTTTTTTAATACTTTTGACACTGACCCACACTGGGAGGTATTTACAGCAGTCAAATACCCTACCAGTATGTCTTTGAGTTCCAGGAGGAAACCGGAGGTCTTGGAGAAAGGGCCACAAGATCACAGCGAGAACATGCAAATTCCATGCAGAGATCACCAGAGGACACCGTTGTGAAGAGTTTCTTGACCTATGAGGCTGCATAACTAACTGCTGTTCCACTGTGCCACCACAATCCTACTTGAGATTGGTGAAGGAAATCATAAAGCTTTAACAGAATAAGGCTGTTAACCCATTGTGTTCATGCCAGGCATGAATTGACTCAGTCTACTTCTTAATTTTTGAACCATACGATGCAGGGGGTGGGAGTTCAGCCGCTGTTTCCATGCTAGTCGTAAAAGAGCTCCCCAACTGAACCCTGCCCTCCCACGCTTTCAAACACACATCCAAGCACCTTTTAAATGTGATGAAGATAAATGTATCCACTAAGACAATGGGTTCCACCCTCGCAACACTTTCCAGCTGAAGATTAGATTTTCCTTATCTCACTTTTAATTTTTCTTCCAATTATTTTAAATCCACATTCTTTAGTTTAGATGCCATTAAGCTAGAAAGAGCGCAGAAAATATTTACAAGGACCTTGCCAGGACTCAAGGGACTGAGCTATTGGAGAGATTGGACAGGCTGGGACTTTATTCCTTGGAGTTTAAGAGGGTGATCATATAGATGTGTATGAAAGCATGAGAGGAATAGATAGGGTGAATACACGCAGCGTTTTTCCCCTCAGAAATGGGGGGATCAAAAACTAGACAATAGACAATAAGCAATAGACAATAGGTGCAGGAGTAGGCCATTTGGCCCTTTGAGCCAGCACCACCATTCAATGTGATCATGGCTAATCATCCCCAATCAGTACCCCATTCCTGCCTTCTCCCCATATCCCCTGACTCCGTTATCTTTAAGAGCACTATCTAGCTCTCTCTTGAAAGTATCCAGAGAACCGGCCTCCATCGCCCTCTGAGGCAGAGAATTCCACAGACTCACCACTCTCTGTGTGAAAAAGTATTTCCTCATCTCCGTTCTAAATGGCTTACCCCTTATTCTTAAACTGTGGCCCCTGGTTCTGGACTTCCCCAACATCGGGAACATGTTTCCTGCCTCTAGGGTGTCCAAACCCTTAATAATCGTATATGTTTCAATAATTTTATTGGAATATAAATGTCAATAGATTTATGGTAAGAGGGGAAAGATTTAATAGAATCTGAGAAACAATCTTTTCATACAGAGAGTGGTACACATATGGAACGATTTGCCAGAGGAAGTGGTTGAAATATCATTTCAAAGACATTTTGTATACAAAATGTTTAGAGACATATGGGTCAAATGTGGGCTAATTAAACCAGCTTAAATGAACATCTTGGTCAGAAGGGCCAAAGAGCCTTGACCGTGTGTTATGAATTTATGTCTCTACATTCTCTGCTTTTAGATACAGATCCTTCCTATTTACTGAGTTTATTTTCTCCAACATTTTTTGTTGAGATTTCATATTTCTTGTTTAAAATTTATTTCTTCTTAATTTTTTTATTGAGGAACGAATACTGTTCATGCGATTAGCCAGTCAAGACACTGAAGTGTTTGCAGCCCTGGAGCAGAAGTATTGGCCGCTGGTTAGGAAACCTGAACGCGTGAATCACCCGCTGTGACTTCATTATTAACCTATAACCAAGTTTGGTTGAACTGTCTCTGCATTCTACCATAACTAAGGCGATATTTTGCAAACAATAACAGCAGTGCTGGAAGATAACTTGGGTGGCAGGATTACTTGGCTCCGACACTCAGTGATACACAGCAAGAGAGTTATGCAGCTCACAGTTTAACCCTTGCACTCCCTGCAAAATTCTCGGAGACTGCAGCTGCCTTAAATTCATCCGCTCCACCAGCTGTTCCCGGGGGAAACCTTAGCATCCAAGCTCCCCTCCTCCAGAACTGTCAGCAACTATGTCTATTCCCAGATCTGTGACCTGAGCCAGGAGCGCTGGGTTTTAGTGTGCGGATGATTAATGGAGGTTAATGGACTTGCCATGGAAGATTCATTGCCAGTCCCTTGAGCAATATTGCTCTCCAGACAACGCTGCAAACAGGTAAATTGATTATTCACTTCATATTCACCTTTGGAAGCTTGCACATTGACAGCCTGAGACATGGTAACCAATATACAACAGCATATAGTTAATAGGTTCATAACTTCATAATTCAAAGGAGCAGAATTAGGCCATTCGGCCCATCTAGTCTACTCCATCATTCAATCAAGGCTGATCTATCTTTCCCTCTCAATCTCATTCTCCTGCCTTCTCCTCATAACCCTCGACACCCTTACTAGCCAAGAATCTGTCAATCTCCACTTTAGAAATACCAAATTACTTGGCCTCCACAACCATCTATGGCAAAGAATTCCACGGATTCACCACATACTAACTAAAGAAATTCCTCCTCCTCTCCTTTCTAAAGGTACGCCCTTTATTCTGAGTCTGCGCCCTCTGGTGCTAGACTATCGCACTAATGGAAACATTCTCTCTACATCCACTCATTCCAGGCCTTGCACTATTCGGTAGGTTTCACTGAGGTCCCCCCCTCATGCTTCTAAATTCCAGCGTGTACAGGCCCAGTACGGTCAAACATTCATCATACATTAACCCAATCATCGCTGGGATCATTTGCGTAAAGCTCCTCTGGACCCTCTCCTACAGCGGAATACCCGTCCTCAGATATGGGGCCCAAAGACTTCTATACAGCAGAACATAGAATATCACAGCTCAGAAACAGCCCTTCAGCCCACTTGTCTGTGCCAAACATGGCGGCTACTTAAATTAATGCTTCTCTGCACATTCTTCCATTCTCTGCACAATAAAAGCCATCACTCCCAGTGGAAAACCTGTCCTGCACATCTCCTTTAAATTATTCCCCCCTCACCTAAAAGCTGTGCCCTCTAGTATTTGACTCATCCACCCTGGGTTGGAGGTCCTGACTGTCTACCCTATTTATGCCTCTTATAACATTATCTTCTGTATTTGGTTTATTTTCTCTTTCGCATTACCTGATGTACTCATGTACGGTATGATTTGACATAAAGTTTTTCTCTGTATCTTGGAACACGTGATAATAATAAACAATAACTTATAAAATGACACAAATTGCGAGAGTAACCCAACGAATCAGGCAGTATCTCTGGAAGACATGGATAGGTGACATTTTGGGTTGGAATCCTTCTTCAGACTATGTCTTCCAGTTATGCGCGTCTTCCAGAGATGCTGCCTGACCCACTGAGGTACTCCACTGCTTTGTGTTTTTTTTGTTGTAACGTAGCATCTGCAGTTCCTTGTGTCCACAACTTGCTCAATCATGGAAGGAAACTATCAGGCCAACAAGGAAACGTTTCAAGAATATGCTCAAAGCTTAAGGAGTGCAGCATCCTCACAGACTTCCGCAATCTCCGGCTCATGCCCTTGACACCCTTGAACGTTTCCACTAGTGGGAGAGTCTAGCACCAGAGGGCACAGTCTCAGGCGTACCTTTAGAAAGGAGAGGAGGAGGAATTTCTTTAGTTAGAAGGTGGTGAATCTGTGGAATTCTTTGCCACAGATGGCTTTGGAGGCCAAGTAATTGGGTATTTTTAAAGCGGAGATTGACAGATTCTTGGTTAGTAAGGGTGTCAAGGGTTATGAGGTCATGAGCAGAAAAGGATCATTTGGGATGGTATTGAGAGTCTCGAATCCATGCACTGGAAATTGGGCAGCATAGTGGCGCAGCGGTAGAGTTGCTGCCTTACAGCGCCAGAGACTAGGGTTCAATCCTAACTATGGGTGCTGTCTTTATGGAGTTTGTACGGTCTCTCTGTGACCCCATGGGTTGCTCCTGCTTCTTCCCACACTCCAAAGACATTGAGGTTTGTAGGTTAATTGGCTTCGGTAAAATTGTAAGTTGTCTCTAGTGTGTAGGATAGTGTTAGTGTACAGGGTGATCGCTGTTAGACACAGATCTGATGGGCCAAAATGTGTGTTTCTGCACTGTATCTCTAAAGTGTAAATACCAAAGAAAATGTGCAGAGGCATAACGCGGAGGAAGGAATACACCACCTCATGAACTACACACAGTGTCAAACACCTCCTGCCCCATTTGTGAAAGAGTCCCTGGTTCCCACATTGGCCTCACTGTGCCACCATAGACCGCACAGAATCAGAGTAGATGCAAGAACCCTCAACCCTGGGAGATAGCCTCAGAAGAAGAGGAGAAACTCACAATTCAGAGCCACTGTCTGTGTCGTCCTTGCCATACACTGATACCCCATAGAATTTCCTGTCGATTGAAAGGACGATTATCACCACCAGTGCAGGCAAGCCTGTGAACACACAACGGAAGGGAAATATGAAGTCATAGAAACATACAGCACAGAAACAGGCCCATCATCCCAACACGACCATGCCGACTAAGGACCCCATCAAAACTAATCCTATTTGGCCATAAATGACCCACATCCCTCTAAACATTTCTATCTACATACCTATCCAGATACCCATTAAATGTTGTTATTATAGCTGCCTCAATCACTTCCTTTAGCAGCTTGTTCCATTATGCACCAGCCTCTCTACGAAAATGTAGCAGGCAGCGAAGGCAGTGACGTGAAGAAAGCAAATGGCATGTTGGCCTTCATAGCGAGAGGATTTGAGTATAGGAACAAGGAGGTCCTACTGCAGTTGCAGGGCCGTGGTGAGACCGCAACTGGAGTATTGTGTGCAGTTTTGGTCTCCTAATTTGAGGAAGGACATTCTTGCTATTGAGGGAGTGCAGTGTAGGTTCACCAGGTTAATTCCCGGGATGGACGGACTGACATATGATGAAAGAATGGATAGACTGGGCTTATATTCACTGGAATTTAGGATGCGAGGGGATCTTATAGAAACATATAAAATTCTTAAGAGATTGAACCAGCTGGATGCAGGAAATATGTTCCCAATGTTGGGGGAATCCAGACTAGGGGTCACAGTTTGACAATGAGAGGTAGGACATTTAGAACTGAGATGAGGAAAATTGTGAGTTGTGAATCTGTGGAATTCTCTGCCACAGAAGGCAGTGGAAGCCATTTGACTGGATGTTTTCAAGAGAGAGTTAGATATAGCTCTCAGGGCTAATGGAAGTAAGGGATCTCGGAGAAAGCGGGAATGGGGTACTTATTTAGGATGATCAACCATGATCATATTGAATGGCGGTGCTGACTTGTTTCTATGTTGCCCCTCAGGTTCCAACTAAATATTTTCCCTCTGACTTTAAACCTATGCTCTCTAGTTCTTGATTCACCTCCACTAGTGCAAAGACTCTGTGCATTCTTCCTAAAGGGGCTGTCCCACTGCGGTGACCTAATCCGTGAGTTCAGACGAGTTTGCCCTTGACTCATACTCGCAGCATGGTCGACATGAGGCCCTAGGAGGTCTTTGTGACTCTCCTTCATGCTCGAGAGTAGTCCCCGTGTACTCGAGGCCTCAGCTAGGTCGTGGCATATTTTTCAACATGTTGAAAAATGCCCGCGAGTAAAAAAAGGTCGCCATGGAAAAAATCGATATTTTTTTTACTCGTTGGTTTATTCGAGGTAGGTAGTAGTAGGTCGGCATGTTATTCGTAGGGAATCGAGGGTAGTCGAAGGCAATCGAAGGTAGTCGGAGGTAGTTGTAGATAGTCTTCAACATAGTCAAAAGGAGGTCAAAGGAGATCGAAGGAGGTCATCTTCACTCTCCATTATTCGGTGTCTGATTTTCCCGAAGCTAGTCGAAGCTAATCGAAGCTAGTCTTCAACATAGTCAAAGGAGGTCGAAGGAGGTCTTTCACATAGTCGAAGGAGGTCTTCAACATGACACTTTTTCAAACTCTCCTAAACTCGCCAATCAGGTCGCCGCAGTGGGACAGCCCCTTAACTATCCCACTCATGGTTTCCAACACTATAATATCACCCCTCAGCCTCCTGCACTCCAACAAATAAAATCCCAGCCTGTCCAATCTCTCGCTGTAGCTCAGGCCCTCAAGTCTTGGTAATACCTTTGCAAATCCTTTCTGTCCCCTTTTCCAGCTTGAAGACATCTTTCCTATAGCCGGGTGACTAAAGCTGAACACAATACTGTTGTCTCACCTATGTACTGTACAAGTGCAACATAACATCTCAACTTCTATAATTAATGCCCTGACTGATGATGGCCAGCATGCCTTTGGAGAATAATATATCCAGCCCAAACTGCAAATCTGGAAGAACAACATCACTTCTTTAGATCAGATGTCCGTTCACAGCACAAACTGGAACTGAGAACCCTGCAAGAAAGTTTCACTCTCTGTCTGTCTGACACACTCAGTTATTTTTTATTCTCAGGATACTAGTGTTGCTGGCAAGGCCAGTATACATCACCAGTTCCCAGTTGCCATTGAGAAGGTGGTGGTGTCATACCTTGTTCATCCACTGCCTTCCAAATGGTTATAATATGGAGACTTCAAACATGTATGTTTCTATGTTCTGTTTCTATGTAGGCCCAGCAACCAAATTAGGATGGGGTGCGATGGTGAAATGGTATGTGGGTGTGATGGTGTGTATTCAGTGAGTGATGGTTGTGAGGAGTGAGGGTATGTGATAGTTGTGATAGTGAGATGTAGTGGGATAGTGTGCGATAAAATCACAGTTTAAGGATAAGGGGGAAATCTTTTAGGACCGAGATGAGGAAAACATTTTTCACACAGTGAGTGGTGAATCTCTGGAATTCTCTGCCACAGAAGGTAGTTGAGGCCAGTTCATTGGCTATATTTAAGAGGGAGTTAGATGTGGCCCTTGTGGCTAAAGGGATCAGGGGGTATGGAGAGAAAGCAGGTATAGGATACTGAGTTGGATGATCAGCCATGATCATATTGAATGGCGGTGCAGGCTCGAAGGGCCGAATGGCCTACTCCTGCACCTATTTTCAATGTTTCTATGTTTCCATGATAGTGTGTGATTGTATGGGTGTGTGATGGTGTGCGCGGTGTTTCATAGTGTGATGCTATGTGATGGTCTGATGATAGGTGATGGTCTGATGATATGTGAAGGTGTGAGATAGTGCGTGATCGTGTGTGGTGGTGTGATGGTGTGCGATAGTGTGAGATGTGGGATTATGTGTGGTGGTGGATGGCTGTCACTACGTGATAGTGTGTGATGGTGTGCAATGGTTTGCAATCGTGTGTGATTATGTGTGGTGGTGGATGCTGATGTTTTATGGTGTGTCCCCGTGTGATAGTGTGATGGTGTGTGCGATGGTTTGCAATAGTGTGGGAAAGTGTGAAATGGTGTGGGAGTATATGGTGGTGGGTGCTGATATGTGATAGTTTGTGATTGTGTGAGATTTGTGAGGGTATGTGAAGGTGATTGATGATGTGATGGTCTGATGGTGTATGATGACGGTGTGTTGTGATGTGTGATGGTGTGGATGGCGTATAATGGCATATGAGTGTGTGATGATGTGCGATGGTGTGTGTTGGAGTGCAAGGGTTTTTCTTAAACAAGGATGTTTGATGGTGTGTTGAGGTTGTTTGATGCTATGACGGTGTGTGATGATGGGGTGTGTGAGGGAGTTTGATAGTGTAACGGTGTGTGATTAAGCTATGTGAGGGTGTTAGAGGGTGTGGCGCTGTGTGCTGGTTCGTGATGGTTTGTGAGGGAGTGCGGGAAAGTGGGAGGGTGTGATGGTGTATGATAATGTTGAGGTTCGATGGCGTGTAAGGGTGTTTAATGGTGTGATAGTATGTGATGATGGTGTGTGATAATGATGTGTGATGATGGTGTGTGATGATGGTGTGTGATGATGGTGTGTGATGATGATGTGTGATGATGATGTGTGATGATGATGTGTGAGGATGTGTGAGGGTGTGTGAGGGTGTTTGATGGTGTATGATGGTTTGTGAGGGAATGCGGGGAAGTGGGAGGGTGTGATGGTGTATGATAATGGTGAGGTGCAATGGTGTGTACGGGTGTTTAATGGTGTGATGGTATGTGATGATAGTGTGTGATGATGGTGTGTGAGTGTGTTCGATAGTGTGATAGTGTGTGGTGGTTTGTGAGGAGGCGAGAGGAAGTGTGAGCATGCGATGATGAATGATGATGGTGCGGTGTGGTGTGATGAGGGTGGGTGGTGCAATCTTGCCGCCACTTGTTAACAAAGGTCACACATTTGTTGAAAAACCCTCAGCGTCACTGCAGTGCATTCTGAAGATAGCAACTTGCATTCCTGTCCTTCTGCCTTCCATTTTAAGCCTTTTGATTATTTCCTATTCATGAAATTTGTTATGGTCATGCACATAAACTTCAAAATCTTTCAGCACCTCCACTGTATCTAGCATCTCACCATGCAGCAAATGCTTCCATCCTACTTTGTCATCCAAGTGGAGTCCACACCTCAAAATCTATTAGCCATTGTTTTGAGTATTTGCTTCGTCCAAGGACATTACATTATATTTTAATGTTTCCATCTACACTACTTACTTTGCCTATTCTAGAATCTTCGATAAAATTGATCCATATTTTCAAATCCTGCCATCTAAGAATTTTATAAAAGTGGGGAAAAGTTGTGGCCCTGACGACACTTTTTGAAGATCAACAAATGTTGCATCTTGCCCATTATCCCAACTCTCTGATTAAACTCTCTCCTGGATAAGCATAATCTGAAATGCTGTTGCATTGCGTATAAGAAGCCATGAGACATAGATCTCTGGAACTAAGAAATAATTGAAACAGGCAAAACAGACATAAGAATGAAAGAGGAATAACAGAAACAGGTACAGCCCAGAAACAGGCAAACCGAGCAACAGGCAGAACAAAAGAACAGATGGAGTAGAAACAGGTGGGATAATGAAACAGGTGAAACAGAGAATAGACAAAGCAAGAAACAGGTCAAACAGGGGAACAGACTGAACAAGGAAACAAGGAAAACAGAGGAATGGGCAGAACAAAAACACAGGTAGTCTGAAAAAGGGTCTCAACCTGAAATGTCACCCATTCCTTCTCTCAAGTGATGCTGCCTGAGTTACTCCGGTTTTTTGCGTCTATCTTCAGAATAAACAAAGAAACAGGCGGAACAGAGATACCACTGTGACAAATGCTGTGATTCAAGGCAATCTTTGGTGGATTATCACAGCCTGATTATCCTGGAGGTGGGAGCACAATTCACTTTGTATTTCAGTCTTCTTCCTGACATGCGTTAACAGATGGGAAGATAAAGGAACACGCAGAAGAAAGAAACAGGCGGAACAAAAACGGGAGTTAAAGAAACAGGCGCAACAGAGACACAAGCGAGACGGACTTACCCCAGCCGATGATGCAGAATTTGAGCATGTACTTTCTGATGTAGGTATTGAAGACCTTGACCAGGGCGATGTACATGTGAACTGCTTCGAGCCCCATCCAGGTGAAGGAAGCCAGCAGGAAGAAGTGAAGGAGAACCGCAATGGCAACGCACAGCCCGGCGATGTTGAACGACGCTAGCCAGCCGTTGATCAGGAAGATAAAGTTCAGGAAGAAGAGCGAAGTGCTGAGATTCATCAGGATCTTTGACGGATAATCACGACGCAGTTTCCTGGAGGAGGCAGGGCGATGGTTAATTCACTTCTTACTGCGTTATCTCCTCCAATCTACTCATGTTTGGTGTTAATGTTAATGTTCTTATCAGATCATAATTGTGACCATATTTCAGAGCCCCACAGTACCTTTAGATGTCCTAGAAACATAGAAACATAGAAAATAGGTGCAGGAGTAGGCCATTCGGCCCTTCGAGCCTGCACCGCCATTTGATATGATCATGGCTGATCATCCAACTCAGTATCCCATCCCTGCCTTCTCTCCATACCCCCTGATCCCTTTAGCCACAAGGGCCACATCTAACTCCCTCTTAAATATAGCCAATGAACTGGCCTCAACTACCTTTTGTGGCAGAGAATTCCACAGATTCACAGACTCTCTGTGTAAAAAATGATTTCCTCATCTCAGTCCTAAAAGTCTTCCCTCTTATCATTAAACTGTGACCCCTAGTTCTGGACTTCCCCAACATCGGGAATAATCTTCCTGCATCTAGTCTGTCCAACCCCTTTAGATATCCTACATGAAACAAACGCAGGAGGAAATGGGCAGATGCATTTCCCCCGATGCTCTGGCTTATTTTTAAAGAGTTACAGCACGGAAACAGGCCCTTTCGCCCACAAAGTCCCCGCTGACCAAGTTCCCCGCACATTAACACTACCCTACACACACTAGGGACAATTTTACATTTATACCAAGCCAATAAACCTACAAACCTGTACCTCTTTGCATTGTGGGACGAAACCAAAGATCTCGAGAAAACCCACACAAGGCATGGGGAAAACGTACAAACTCTGTGCAGACAAGCACCCGTAGACAGGATCAAACCCGGGTCTCTGGCGCTGTAAGGCAGTAGCTATACTGCTGTGCCACCATGCTTCCCGCTTCTTCCCACATCCCAAAGATATGCCAGTGGATTGGTTAATAGGCCACTGTAAATGCCCCCTAGTGTAGGTGGGTGGTGGGATATTTGGATACTGGTGGCAATTGATGGGTTGGTGAGCATTTGGCAGAGAGAACTAGTTGCAAGGGAATATGTGAGGAAGTGGGACTGATGGGATGGAGCCGAGAGCTGGCATAGATACAATGGTCTGAATGGGCTTCCACTGTTTTATAAGAACTAATAAAACAGAAATTATTTGGCCCTCATGCCTCTCCCACTAGTCAGTGAGATCACAGCAGACTCTAATATGGACCATGATCTCACTGAAATAGTTGGACACACACAGGCACGGCACAGCCACACACAAACAAACATAACCGCATGTGCACACACTAGCGCACACACAGAAACAGAAATATACACACACCGACATTTTAGTTTAGTTTAGAGATACAGCGTGGAAACAGACCATTCGGCCCACCTGGTCCGCGCCGAACAGCTATCCCCGCACATTAACACTATCCTACACACACTAGGGACAATTTTTACATTTACCTAGCCAATTTACCTACAAACCTGTACGTCTTTGGACATAGATGGACAGGAAGATGTGTATACATATAAGTTTACACACATACAAACAGGCACATACACATAGACAATCACACACACACAGGTACAGTTACACAGTGCTTATTTGTGACAGTACATCCGGTATGGTATACCAATGCATCTAAAAGGTTGAAAACTGGATGTTCGTACAGCAGTTAACAGTGTTGTGTGAACTATTTCATGCTTACCGGCACCTTTATGTCTACAATAAAACCACTGCAGATACAGATTTTATTTTTGCCAAGCACACCAGGTGGAATGAAAGGTTTTGTTCACATGAAGCTCATACAGTAAACAGTATACGTACGGCAATAATAAATATAACATTAAGTGCAAGGCTGAGTGTAAAACAGCAGAATGGTGCAAGATTGTAGTGCAAAAGCCGAGTGGTGCAAAATATAATTAAAGTAGTGACAGAAGTAATTGGTTCAGAAGTCTGATCGCAGTGGGGAAGAAGCTGTTCTTAAGTCTGGATGTCTGAGGTTTATCATGTATCTTCTCCCAGAAGGTAGAAGAGAGGTATAAGAGAGACAAGGAAATGACAAGGCATCCTTGGTGATACCTCCAGCCTTCCTGATGTGATACGGTACGATATGATGCGATAGAACTTTCAACAGTCAAAGGTCAAAGGTCCGTTTATTGTCACGTGTACCATTTAAGGTAGAGTGAAACTCGAATTATAAAACACAAGATACATGAAACATGAAATTAAAGTGACTAGTGGAAAGTCCAGGCTTTGGGATGTGCAAAGATTGGGGAGGGGGGAGGGGGAAGGGGAGTCAGTCTACCCCACGATAGAAGGGGGAGGAGTTGTACAGTTTGATAGCCACAGGAAAAAAAGGATCTCCTGTTGCTATCTACACTATGAAGATGGACTGGATAGAAGGAAATGACGCGCCTGTGAGAGAGAGAGAGAGACACACACACGCACGCACACGCACACGCACGCGCGCACACACACACACACACAGTAGGATCCCTACTGATCCAAGCCGGTGACACTGGAGAGCATAGAAACATAGAAACATAGAAAACAGGTGCAGGAGGAGGCCATTCGGCCCTTCGAGCCAGCACCGCCATTCATTGTGATCATGGCTGATCATCCCCTATCAATAACCCGTGCCTGCCTTCTCCCCATATTCCTTGACTCCACTAGCCCCTAGAGCTCTATCTAACATGAGACAGACGGGGTGTACGACAAGCTTCCGATGGTCAGTGCCTCTCCATCCCTTACCTCAGTAAAGTTTCCCATGGTTTCACCATCACCCCTCCCCCACCATTATCACTACATCAGGGGGAACTTTCTAAATATTATCTCAGCAGATGGTGAGTTCATCTATGAAGAACAGGTAGAAGAAAAGGTGACCCTGTCCTCACCCTTCGACCCCCTTCCTTACACTGACCCAATCCCGACTGTGTCACAGTGTCCCAATCTACCAAAGTCGGGTTTCACTCACTCGAACGCCACGTATGTGAGAAGGGTTGTTGCCGAGAAGATGGCTGAGATCCCACATCCTATGTGAGTGATGAAGGTCAGGATCTTCGTATTAACCGCATCGATCTTTTGAGCCGACCCTGAGATGTCCTGCAGGAGGAAGAAACCGATGATACATAAAGAATAACTACAGACTGTAATTAGGCCGACACCCTGCCCTCTTCCTACAGGTGAAAGTGCAAATGGGAACTAGCGCAGTAAGGAGGGGGTGATACTTGAACAAAGAATGTATATCATTACATTGAACAGTGACTCCACACGGAGTGTAGAGAGAAGAAAAGCCATTCTTCCAGCTGACCAATTTTTAATTTGAAAGAAGGAAATGCTTGGATAACTCGTTATATTGGACTATAGGGAGGGGCGTTGTGATATGTTGTCCATTATTGCTGATTATCTGCTATAACCAAACAAGGGATTCGTTCAAACCATGAAATGAGTTGTTTGCAAATACAAAGTTATTTTACCAGCTAAAATTGAACTTTTGCTACTGTGAGCTAAAAATATTAAATATTAAAGGGTGTTTGTTTTATTGTTTAATCGAGTATCGTTGCACACGTGACAATCAAAGCAATTGCTTGTCAATTTCAAAGTTGTCTACAGTGTTTTTAAAGAGACAGTGGTGTCTGATTACCACTATAACCAAAATCCATTCTAAACAGGTCTGTAACAATGAGGTTTAATGGAATTTTAAGTACAATTTCTAGACAACCCAACAGCTAGTGAAGTACGGTTCATATTTTCATTTTTCTTTGCCACTTCAAAGGAGGCTATTTGGCTAATTGAGTTCAATGGGAAGGATGTGATTACATTGCAGAGAGTACAGAGGAAACTCACTGAGATGTTAACTGGATTGAAGGACTTTTGTTGTTGGAAAGATTGGATAGGCTTGTTTACCAAGGAGCGAATGTGGCTACATTTTACCTGACAAAGGTATGTCAGATTATATGAGGCATAGATAGAGTAGATAGTCAAAATCTTTTTGGTAATGGTATCAGGAACAAAAGGACATAGGAATGAGGTGGGAGGAAGGAGTTTTAAAGGTAATTTGAGGGAAAGGTTTTGTTTTAACGTAGAGAGTGGTTGATGGCTGGAATGCACTTCCAAAGGAAATGGTGGAATTAAACATAATCATTACGTTCTGGAAGTATTTTGACTGGCACTTAAATAGGCAAAACTGGAGAGAGGGAACAGGTGTTGTTTCAGGTTGATACTCTTCTGAAGAAATTCTTGACCCGAAACGTCACACATTCCTTCCCTCCAGAGATGCTGCCTGTCCCGCTGAGTTACTCCAGCATTTTATGTCCATCTTCCGTGTAAACCAGCATCTGCAGTTCCCTCCTACATACTTAAATGGGCAAGGCAGCTTCAGAGAGGTCCGTTTCAAGAATTTGTTAACAGCGAGTAGAAGTTTTGGGGTTAAGGTTTGGGAAAAACAAAATTCACACAAACTATGAATTTGCGGATTTTGGATCAAGACACAACTCAGGACTTGACCGCCCAAATAGCCAATCAAAAACTGATTAGTTGCTCATTTAGCTTACTCTGATAGTTCCATTGTCCTGCGGTATCTGGCATCCCTCGACATAAAAAGAGATTCTTACCAGCAGTATTCCAAAGTGCGTGAGGTGGTTGCACAGACAGATGGTTTCATTGGCGCTGGACCTTGGATCGGCGCGACATCCTTGAGTGTTCCAGCCACCACTGTCGTCTGCCAAAGGAGGAGTTCAAAGTTGAGGAAATGGTACAAAATTCCAACTGGGCTCGAGCAGCCTTCATGGAGGAAGGACGTTTCCCTCTGTGAGGATTGCAGTTATGGAATAAGGGATAGGTCTGAGATGGTGAGAAATATCCTCACTCTGGGATGGCAAACATCTCTACCACAGAAGGCAGTGGAGGGCGTCAATGACTACATCGAAGAAGGAGGTGATGGTGGTGAATCTGTGGAATTCTTTGCCACAGAAGGCTGTGGAGGCCAAGTCAATGGATATTTTTAAGGCAGAGATAGACAGTTTCTTGATTAGTATGGGTGTCAGGGGTTATGAGGAGAAAGCAGGAGAATGGGTTGAGAAGGGAGAGATAGATCAGCCGTGATTGAATGGTGGAGTACACGATGGGCCAAATGGCCTAATTCTGCTTCTATCACATGAATTTATGAACATGAGATGGATACATTCTGAGGCGCAAAAAGAGTTGAAGGAAATGTAGTAAGGAGTATGGTTCAGACATAATCATGTTGGATCGTTGGATGGGCTGGAAGGGCTGAGTAGACTGTTGTTCCATGTTACTGTGATCCTGCATCAGAAGGTGTCAGAAGATGGTTTAATCCAACACCACCACTGGAACCTATATGGCATATTGTATGTAGTTGTGATTGTCTCATAACAGCTTCTTCCCCAATGTTTGCAGCCTCCAGAATATCAGCTACTCCATTTATCAAGAAACCATCGTCTCAGTGTTTACAGACCTCAAATGTCATTAGGATCATGGCTGTTGAGTGCACCATAGGTGGAGGGGAGCACATGACCTAAATGGACAAGTTGGGCTGAAGGGGTAGGGTTGCTGCCATACAGCGCCAGAGACCCAGGTTTGATCCTGACTATGGGTGCTATCTGTGCGGAGTTTATATGTTCTCCCTATGACCGTGTGGATTTTCCCCAGGTGGTCAGTTTTTCTCCTGCACTCCAAAGGTGTACAGGCTTGTAGGATAATTGGCTTCGGTAAAGATAGTAAATTGTCCATAGTGTGTAGGATAGCGCTATTGTACGGGGATCGCTGGTTGGCGCAGACTGGATGGGCCGAAGGGCCTAGTTAGAGTCTGTAACTCTAAACTCTAAACAAAAGTAACTTGGATTTGCATCTGTTGTGCTAAAGAGACCATAGTCTTAATTCAGGACAGTTGCTTATTAAAACAATGGAAAACACTTACTGTTCAGTGTTAAATCCCAGAAGGCACAGAGTGGCTTAAACGCCTCCTGTTAAAGAAACAAGAATTCAGATGAAAGTTTCCACTTCTTTACAGTGTTGAAAAGAACATTAAACTTGCATCATTAATGTGGTATATTTTTCAAGAGTAAAAACAGCAAGTAAAGTATAGGCTTTTGGATGTGGAGAGGGTGTTTCCATTAGTGGGAGAGCCTGGAACTAGAGGTTATAGCCTCAGAATTAAAGGATGTTCTTTTAGGAAGATGAGGAGAAATTTCTTTAGTCAGAGGGTGGTGAATCTGTGGAATTCTTTGCCACAGAATGCTGTAGAGGCCAAGTCAGTGGATATTTTTAAGGCATAGTTTCTTGATTAGTACGGGTGTCAGAGGTTATGGGGAGAAGGCAGGAGAATGGGGTTAGGAGGGGGAGATAGATCAGCCATGATTGAATGGTAGAATAGACTTGATGGACCGAATAGCCTAATCCTGCTCCTATTCCTTATGCCCGTATGACATGGAGGGCCTGACAGATGTTTCCAATGGCGCGGGAGTCTCATCGGTAATGGACATTTAAATTTTTATAAAGAAACTATTGTTTAAAGCAGAGGTGTGTTGGACCACATTGCAGTGGGCCATGAATATGGATTTCTCTACCCCAGAGGGTTGTGGAAGCTGAATCGCTGGTTATTTAAAGAGGAAGCTGATAAGTGTTTGAAAGGTCAGGGAATTGAGGGCCACGGGGAACTGGGATGGAAGAGAAGTTCAGACCAGCATAGATCACCCATGATCATATCAAATGGCGGGGCGGGGCTGAGTGGCCTACTCCTGCTCCTGTTTTCTTCCATGGGATAATAATTCCACACAACAAGTTCCCAAACAATACCAATATGATAATAACCTAATATTGGTTGATGGATAGCACTGGCCAGAGCACAATGGGCCGCTGCCCTGGTCTTCAGTGAACTCAGTTAGTAAAGTTACATCTGGAGACCTGACAATATTAACACAGGAACGTTACTCAAGAAAATATTAGTATAAGACCATTCTGCCCCTCAAGCCTGCCCTGCCCTACAATATGATAATGGCTGATCTATGCTGGCCTCAATTCCTCTTCCGAGTAAGTTCCTGGTAACCTTCTATTCAGTCTTTCAGAGTGACCTTAGTATAGTATCAGTTGCAAGGTTACCATATAACCATAACCATATAACCATAACAGCACGGAAACAGGCCATCTCGGCCCTTCAAGTCCGTGCCGAAACAAGTTAGTGCTGGACAAATGTAAGACCAAGATTCGGAGCAGTCTGCTCCACAATCTGTGAGTTGCCAGGGGCAGTAATGAAGGCATTAGACTGAAAAGAGTATTTATGAAGAAGGGTCTCGACCCGAAACGTCACCCATTCCTTCTCTCCAGATATGCTGCCTATCCCGCTGAGTTGCTCCAGCATTTTGTGTCTACCTTCGATTTAAACCAGCATCTGCAGTTCTTTCTTGTACAAAGAGTATTTATGATATCCTTTATTCCAAGCCTGAGCAAATCTCTGATCAACCAGCATTGGAATTCAGCAGGGAGTCTGAGGAGGAATTTAAGCTTGCCTGATTTTGAATAACATCTTCAATGTAATAGTTTTTTAAGAGGATATTTTTTTCAAGGAAGGTGTCCCCTTGCATTTCAGAGAGGGAATGATCTAGCTTGGGAGGATGTTTTCTTTTAAGTATTGAGGGTCAGGGAAGTAATTTGAGGTCACGAGAGAAGCATTGAGGGGCGGCAACTCAATGGACAGTACAAGCAAGGGTGACATGCAAAGTCTCAGTCAAGCTGGGATTTCTGGAGAAAAAAAAGGTTAAAAAGGTTGAAAAGTGACAACTTTACAAGATTGTGCACATGGGGAGCAGGACTGAGGATTTAAAGCTCACTCCTGGCACAATTGCCCCAAAAGTGCAGACAATTATATAATCCAGCAGAACTCGGCATGGAGATTTTGAAGACACAAAGAAATACTGGTTGACAGGAAAAGAAAATGCTGGAGTAACTCAGTGAGTCAGGCAGCTTCTTTGGAGAACATGGATAGATGGCATTTCGAGTCGAGACCCTTCTTCAGACTGAGACTGAAGATTTTGAAATTAAATTTTGCAGCACTGCCAATGACCTACATACAGCAGAGAAGAGCTGTGCCACTTGATGTTTGACTGCAGTGACACCCACTGATGGTTCCTGGTATTGCATAATTAGACCAACAAATGATGGCTCATTGAGCTAAGTCAGGCTGGAGAAGATTGAATTTCCGATTACCAGGTGAGTGATGACTGGTTACTGAATAACCAGGCTGGTGACAGCTGGCTTGCCTAACAAACAGGTGACTCAAGAGACTGCAGATGCTGCAATCTTGAGCAAAAAAATAAAGTATTAGATGAACTCAGTGGGTCAGGCAGTATCTGTGGAGGGAAATGGACAGGCAATGTTTCAGGTCTGGACCGTGCATCAGGACTGTTTAAAAATAAGGGAAAACTCACTTAACAACAGCAATGTGCTTTCTTTCTCAATTTTTGGAACTCACGTTGTCACAGGGCAGTGGAAGCAAAGTCCTGAATATTTTTAAGGCAGAGGTAAGGAGATTTTTTCATTTTAGAGCTGTACAGAATGGAAACAGCCCTTCGTCCCAATCCATGCTGACCAAGTTGCCAAAGTGGCCTAGTCCCACTTGCCTGCATTGGCCCATAACTCTTCCAACCCTTCCAGGTACCCATCAAAGTGTTTCAAATGTTTATGGCAAGTAATTGTACTTGTCTCCACAGCTTGTTCCATGTACCCACTGCCTTCTGTGTGGAAAAGTTGCCCCTCAGGATCCTTTTAAATCTATCCCCTCTCACCTTAAACCCTACGCCCTCTAGTTCTTGATTCACGACCCTAGGAGAAAGAAAAGGCTTGTGCAAGTCGCCTGACCCTCTCCATGCTCCTCGTGGTTTTTTAAACCTGTTAGGTTGTCTTCCAGTCTCTTTCACTGCAGAGAAAATGGTCTAGCTTATCCAGCCTCTCATAAAAACTCAAGCCCTCCAATCCTGGTAACATTCTCACAAATCTTGATTTGCACCCTTTCCAGTTTAATGACCTCCTTCCTACATCTGGGCTGCTCTTCATAAGCAAGAAAGTTAAAAGCAAGTAGCAGTAGATGGGCATTGCGAAATTATGGTTACAATCAGGTCAGCCATAATTTGATTAAATAGCAGTACACGTGAGGGAGGCTAAATAGCTTGCTCCTGCTCTGAAGGCAAGTGTTCAAAAGGAATCTGGATACACACTTCAAACACCACTGAAGGAGCCTGGGGAGTGGGAGTAGCAGATTATTTGAGTGTACGACAGGCTCCACTGTGCTAGAGGGTGATGTATTAACACCTACAGCAGGTGAGGAGAAACATCACACACAAAAAAACAGTAAGAAGATTGACAAGACTATCTCAGGAATGCAAGGCACAGCCTGTAACAAGTATCACTGCCAGAGACGGCTCATACCTGAGGGTTCCTGTGTCTGATCCGGATCCTGACAGGTTCGGAGAGGTTACTGATGGTTATATTACCCACGCTGCTGGCCACCACAAAGCTCTGCAATTCGAATCCTCGCGTGTCCTGTCAAAGTAGACAAGTCCCAGTTAAATGGCCGGTGTGATGCAGTGTCACGGGGGTGCGTTCCTGGAGTGCTCCAGGCTGTGTCAGATGAAAACCGTGGACAGGCCGGGTAGGGGGGAAGGAGATAGTGGGACACCCATCATGTGCCCTGAGACCGAGGTGGCAGAGACAGGGGAAGGGCACAGTGGAGGGGCAGAGGGGCAGAGGGGCAGAATAAGAGAGGTGACAAACCTGACACTGAGAAATGCAGAGGATAGGAGGCGGATTGAGAATGATGGAGACTGGAAGATGGTAAAGGGTAAAGAAATAGGGAAAGAGAGAGAACAAGGTTGAGGGAGAGGGAAAGAGGAAGGGGAGGAGAGAGTGCGGAGAGGGGAGAAAGGGTAAGTGTGGAAATAGGAATATAGACAGGGAACTGAGAGTGGGAGAGGTTGAAGGAGATAGGGAAATGGAAGAGAGAAAACAGAATGAGGAAGATATAGATAGAGAGAAAGAGAAATACTCAGAAAGGAAATTAGTGAGAAAGATAGAAAGAGAACAAGAGAAAGAGGATACAAGTATATATTTGCCCATACACTCGGTGCTTACCTGGAAGAGTCCTGTCCTTCTGAAGAAGGCAAACTGGGCCCTGGACACAGCACTTGCCTCCTTTTCTGTCAGCTTCTCCAGCACACCAAGAGGCAGCTCAACTTCAGCCAGGCTGTCAGTCCGTGCTTTCCCGTCAAAAGTAACCTGTGCAACAGAAGGTGAGGGACATCAGTCACCCAGTGACAACAGTGGGCAGTGGTGGGCAGAGGGCAGAGAGGCCAGTTCTCTCTACCAAATGCTCACCAACCCATCAATTGCCACCAGTATCCAAATCTCCCACCACCCACCTACACTAGGGGTCATTTACAAAGGCAAAGGACAAAGGACATTTATTGTCACATACACCAATTGATGCAGTGAAATTTGAGTTACCATGCAGCACGCAAATAAGATAAACACCATACTTTAGAATTTAGCATACAACATAAAAATACATCCCCCCACAGCGGAATCAGCGTTTCCTACTGTGAGGGAAGGCACCAAAGTTCAGTCTCTTCCTCTGTTCACCCGTGGTCGGGGCCTATTGAGACCTCCGCAATCGCCGCTACGGTGGCCCGATGTTTTCAGGCCCTCGAACGGAAGAACACTCTCAGTGGCCCAGAGCCTCTGAATCGGCTGCTTCCTACCGGAGTCTGCGGCTTCCAAAGTCCACAGGACGAGCTGGGCGGAGATTCAACGCTGGCGACCTCGGCGAGAGATCCCAGTCTCCGTGATGTCAAAGTCAGGCCCTCAGCATCTGGAAAAGTCAGTGCTGCCAGCGGCTGGAAGCTCCCGCCGCCCGTGGCTGGAAGCTCCACAGACCACAGCTCCACGGTGTAGAAGTCGGCAGTCACAGCACTCCGGAGCTCCAACACGGCGATTCCTTGCAAGGCATCGCTCGCTCCGCGGTTGAATCCCGTGCTGCGCCGCTGCTGAAGCTGAGGCTCTGGCCTGTTTCAGCGCTGTATCCCTAAACTAAACTAAACTTATCGATCATCTATCCCAGCATTCTCCCCATCAATCAGCAGTCACCTGTTCTCCTACATTAAGCAGGGAACATTACCCTGAGGTAGGCATCTTGACCTCTGACCTCAATTCATCTTCCTAATCCCACCACTGTGCTTCTTTTTAAATAGAGAAAGTAAAATGAAATTGAATTTTTTCAAAACATAAAGCTATGCTGGAAACTTGAATTAAAAGGACAGAAAATGCTGGAAACACCCAGCAGGTCTGCAGTTTCTGTGGAAGGAGAAACAGATCCCTGGAGAGTTTGCCAAATTAAACTAATCCCTTCTGCCTGCACATGGGATGTATCCCTCTATACCATAGACACAAAATACTGGAGTAACTCAGCGGGACAGGCAGCATCTCTGGAGAGAAGGAATGGGTGACGTTTCAGATCGAGACCCTTCTTCAGACTGATGTCAGGGGAGTGGGCGGTACAGGGATAGAATGTAGTCGGAGACAATCAGACTAGTCAGAGAACTGAGAAGGGGGAGGGGATGGAGAGAGAGGGAAAGCAAGGGCTATTTGAAGTTAGAGAAGTCAATGTTCATACCGCTGTGGTGTAAGCTACCCAAGCGAAAAATGAGGTGCTGTTCCTCCAATTTGCGCTGGGCCTCACTCTGACAATGTAGGAGGCCCAGGACAGAAAGGTCAGTGTGGGAATGGGAGGGAGAAATAAAGTGTTGAGCAACCGGGAGGTCAGGTAGGTTTAGGCGGACTGAGCGGAGGTGTTTAGCAAAACGATTGCCGAGCCTGCGCTTGGTCTTGCTAATATACAGGAGTCCGCACCTGGAACAGCGGATACAGTAGATGAGGTTGGAGGAGGTGCAAGTGAACCTCTGCCTTACCTGAAAAGACTGTCGGGGTCCTTGGACGAAGTCAAGGGGGAGGTATAGGGGCACGTGTTGCATTTCCAGCGGTTGCAGGGGAAAGTAACTGGGGCGGGGGTGGTTTGGGTGGGAAGGGACGAGTTGACCAGGGAGTTGGAGGGAACGGTCTCTGCGGAAAGCGGAAAGTGGTGGAGATGGGAAGATGCGGCTAGTAGTGGGATCCCATTGGAGGTGGCGATAAAATCGGAGGATTATTTGCTGTATGCATCGGCTGATGGGGTGGAAGGTGAGGACATGGGGGACTCTGTCCTTGCTATGAATGGGGGGAGGGGGAGCAAGAGCGGAGCTGTGGGATATCGATTTATACCTCTATACCATGCCTGTCCATGTGTCTGCCAAATGCCTCCTAAATGTCACTATCATTTCTGCTACCACCCTCGCTTGGCAGCGAGTTCCAGGCACCTATCATTCTCTGCGTAAAAAAATTGCCTCATCAATATCAATAGACAACAGACAATAGGTGCAGGAGTAGGCCATTTGGCCCTTCGAGCCAGCACCGCCATTCAATGTGATCATGGCTTATCCTTTAAACTTTCCCCTTCTCACGTTAAAGCTGGGCCCCTCTAGTATTTGACATTCCCTGAGAAAAAGACTATCTACCCTATCTCTGCCTCTCACTATTTTATACACTTTTATCAGGTCACCCCTCGGCCTCCAATGCTCCAGAGAAGACAATCCAAGTTTGTACAATCTCTCCTTACAGCTAATAAACCACTTCTGCAGCCTCTTCCAAGTCTCCACATCATTCCTGGTGTGGTGACCAGAACTGCACACAATACTCCAAATCTGGCTTAATCACCGTTTTATCCAGCTGCAATATGACTTTTCTAGTTTTATCCACAGATGCACCATAGAAAGCATCCTATCTGGACGCACCACTCAAGACTGCAAAAAACTGTAGAGTTGTGGCAAAACAGCTTCCTCCCACCAACCCGTTGATTTCATCTACACTTCATGCTACCTCAGCAAAACAGCCAACATAATCAAGAACTACATACCCCAGTCATTTTCTCTTCTCCTTTCTCCCATCAAGCAGGAAATACAAAAGCATGAAAGCATATACCACGTTCAAGAACAGCTTCTTCCCCACTGTTCTCAGACTCTTGAAAAGTCCTGGCACTTACAAAGAATGCCCAACCAATCTCATTGCGGCCCTTGCCCTTAAAAAAAAATCAGTAATACTCTGTAGCTCCACACAGTAACACTGTCATCTGCACTCTGGCATTTTTCTCATCGCACTACATATTGTATGTGTAAAACTTGATTGTATACATGTGGAGTATGATTTGACTGGATGGCATGCAAACAAGGTTTTTCACTGTATCTCGGTACACGTGACAATAATAAAACCAATACCCACAAAACCAATAACCCCAATCTTTCAATCTACCCCTTGCAGCACTCACAAGTTTTTATCTGTGTGTTCTCCATCCCTGTAATTCTACACTCTGTCTTCTACGACCAAGCTCGTTTTGGTTCCAATTTTGCAAAATCACCATGGGATCCATGAGGCAAAATCTTCAGGAGCAGCTTACCTTGTCAAATGCTTTAATGAAGACCATACAGCCAACATCCATTGCCTTACCTTCATCATTCTCCTATTTAATTGCAGCAAAGCAGTGTTGTTTATTTTACAGTAAATATATTCTGCCACGTGCAAATTTCGTTTAGAGATGCAGCGTGGAAACAAGGCTCTTCGGCCCACCGAGTTCGTGGTGACCAGCGATCCATGCACACTAGCACTATCCTACATACTAGAGAAAGTTTAATTTTTTTAATCCAAAGCCAATTAACTTACAAAACTGTACGTCTTTGGAGTGTGGGAGGAAACCGTAGCACCCGGGGTAAACGCACGCGGTCACGGGGAGAATGTATAAATTCCATTCAGACAGCACCCGTAGTCAGGATTGAATCCAGGTACCTGGCACTGTAAGGCAGCAACTCTACCGCTGTGCCACCGTGCCGTCCATTACTTAAAAAGGACGGGGGATGGTCTCCAGTGTCTGTCCCACCCTTTGCTGATATCTCACCTCCAGTTCGGACTCTCCATTCTGAGACCCCACTCGGAAGGAGGTCCCATTGTAGGTCTGAGCATCGATGGCGGAGATCCCAATGGCCAGGTTGAGGGTGGAGATGTTCACTGATGGTCCATCGAAGATCATCTTGGCCGTCAACGCGTCCACTGTCCTCAGAGCCCTGTGGGTGAAGGAAAAGCAAACATGGTTTTGAAGCAGGCACAGCCTGAGACTCTTCAACCCAGCCGAGAGTTGGAGAATTGGACGCTGGAGGAAGGCGGAGACATCAGGGTGGGCTCAGAATTGGGTGAGGTGTGGGTGCAAGGGTGGGAACGAGAAGCCTCTGCTGTGGACAAACCGCTCAGCATCACCAAGGAACTTAGTGGCTCAAGCAACATCTGTGAATGGGACATGAATTGACAGCATTGACAGGTCATGGCCCTGCATCAGGACGAGGTTGAGCAGCAACTGTGGGAGAGACAGTTAGTTATTTTCTCCAGATCCACCATCTCTTGTGTCCCCATTAGAGATTTGCTCTACATTTTTAGGAGACTATTAGAACTTGGGGCGGTCTTATAGAGATGGGCAGGAGACTTGACATGGTAGATGTCGAGATGTATTAATTCGTCGGGGGTCTCGAACAAAGGGACAAAATGAGGGAACAGTCCTTTACAAATGAGGTGCATAAAAAAATCTTCTCAGACAGTGGGGAGCCCTGGGAATTATCTGTCCCGGTGGGGTTGTGGAGATTGGATAACTGGAGATTTTGAAATAGAAGTAGATACATTTTTGAAAGATCAGTGAATTGAGGGTTATGGGAAACAGGAACTGAAGAGGAATTGAGCCCAGCATAAATCAGCCATGATCACATTGAATGGCAGGGCAAGCTTGAGGGGCCGAGTGGCCTATTCCTATGATTTTTGTGTCCTCTAAAGAATGGCAACCTCACCTCGGGGCAGTTGATAAGCCCCAAGGGAGCACCTGATTTAGGTCAATTTAGGCTCCTCAGCACTGCTCCCTGGCTACTATTAGTTTCTTCAGATATTTTCAAGAGTAAAGAAGCATTCTCTGGTGTCTTGAGATTGAGCTTTGATTGAGCCAAGTGTATGTAAGCTTTGTGTTTGTGTGTTTGTTTATGGTGTGTATGTGTATATGTGCATATGCGTGTGTGAGTATGTGTGTGTACGTATGTGTGGCTGACTATGTGTGTGTGAGTGTATGTGTACGCATATGTGTGTGGGTATGCGTGTGTGTACGTGTGTGTACGTGTGTGTGTGTGTGTGTGTGTGTGTGTGTGTGTGTGTGTGTGTGTGTGTGTGTGTGTGTGTGTGTGTGTGTGGGAGGATGGGTGTGTGTATGTAGTGTGCAGTGTGTTTGTGTCTAATGTGATTTGTGCTTGTGTGTGTTGTGTACGTTGGCTCCCCTCTCACCCAACATCATAAGAATGGCACAGCTAGTAGAGTAGATACAGAGGCACAGGTTCAATCCTGACCTGGCCTTAGACATGTTCATGAATAGGAAAGGTTGTGAGTAATAAGCGATTACACAGGCAAATGCCACCAGCTCAGGAAGGTATCTTGGTCGGAATGGAAAGTTGGCTGAAGGGCCTGTTTCCCTGCAATACGACTCTAGATGTAAGAAGAAACTGCAGAAGCTGGTTTACACCGAAGGTAGACACAAAATGCTGAAATAACACAGTCTGGCAGCATATTTGGAGAAAAGGAATAGGTGACGTTTTCGGTCCAAATCCTTGTTCTGACGGGTTCTTCCGTCTGAAGAAGGGTTTCGACCCGAAACGTCACCTATTTATTTCCTCCAGATATGCTGCCTGACCTGCTGAGTTACTGCAGCATTTTGTATCTATCGTTTATGACTATAAAATAGAATGAATGTAGGATTAATATGGGTGGGTGCTTCATGGTCATTGTAGACTGAAAAGGCCGAAGGAGAGTGCCTGTAACCTCCTCTGTGCCACGTGTTCTCAACTGGCAAAGGAATAACCACACAATCAGACGCATCTACTGAGGGGCACTCACACTTGTGAAGATGCGGTGAGCGCGGTGTCCGAACTCGAGAGAATATTGGACAGGACCGTCAGAACAGTGGACGCCAAGGACGAGTTGATCTCAGCCACGATGACAATCTGATTCAGTGTATCCAACAGCTTGTCCACCTCCTCCCGGGTGAGGTTCTTGTCCGCAGAGTAGTCAAGGAGCTGGTTGGCCACCTGGGCCGCATTTTCTACAAGAAGCAACGGCCAATAGGTTACACAGATTCCAGCAGTGTGGCACCAAGGGAGAACGGGATGGAAGTTATGGAAAGGTCAAGGTGAGATCTTTGGGGACTAGTGTACAGGAAATGTGAGACCAAAGTGGAGCCATGGGAAATCAAAGCAACATCTTTGTAAGGGCAGTGTATGTATGTTTGTGTCTGTGTGTTTGTGTATGGTCAGGGATGTAGTGTATTTTTCTGATGGTCTGGGAGTGGAATTACTGTGGTTTATTTGGGGCCCTACATCTCAGGGTGGACATTGTCTATGGACCTGATGCGCTACAATGTGTTACAATGCTGAGAACTATATTCTACACCCTGTATCTTCCCGTTTAGGTATTACTAGAATATGTGGGACCCGTTGGGTCCCATGTTCACACGGGAGGGCTGGTCCTCCAACACAATATTTCACCTCTCCGCCAATTCCAATATTGGTGGCCAGTGGGGGGGGGGGCTTTCTGGAGTGCTAGTATGGGTGTTGTGGGCTGAAGGGACTGGTTTCCAGAGGGCTAGTATGGACATTGTGGGCCAAATGGATTCTTGGGGTGGCAGCTCAGTCACTCAAGCCTGATGTGCTGGCAGCTCACTCATGGCTGGTGGGCTGGTAGTTGACTCATGGCTATTCCTTGAAATTCCATTTCAAGCAGGGTGCAAGGCCACCGAATTCAAATGCAGTTTCCTACCACTTCAAGCAGGGTGCAAGGCCACCAAACTCAAGTGCAGCTTCCTACCACTTCAAGCAGGGTGCAGGGCTACCAATTTCAAGTGCAGTTTCATGCCACTTCAAGCAGGCAGCAAGGCCACCAAATTCAAGTGCAGTTTCATGCCATTTCAAGCAGGGTGCAAGGCCACCAAATTCAAGTGCAGTTTCATACCACTTCTAGCAGGGTGCATGGCCACCAAATTCAAGTGCAGTTTCATACCACTTCAAGCAGGGTGCAAGGCCACCAAATTCAAGTGCAGTTTCATACCACTTCAAGCAGGGTACTTGACCACCAAACTCAAGTGCAGTTTCCTGCCACTTCAAGCAGGGTGCAAGACCACCAAATTCAAGTGCAGTTTCATACCATTTCAAGCAGGGTGCAAGGCCACCAAATTCACATGCAGTTTCATACCATTTCATGTAGGGTGCAAGGCCACCAAATTCAAATGCAGTTTCATACCATTTCATGCAGGATACAAGGCCACCACATTCAAATGCAGTTTCATACCATTTCAAGCAGGGTGAAACCACCATAAAAGCACACATAACACCACATAAACACCACACTCACAGTTCAGTGACATTCAGTGTGTTCAGTTGATTCACAGCTCAGACAGAGTCGTGACCTCTCCCTCCCCCATCTTGCAGAGAATGAGCCACACCCACACTTCCAGGTTATATAACCCCTCCCCCTCCCATCGGACGGGGCGTGGCCTTCATGGCGTGATTGACAGGAGAGAGATTCTCAACATTTTTAAACACTAATAACACTTTTATTTTTCATTGATGGGAAGAATCCTCTGCACCTGATGAGCGGAGGGGGACTGAGTAAGATGCCCAAAAATCACAGCCGTAAGTGGTAGCGTTTTATCTAAAATCAATATAAAGTGCAAACAGGAAGTTGTCAAGTTTAGACTTTTAATCATTTGCCATTTCGAACCAACCACCACCAACAACCATTTGCAGTGCTTTATTTCGAACCAACCACCACCAACAATCATTTGCAGTGCTTTATTTCGAACCAACAACCATTTGCAGTGCTTTATTTCGAACCAACCACCACCAACAACCATTTGCAGTGCTTAATTTCAAACCAACCACCATTTGCAGTGCTTTATTTCAAACCAACCACCATTTGCAGTGCTTTATTTCAAACCAACCACCATTTGCAGTTATTTATTTCAAACCAACCACCATTTGCAGTGCTTTATTTCAAACCAACCACCACCAACAACCATTTGTGCTTTATTTCAAACCAACCACCACCAACCACCATTTGCTGTGCTTTATTTCAAACCAACCACATTTTCATTTTTAAACCACATTAAGGGCACTCAAGGTCATCTAAAAACACACTCATAGTTTAGTAGACATGTGTTCAGTGTTATTCACAGCTGAGACTGAGAGACGTGACCCTCTCGCTCCCCCATCTTGCAGAGACTACTTGAGGAAGGGGCGAGGCCTTCAGGAGAGAGAATCTCAACATTTTTTAAACACTAATAACTCTTTTATTTTTCATCGATGGGAAAAGTCCTCTTGTCCTGCACAGCGGAGGGGGACTCCTAGTAAGATGGCCAAAAATCACACCCATAAGTGACAGTGTTTTTTCTAAAATCAATATACAGAACAATAGGAAGTGGTCAAGATCAGACTTTTAGTAATATAGATTATGCTTGAGTTTGACTTTATTGTATTTATGTATGGTACATCTGACCTGTTTGGATTGCATGTAATACAAAGCTTTTCACAGTCCATCAGTACACGTGACAAAAATAAACCTAAATCTCAACCTAAAGGCTCGACAGTATTTTCTCATATTATTTTCTTATACTATTACCTCTTTATATGTTATCATATTAATAATTTCTCATTATGGGTGTGTGTGTGTGTTTCTGTGTGTGGGAGGGTGAGTGTGTCCGCGGAAAATCATCCGCATTTTCCAAAGTGTAAACCCTTGACAAAAATTGACAACATTTGTTTATTTCGCATTTTATGTTTATGTAATTATTTTATTTTCTCATATAAATTCCATAAGAGCACATTTTTATTTTGTATCTCCACTGGGATTAATTTCCATTAGCCAAATGGCTGTAATGCAGGGAACACTAATAATGTATATATAAGCATGTCTGCATATTTACCCTTTCATTCTGGTTTGCAATTAGTATTGCAAGTTGCACAAAATGACCTGGAAACTACTCTTAAGCATTTTTTTTTGTGTTGAAAGAGCATTGCGTATCACCCAAACACCGTTCTGATAAGTTCCACAGTGGTGTAGCTGTTTGAGCCATTGCATTACAGCACAAGCTTCTAAAGAGATATGGAAGGAAACAAGAGCACACTGGGCAAACCCACACGGTCACAAGGAGAACACACAAACTCTACACGCACAGCACTGGAGGTCAGGAATGAATCCAGCTCGCTGGAGCAGTGATGGAGCAACTCTACCAACTACGCTGCCCCAAAATCTGCCTTTGTACTTTCCGCTTCGATAGCTCAGAGTTTGGTGGCTCCCCTCTTACCCAACATCGACCTTGCATGAGAGAAAGGACAGCGAGGGACTTCACTGGCATTACCTGGAGATATCACTGGAAAGTCACTGCCGTTGGAGCTGATCGAACAGTTACCCATGTTAGGTGACTCCCAGTAAGACGTGTAATTCTGTATGTTTAAAACACTGTTGAGACAAAGAAAATATTACAATTGAAGGTTTGTTCATATCAGCAATGGATTGGAATGTTCGGTTCTCCCGTTGATTCATAAAGTCACACAGCAGGGACTCGGGCCTTTTGTCGCAACTTTTCCATGCCAACTAAGTTGTCAAACTGGGCAAGTCCCACTTGTCTATGCCTGGCCATATCCCTTCAAATTCTTCCTATCCATGTACCTGTCCAATTTCTTTCTTTCTTTTTAAAAACTTTTTATTGTTTTTTTTCTCAAAAACCCCCCAAAATAAAACATAAAAAACAGAGTAAAAAGAATAATGATAAACATAACAATGGTATTGATACATAGGGATCAGGATTACATTAATAACAGGTATAACCTAATATGAGACCAGTGTCAAAATACACAATGAATATAGACCCTCCATGTAAATATAGTTAAATCTTTAAAAGGAAACTTATCAATGTAAAAAAAAACACAAAGATAAAAAGACAAAAAGAAAAAGAAAAAAGGAAAAAACAAAACCCCCCTAAACAAAAGGAAAAAAAAAATTGATAATAAATATGAATAGAAATAAAATAAATAACAAAACAAAGAGCAAAACCGAATCTGAACTGAGAAATTCAACAAATTAAGTCTGTTTGTCGTCAAGTCCGTTCCACCCTATGAAGGTAAAATAATTTTTATAACGGTTAAAGAGGGAGCAATTTATGTTGTATGAAAGTGTTCAATAAATTTCCCCCAAGTCTTATCAAATTTAACCAAGGGTTCAACAATGTCACTTCTGATTTTTTCTAAATTTAAACATGATATCGTTTCAGAATACCACTGGAGTATGGTCGGAGGGTTGGAATCTTTCCATTTAAATAAAATAAATCTTCTGGAAATTAATGTGGTAAAAGCAATCAACCGATGGGCGGAGTGGGACAAATGAATAGAACCTAACATTGATAACCCCAAAATTGCAGTAATAAGATGAGGTTGTAAATCTATACCTAAGACTACAGAAATAGTATCAAAAATTTATTTCCAATATTTTTCCAAAAGAGGGCAGGACCAAAACATATGGGACAGTGATGCCACTTCAGAGTTACATCTATCACAGGTAGGATTTATATGACCATAAAAACGAGCTAACTTATCTTTTGACATATGAGCTCTGTGAACCACCTTGAATTGTATCAAAGCGTGTCTTGCACACATTGAAGAGGTATTAACTAATTGAAGAATCCTCTCCCATTTCTCTATAGATAAAGACATTTGGAGTTCTCTTTCCTAGTCATTCTTAATTTTATCAAATGTATCTATTTGTAATTTCAAAATCAACTCATAAATTCTTTCTTATTATGTTTTTTTTACAGTTGAACCCTTTCTGATAAGGGTTCAACTGTAAAAAAAATTAAAAAATTTCGGATTGATGAGGTAGCGGAAAAAGGGGTAGAGTAGCCTTCAAAAAATGTCTAATTTGTAAATATCTAAAAAAGTGTGAATTAGGTAAGTTATATTTATTGGAGAGTTGTTCGAAAGACATAAAACAACTCTCCAAAAACAAATCACGAAAAGCTACTAGTCCCTTCCTCTTCCATAACAAAAAGACTTGATCAGTACTAGATAGTTGGAAGAGAAAATTGGATAAAATAGGACTCGATAAGATAAAATCATTTAGTCCAAAAAACTTACGAAATTGAAACCATATTCTGAACGTATGTCTTATTATTGGGTTAGTCGTATATTTATTTAGTTGCAATTGTACCCACCACTATCACATTCTCTTTCAGCTTCTTCCACGCATGCATCACCCTTTGTGTGCTAAAGTTGTCCCTCAGGTGACTTTTAAATCTTTCTCCATTCACCTTAATCCTATGCCCTTAGTTTGAGACTCCCTTATCTAGAGTGCCTAGAGTTTTAGATTCCCTTACTCTGCAAGAAAGACTGTGACCATCCACCTTACGTACCCTAATCATAATTTCATATATTTCAATAAGGTTGCCTCAAACCTTTGTGCTCCAAGGAAAAAAATTATTTCAGGGACTTTGCAGACAAAGATCAGGGATATGGTGTATTTTTCTGATGGTCTGGGAATGGAGTTACTGTGGTTACTTCTGGGCTCAACATCTCAAAGTAGACATTGTTTATGGACTCGATGCGCTACAATGTGTTACAATGCTGAGAACTATATTCTAAACTAAAGCTTCCCCTTTTGGTATTATGCTTGAGTTTGACTTGATTGTATTTATGTATGGTACATCTGACCTGTTTGGATGACATTGGGTCCCTGTCGCACGGGAGGCCTGGTCCCCCAACGCAACCTATTCCCCAGTGCAATATTCCACCACTCAGCCATAGCCCCCACGGGAGGCCTGGTCCCCCAACGCAACCCGTTCCCCAACACAATATTCCACCACTCACCCATAGCCAACAACTGTGCAGGGGCTGCTCATTTCGCCTTATTCACCCTCCCTCATTTATAAACTTTTTAAAAATCCAATTGCACTTGCTAGCGCGCAGAACTCAGTGTACTGTGACTTTAAAAAAATTGCATTTGCACTTGCCAGGGCTGGCAGGACTCGGTGTACTTGGATAGCAACAATGTTGCGGGCAGGGCTACAATCCCATTGTGACATCACAGTTGTAAGCACAGGGAATCAGTTATTTTTTTCAATGTTTTTTGAGATTTTTGAACATTTTAATTAATAACTCGAGAAATAATGCATGAATTTTTCAGGTAAGGCGATTTTGGACTCCACGGGATAAATCTCTATCGGAATATGTAAAAATGTTACCGTTAGCGCATCGTTTTTTCGGGAAGATGTGATTACACACAAGCACAAACACACACGCATACAGACACATCCAAGATCAGACTTTTAAGTTCATAATAGATAATAGATAGATATTATTCATTTATCGTATTTTTATCTCATATATTTTCTTATTCTACTACCTCGCTATATATGCTCATATTGTTAATTTCTCATATTTTTATTTCATATTATATTATTACAATTGTCACACGACATTTGAACAGGTACTTTGATTAATTAAATTAAACAGCAAATAGACCCTGCAGCCATACTTGTCCACGCCAATCTAGATCACCATCTGTGTTAGCCTTAATTTCCTGAGTTTGGCATATAGGGAGGTTGCACGCAGTCGAGGTCACGACCCGTGACCCGTACTGTTCCCATGCAACGCTAACTGGAGTACACGCAGGTGAACTGCAGATAAGCACTGATCATGGCTTCCAATGTAACGGACCTGTTAAAAAACGCCGAAATAGTCAATTTTTGCGCTGTAAATAATTATGGAAATCGGGGTAAGCGTGAGAGACATTTATCCTACTTCCAAAAGTGAGGAGAAATGATTGTAGAGAGAGGCGACAGCTGAAGGGACAACAACAGCTAAAGTGGTTGGCGAACATTGGTCGTGCAGATATCAAGATTGAAAATATTGGGAATCATCGCGTTTGCTCACTGCATTTCATCAACAGTAAAGGGCCTGTCCCACGAGCATGCGACTGCATGCGGCAAGTGCGACCAAACCGGAAGCATGGGCCGCGCGGAGTTCGAGTGATCCCCGTACAGGGCCGGTCCCACCAGCATGCGGTGAGCGCGACCAAACCGGAAGCGGGTGCCGCTCGGAGGTCGAGTGAGTGACGTGAAGTTCGAGCGAAGTCCGCGTGTGACGTACGGCGTCAAGACGCTGTGCACGGCGTCGAGGCGGCTGCGGGCCGGCAGGACATTGCCGGCGGAAATTTTGAACAGTGTCAGTTTTTCGGAGCCCCGCACGATGTCGGGACTAGCTCCACACAACTCCATACGACTCTGGCGATCGAAGTGGGACTGGCCCCGCGAGGCCGTACGGCTCAAGCGAACACGTTAGGTCGCGCTTGCCACATGCAGTCGCATGCTCGTGGGACAGGCCCTTAAGGCATTATTTGTTTTTTTTCTTAATTCCTTTGGTATCTAAAAAGTTGCAGGTCATAAATCTGGCTGTAAAATGTTTAAATCGCCCATGGTTCTCAAGTGGGTTTTTACATGCAAAAAGAAAACGCTTCTGAAGCAAAATGTATCATTAAAAAAAAAATCGCAAACCATACATGGGTTTTGAATTACATTTTACTCAGATACAAGCCAAGGAATGGCATAATTGTTAGCTGTTAATTGGACATAATCAACCTCAGCAAATTGCCAATATCTTTGAAAGGGAGTGGGTATTTAAGCTGTCAAGACATTTTATTATTTGCCAAAGTATACCTCAATAGCATAATGATAGAAAACTTACTTTTCTACACACCACTCGTAAGTCTGGAGATTTTTGTAATGATAAATTTAGCTTCAGAAGCGTTTTCTTTTTGCATGTAAAGACCCACTTCAGAACCATTGACTATTTTAAAATTTTACAGCCAGATTTATCACTTCTGAAACTTTTTAGATACCAAAGGAATCAAGAAAAAACACAAATAATGCCTTACTGTTGATGAAATGCAGCGAGCAAATGCGATAATTGCCAATATTTTCAATCTTGGTATCTGCACGGCCAATGTTCACCAACCACTTTAGCTGTTGTTGTCCCTTCAGCTCTCGCTTCTCTCTACCATCATTTCTCCTCACTTTTGGAATTCTGAAGTAGGATAAATGTCTCTCACACTTACCTCGATTTCCACAATTATTTACAGCGCAAAAAATGACCATTTCGGCATTTTTTAACTCGTAAGAAAGTACGTGTTTCGTGTATTAACAGTACATGCTGGAAGCTGCCATGTACTCCACATGGATTGAGCTGCTCCGTGCGTCCCGCCCTTTGACCCGATGACCTTACGTGCAACCCCCCTATACCTTTCTAAACATTTCCTATCCATAATGCTGTTAAAATGCCTTTCAAACGTTGGAATTCTACCCACATTTAACACTTCCTCTGGTAGCTCATACCATACACACAACCCTCTATGGAAAAAAGCTGCCCCTCGGATCCAAGAGTAGAAATGTGTAGAGGAATACAGGCTTAATGCATGCAAATAGGATTAGCGTAGATAGGCATCTCAGTTGCATGGATGAGGTGGATCAAAGAGACTCCTTTTGTGCTGTATGATTCCAAGAATCTATGATTCGATTTTCACATATTTCCATAAGATATAGCAGGAGGCCCATGCCGGCTCTTACAGCAATCCTAGCAGTTCCATTTTCCCCACTTATTATTTGATGGATTCACTAAATAACACTGAGCTTGAAGAGTTAGATTACAAGGAGAGTTGTCGATTGCCGGTATTCACCCAATTAGAGGAATGTATGGCCATTCAGCCCATCATCCATGCTAGCCACCAAAGAGCGATCACAGTAAATCTAATATAAAAACCAATGTGTTCTATTGTCTGTATCCTTTTTTGAAGCAGCTTGGACATATGTAAGGAAATATACAGCACCATGAATGTGGCTTGACACAATTTAATAGTTGTATTTCAAATGTCTTTCTATTTTATAAACTGTACTTGAAGCATTGAAATAGCAAAACAATGCATCACGTAATTAAGATAAATATACAACAAAAATCAAAGCTTATGGGGAATGGCTCCAATCATGTAGGAAGAGAGAGGTGGAGGTACAGTGGGAAGATTATGTGTTTAGTTTAGTTTAGAGATAGTGTGAAAATAGGCCCTTTGGCACACTGAGTCCACGCCAACCAGCAATCTCCATACACTAGCACTATCCTACATACAAGGGATATTTTACAATTCTTACCGAAGCCAATTAACCTACAAACTCGTAAGTCTTTCGAATATGGGAGGAAACTGGAGCTCCCGGAGAAAACCCATGTGGTCATGGGGATAACGTAGAAATTCTGTACAGACAGCACCCATAATCAGGATCAAACCCGGGTATATGGCACTGTAAGGAAGCAACTCTACCACTGCACCACCATGCCTTTATAACTTTATGTAAAGCGTGCATTATTATTTACAGCATATTCCTCTCAATCTAGAAGAGTAAGGGTTGGTCTGATTGTGATAGTTAAGAACCTCATTTAGTCAAGACAGAATATGTATCTCCTCCAGTGGGGCAATTTAGATATACGTATGAAAAACATCAGGAAACATGACTTTCCATGAAGGATAATATGAATCAGTTGTACAATCTGTGGAGCTTGTAAGTCTGGTTGACAAGAGGAAATTGTTAAACGTTAGTTAGAAAAGGCAACAGAAAAATTTGCCTTAAATAGGTTAAAAGGTTTCTTTAGACCATTACCACATCCTGCTGGCGAACTGGCTGGGATTGATGAGACAGGGCAGGAGCAAAGTGATCCTTGGTCTGGTGGCCGTCCATGTATACTTAGAAGGGTTTTCTTCCAAGGAGCAGTTCACTGTGGATAAAGGACATTGAAACTGTGAAGATCCATTTTAGAACAAGAGAGTGGGTTTAATGCATGCTTTACTGGTTCACCTTTTTTGTTCTAGGTCTGCTGTAAATCTAATACACAATGAGACTGTATGCGTCCAAGTCCTTTAATGCTATGCACTGTAACTCTGGACTCTACACATGCATGGCCAAGCCTAATCATTTTGACTTTACTTTAGACTACAGAGATAGAGCATGGAAACAGGTTATTCAGCCAACCGAGTCCGCGCCAACCAGCAATCGCCCCAAACATTAACACTATCCATCACACTAGGAATAATTTTACAATTTTACCGAAGCCAATGAACCTACAAACCTGCACGTCTTTGGAATGTGGGAGGAAACCGGAACACCCGGAGAAAACCCATGCAGTCACACGGAGAACGAACAAACTCCTTACAGACAGCACCCTTAGTCACGATCAAACCCAGGTCTCTGGCACTGTAAGACATCAATTCTATCGCTGCCCCATGTGCCGTCATCCAGAAGCAAACCATTTGCAACTTTGATAAAAGTTTGTTCCTTGTATCGTGGGTGGTGCTGGCAAAGCTGGCATTTATTCCTAACTGTGCCTGATGATAGAGAAGAGCCATTGCTCTCCTTCTGATATAGGTACTCCCCATCCTATCTACGAGTTAGGCCCAGATGATGACATGTTTCCAAATCATGATGGTGTGCGACTTGCAGGGAAATCTGCAGGTGGTGCTGTTCCCATGCACCTGTCCTCTCATCCAGATTGGTGGCAAAGGTCCTTGGGTTTGGGAGGTGCTGTCAGAGTAATCTGTAGCGCATTTTGTTGATGATACTATGGCCACAGTACGCCTGTGGTGGCGGGACTGAGGCTCCAGGACGATAAAGTAAATAAAACACTTGAGCTGCTTTGTTCTAGGTAGTGTCATCCATTTTGAGTATTGTCAACCCATCACCTATTCCTTTTCACCAGAGATGCTGCCTGACCCTCTCATTTACTCCAGCTTTCTGTGTCTACTTTCGGTTGAAACCAGCATCTGCAGTTCCTTCCTACATATTTTGTCTGCTCCACTGCAAAATCTCCTCAAGGTATGCCTACTTTGAAAAAGTTCTCTTCCTCTCTCCAATGAGATTCTGAAGAAGGGTCTCGACCCAAAACATCACCTATTCTTTTTCTCCAGAGATGTTGCCTGACCCGCTAAGTTGCTCCAGCTTTCTGCATCTCTCAACCATTTTAAATACAGTTCAAGCTGCACTCATCCAGGCAACGGTAAAATATTCAATGACACTCCTGACCTGCGCCTTGTAGATGGTGGAAAGGCTTCAGGATGTCAGGAGGTTAGTCACTCGATGAAGGATACCAAGCCTTTGAGCTACTCTGTGGCCACAGTGATGTATGGGTGATCAATGGTGGAACTCTTCTGGTCAATGGTGACCCCAAGATGTTGACTCAGCAGTATTGGTGGCATTGAATATTAAGTGATTACACTCTGCCTTATTGGCCACTGCCTCTAAGGTGAAATTAATTTGCATTTATCTGCAAATGCTTGAGTTAAGTCTTATATTTGCAACATCCATTGATGTGAAGACATTGTGCAATCACAGGGCAACCTCCCCACTCTGACCTTGAGATGGAAAAAAGGGTCATTAATGAAACAACTGAAGATGGCTGGGATGGGGACACTGCTCTGATGAAACACTGAAAATGGAATGATGGATCTCCAACAACCACAACCATCTTGCTTTCTGTATAACTTAGTGCATACCTGCCCGAGCAAATCTCAGTCAATAGAGTTCGAGGGAGGTCCCCCTTATAAAAAACTATCACTCTCTCTTGATCACTCACAATGGAACATGACTCCTCTTCCTGATCTATCCTCTCCCTGATCTATCCCCTCCCATCACAGGCAGCTGGCTCTAACCTCAGAAACCCTTCCTCCTTAGTCCATTTGATCTATGTCATTGTTTATGGTTCACAGAATGCCCATATCTTTCCATATCTCCATCTCCTTCAATTCTTTTCTCTTCATGGTTATCCAGGTCTCCCCTTAAAAGTATCAGGTCCATAATTTTACAGGGAAAAAACGCTTTTTTTTAACATTCCCATTGTTTTCTGGCTAAATTTCTCCTAAATTCCCGACTGGATTTATTTTGCACCCCACTTCATTTCCGACTTGTCGAGCCCCTTCAAAGTTCTCACATCAAGTCACCCTCCGACTTTCTCTCTTGACAAGAAAGAAGTCCCAGCCTGTTCAGTATTTCTTGGTGGAAGGAGACCGTTTAGCCCATCCTACCTAGGCTGGTAACGTTTCTAATAGAAACAATATCTCATGTGATCCACTTACCTATGGGTTGTACATGGATCGAGTTAATGGACAGGTTGTTTCCAATGACTGAAGATTTATTGATCAGCCTTTCTTGGACCACTTTCTCCTCCAGGTAAATATTTTTGGTAATGTTGTAATATAGGATTGCCAGGCAGTTGTAGCTGAGAACACAATGATAACGCATTGTAATTTGTTTTGTTTTTAGTTAAGAGATACAGCACGGAAACAGGCCCTTCAGCCCACCGGGTCCTCGCCGACCAGCAATCCCCGCACGTTAACACTATCCTACACCCACTAGGGACAATTTAAAAATATATATTTACCAAGCCAATTAACCTACAAACCTGTACGTCTTTGGAGTGTGGGAGGAAATCGAAGATCTCGTTGAATACCCACGCAGGTCACGGGGAAATCGTACAAACTCCGTACAGTCAGCACCCGCATCCGTAGTCGGGATTGAACCCGGGACTCCAGCGCTGCATTCGCTGTAAGGCAGCAACTCTACCGTGTGCCAAATTTCAGAACATAACTGAATTTACTGTTGTGATACAAATGGAGAGTCCTTGGAGATCAGTAAAGACTCAATCATGTAACTGATGGGTCTGGACCCATACACAGCTCTGCTTGTCCAGGTATCTTTTCCTCAGGATCATTCGTTCACACTTGGGCTATAAGGACAATCAAACAGCTTCCCAGGCCCTTTAAATGAGACTTTAGATATACAGTGTGGAAACCAGAGCACCCGGAGAAAACCCACAGGGAGAACATACAAATTCCATACAGACAGCACCCGTGGTCAGGATCGAACCTGGGTCTCTGGCGCTGTAAGGCAGCAACTGTACCACTGCTCCAATGTACCTCCCAACTAGCTTTAGCCTCTCCATGTTTCTTTCAAACCACTTAACAAACTATCCATGGTGGGATTTAAATTCCACAAGGCATAGATAGAATCCTAGCTTTTTAATTCCAGATTTATATAATTCTTCAAATTTGAATTCCCGTTGTTGGATTGAAAGTTATAGCTCTAGAACTTCATTTGGACCAGTTTATGGTGATACCTTAGTCACTATCTTTCAAAATAGGAATGTGGCATTGCAAAGGCTGAGCATATTATCGATTTCTTACCTCTTTTGCAGAGATCTGGCAGAGATCCTATGTGCTGAAGTTACGTTGCCTTCAGAAATGCTGATCAACAACAGAAGAGAAAAAACAGTTTAAAATAAACTCTCCACAGTCCTCCCCACCATTGAAAACATTCTTTCTATGTATATTTGTATACATTGGGTATACAAGCAAATAATTTCATTGTGCCTTGACACATGACAATAAAGTATTCCATAAAGTATTCCATTCCATTCCATCCACATAAGATGCTGCCACAAAAATATGGCTTCTATCATCCAGGATCCCCACTTTCTGGCCCATGCCCTCTTCTTACAGCTACCATAGTGCATGAGGTACAGAAGCTCCCTGCTCTTGGATTCCATGTGTCCTAACCATCCAGACTAGCTTACCATATGGGCTTTTGTCAAAGACCGTGCTAAAGGCCATAGAGACAACGACCTTTACCCTGCTCTCATCAATCCTCTTTGTAAACTCTTCAGAAAACGTTATCAGATTTGTGCGTCATGATTTCCCACGCACTAAGTCTTGATGACTATCCGTAATCAGTCCATGTTTTCCAAATTCTGGTAGATCCTGTCCCTCAAAATCCCCTCCAAAACTTTCCCACCACTGACATCAGGCTCACCGGCTTGTAGTTGCCTGGCTTATCCTTGTTTCGCCTTCTGAAATAACAACATTAGCCACCTTCTAGTCTACCAGAACTTCACCCATGGTTAAAGCTGATGCAAAAATCTGTGCAGGGTTCTCCACAATCTTTTTCCCTATCTTCCCGCTGAGCATGCATTTGGTCATGCCCTGGAGATTTATCTGTCTTAATGCCCCATAAGACCACAAATACCTTCTCTTTGATAATTTATATATGATCCAAACATCACAACTCCAAAACCTCCATTCTTTAACTTCCATTATCTATTCCACAGTATAAACGGAAGAGAAATGTTAATTTAATTTTTCCCTCGTCTCTGGTGGCTTTACCCAGAGCCATGCTGATCAAAAAGGATACCTATTCTCTCCCTATCAACCCTTTTACTCTTAATATCTGCAGAATCTCTTTGGACTTTCCTTTACCTTGCCTGCCAAATGGCCTCTTGATTGCCTTCTTAAATTTACTCCTATACTTATTTTACCCACCAGGGGATTTGCTTGACCTTGACTGTCTAAATCTGATCTATGCCCCCTTTTTCCTGACCGCAGCTTCAACATCACTCGTCACCAGGGTTCTATAAACTTGCTAGCCTTGCCCTTCACCCTAACAGGAACATGCGTACAGTTTTGGTCTCCAAATCTGAGGAAGGACATTATTGCCATAGAGGGAGTGCAGAGAAGGTTCACCAGACTGATTCCTGGGATGTCAGGACTTTCATATGAAGAAAGACTGGATAGACTCGGCTTATACTCGCTAGAATTTAGGAGAATGAGAGGGAATCTTATAGAAACTTACAAAATTCTTATGGGGTTGGACAGGCTAGATGCAGGAAGATTGTTCCCGATGTTGGGGAAGTCCAGGACAAGGGGTCACGGCTTAAGGATAAGGGGGAAATCCTTTAAGACCGAGATGAGAAAATCATTTTTCACACAGAGAGTGGTGAATCTCTGGAACTCTCTGCCACACAGGGTAGTTGAGGCCAGTTCATTGGCTATATTTAAGAGGGAGTTGGATGTGGCCCTTGTGGCTAAAGGGATCAGGGGGTATGGAGAGAAGGCAGGTACGGGATACTGAGTTGGATGATCAGCCATGATCATATTGAATGGCGGTGCAGGCTCGAAGGGCCGAATGGCCTAATCCTGCACCTATTTTCTATGTATCTATGTATGCTGCCCCTGTATTCTTGTTATGTCACTTTCGAAAGCCTCACACTTTCCAGCCATCCTTTACCTACAAATAGACTCAACAACGTGACCTCTGCAAGTTCCCACCTAATGCCTCAATAATCAGCCTTGCCCCAAATTAGAGTCTAGAATGTTTGAGTTGTAAGGAGAGGCTAGATAGGTTGGATCTTTTATCCTTGGAGCATAGGAGGCTGATAAGTGAATTTATAACATAAGATTATAAAATCTTGAGGTTCCTAGGCCTCTGCAACAAGATATTCCTAAAATAGACACAAAAAGCTGGAGTAACTGCAGAATAGGGAGCATCTCTGGAGAGAAGGAATGGGTGACATTTTGGGTCAAGACCCTTCTTCAGACTGAAAGTCATGGGAAAGGAAAACGAGAGATATAGATGATGATGTAAAGAGATATAGAACAATGAATGAAAGATATGCAAAAAAGTTATAATGATAATGGAAACTGGCCATTGTTAGCTGTTTGTTGGGTGAAAACGAGAAGCTGGTGCAATCTGGGTGGGGGAGGAATGAAGAGAGAGGGATTACCGGGGTTACTTGAAGTTAATTCCTAATACATCTGTTTCAAATAACCACTCCCTTTTCTTGTAACTATGACTGCTTGCTTGAGACTCCCCACCAGTAAAAACATCTCTAATCTATTCTGTCATGCCCCCATGGGGTCTTGTATGTTTCTTATAAATTCCAGGGAATGTAGATCTGAACGTTATCCATTCAGAGCAGAACAATCCTCTCATCCTGAGAATTATCTTTATGAATCTCTTCTGAACTGCTTCCAGTGCTTGAATAGATGGTGCGGGGACATGGGATTAGTTTAGAAAGCCACTTTGATCGGCATGGACGAGTTGGATCAAAGGGCTTGTTTTTTTAATAAGCAGCCCAAAGCTGTCCCTGGTACTACAGGACTGATCTCTCCCACACACTGTACATTTATACTATTTTTTCCCATTTCCAAGCTTAAACCCACCCCCATCCCGTAATAATAAAGACCAATGAACCTGTTGACCAAGTTATATCAACAACTGACTTCTTGCATATTATCCTTAAGTATATGGGATACCCTATTTCCCCAATACACTTGGAGTCTCTTTCCATTTAGATATTAGTCTGCCTACCAATGTGCATGACCTCTCAATTTCCTCCATTTTCCATTTTCAATCCACTCATTCAAGCTATCTGTAGCCTGTTACAGAGTCCAAACATTTTCAACGTTGCAGGTCCTATCGCCTATTTATGTATCCTCAACAAACAAAGTCATTTTACTGCACTGGACTATTCTAGTTTATACTGTAAGTTACAGAAACAAAGGGGCTGGCGTATCTGACAATATCTCGTGTAATGTTGTTAATAATCGCACTGCGTGAAATCTTTCTGTTGCCCCAGGTTTAATGGCAGGTCAAACCTATGCCATTCGTGTTATTCCTAAACGACAAAATCTCAAACGAGACGTTCCATCTCCTCACCTGACAGATTCGACGTACACAGTGTAATTCCAGTTCTGAAATGATCTGGTGAGCTGAAAAATAATTCAGGCACTTGGGGTCAATGCACAATCCAATCCAGTAACATCCAGCTTTATGAGCGAGAGGCACTCAAAGATAAATGCGTCGTGGTTTAAGTTACAACCTCTACTTGGCTTCCCTACACAGCACATCATTCCATGCTCTAGCAAGATATCAACTTCTCAGTTGAATAAAAGTCAGATCACTGGAGGTCGCAGGGGTTGGTATTGGTATTGGATTATTTTTGTTATTTGTACTGAAATACAGTGAATAACTGTTTTACATGCTTACTAGGCAGATTATACCATGCACGAGTACATCAGATAGTTCCAAAGAGAAAATAAACAGTGTAAAATATAGTGTTACAGCTACAGAGGAAGCGCAGAGATAAAAAGTGCAATGGCCGCAATGGTAGATTGGAAGATCGGGAATACATTCCTAGTTTATGACAGGTCTGTTCAAGTCTGATAACAGACGAGTCATAACTTTCCTTTGTTTGATCTCTTGTGTGTTTCTCTAGTTTTCTCCAAATCCATGCCTGCAGTTCACCTCAGTAACTCCCTGCACACATTACTCCGAATGTGGCATAACCAAAATTGTACACAGCTGCAACTTGCCACTTCTACGGATCTATAGACTTGCATCCAAGATCCCTCCATACATCAATATTCCTGAGCGTCGTGTCTTACTGTATGCTTTCCATTTACATTTGTAGTGCATCAATTCACAGTTGTCCAGATTAAACACCATCTGCTATTTCTTTATTGTATACTTTCACAACCTTACTCACAATTCACAACTCCACTAACTTTTGTGTAATCTACAAATTTAACTTTATCTCCCTCCCTTCCCTCTACTGGCCCCTCTCCTTCCTCCCCGAGCTCCCCCATTCTCTTTAAAGATCACCTGACTCCCGCTCCCCCATCCATCTTCCCTCTCGGACTCCTTCAAAATCATTTCCGGCTCCTCCTTTCTTGCTCTGGTTCCTCCTTACCTCTCAAACTCATCTCCTCCTTCACCTAACTCCTTAGCTAACTCTACTGACCCATTTTTATCACTTGTACTCCATTTAGAGACCTCTCCTGGTTTTTACGCCCCGCCTGGCCTCCCCCCCTTCTTTCCTCGACCCCTCCCCAAATTATCTGGTTCTTCCCCTACTGCACACCTCCCTCTCCTCTCCCTCTGCTGACACCAGTTCAAACCCTTTCCCTTCCTGTACTGACCCATTTCCTCCTCCTCCTGACTCTTCCCCTTCCACATCTGACCCCTTGCTTCCTTCTGCCCTGGCCCATCAGAAAGTAACGGCCCTGTCCCACTGTACGAGTTCATTCAAGTACTCTCCCGAGTTTAAAAAAAAAAAAAAACTCGTGGTAAGTACGCAGAATGAACGTAGCGGGTACGTCGGAGCTCGAGCACGTCTCTTAGCGGCTCGTAACGCTAACGGCAGGTACTCGGGAAACGCGGTAAGCTAGGGAAGACTCGTGAAGATTTTTCAACATGTTGAAAAATGTCCACGAGAACCCCGAGTACCTGCGAGCGGCCATTACCTGAAATCTCAGAGTTTGAATCAGGGCAAACTCGGGAGAACTCTTTGAATGAACTCGTACAGTGGGACAGGGCTTTAAGACTCTACCTCTGGCTCCCTTTATCTCCATTGCAACAGGCTGAGCAATGTGAATGATGATCTCTCTGAGCAAAGGCATGCAAGAAAAGATTAGCAATCACGATAAAAGACAAACTAGAATGACCTACCCATGTTAACACTCTTTGCTTGAGCAGACCTTTATCAGTATTTCCACTGGACTGATCGTAAACCATAAACTGCGTCCTGTAGAAAATACCACCTGTGAGGAGAAAGCAGCACAGAGTTACACGGCGGATTATCTGCTCAAACCACAAGAGGCCAGGCCGCCTTCAACGTACACCTGCGTTGCACTCTCACCAAAGGTTGTTCTCAGAGGAAACCTTCCAATTATGCTGCTCCCAAAGTGCCCAGAGGAATTCCTGGCACTGCTCTGAATAACCTCAGAATAACTCAATGAAAGTTACAAATAACTTTCATAAATACCAATGGTCTTCACCTGCCGTGTTGGAATTCACCTCAAATCAAAGCTTGCAAACATACTGTGAGTACTGGGGTACAGGGATACCGGGGTACAGGGATACACATAATACTAGTCATATTAGTAAAGTGCGATTTATGTGTTGAGTGTGCAGACTTCGCTGAATGGCCTCTGAGGCCAGCCTTTAAGTTTGCGAGGGATAGTTGCCAAAATTCTTCTCAATTTACATGGAATACAAACATTGGAGTAATACTGGTTGCCCATCCCAGTCGGAAACGCCTGGAGTGAAAGCACCAGATGTGGGCAAGATGACAGTCTGCTCACTCGACACTAGGTGGCACCTTCCCCATGCTGACGGGTGCCATGTTAGTTATAATCAAGAGGGCTGTGTTAGTCTATGATGTTAGTCTGTGTTTTCCTGGGGAAGAGAGAACAAAGTTATTTTCCAGCAAAGATCAAATGTAGGCAGACACAAAATTAGTCCTTGAGCAGACAGCCATTGATGGCAAGAGTTCAAATCAATTACTTGCTGTAAAATTTCTCTGCAATATTCCTCCCCAGAATCTTTATTAGATATACTCCCTCATTCATTCAACTCAAATCAATGTGGGTTTTCATATGTACTTCTCTCAAATTAAATTACATTCAAATAGTTAAGTATTATGCTAAGTAAGTAACTATCTGAAGGGTGAGAAGCTGGTCAATTGTTAAGGTTCATTGAAGCATTTAGTCGTACACTCCACAAGTTCTCAATGAATTTACATATTCAGTGCAAAACCCAATACCAGCCACCAAATGTGGGCTCTGTTCTGTGCTAAGAAGATCCCATTTTCAGTATTAAATTGATCAACTGGAAACCAGCTTTAGCTACACTCAAGCAAAAATATGCAGAACTCAACCCGCTCTCCAGGTGGAACCAGCCACAAGCCCACAAGTTTATGATTCAAAATAGCCACAGGTACAGTCAGAGCAATGGAGTTCCTCCTCGAGCGAAGAGAGATTGGTCTTTCCTACTGTTAATGATGCCAACACAACTGATGGCATTAAACTGTTGCATTAAACAAGGAATGCAATGGCGTGGCGTAGAAAGTGCAGAAGGATTTTTGTTCTCACCAGAAGAATAGGCTAGGTTTGTTCATTACCTTGTAAGGGATGGGCATTACCTTGTAAGGGATGGGCATTAGAAGAGAATGTTCCCCTTCAGAAGCCCATCCCTTACACGGAAATGAATTCCTGCATATTTTTGCCCAAGCTTCGCAAGGATTTAATCAATACTACTGAAACTACATGTTGAGCCATTTTGCAAGTGAGGGTGTTTTACTAACTGCTAAGCCTCAATGAAGCAATCATTTGTGTCCAACACCATGCTTTTAGCTAAGTCTACACATTCAATCCAACTACCACCAACACCAGTGGGCCAGCTATCAGCAATGATTTTTTTTTAGTGACATTTTCGCTAGCTATTACTACAGATTCTCTGAAGACATACGGTTGACGATCAACACTCCACACAAGCAGCTCTTGCCAACTGTGGCCTCGCACAGACAGGGCAAAGAGGCTTGGTCAGAGGCGGTAGGCTGTTCCCCGCTGTCTGTGCTTGAATCAAAGGTCACATTGAATCCAAAAACATCAAGGGGGAGCAGAGGAGATGGCGTAACTGTGGCCGATGAAGAACTGGGCTGAAGGTTTGGTAGGCGTGTAGTGGAGATCTGAGAGCTCTGTGGCAGTTGATTGTAGGTCTCTGTGCTTGACATAATTTCCCAGGCTGGTTTACTCATGGAAGGAACCACAGAAAAATCCATAGGTGAAGTAGTCTCCAGTGTTGGCTCTTGAGATCCAGCACTCGGCTGCGTTCCAATGGATGTTGCAGAGAACATTCCTGATATCCCTTCACTGAGTGGGAAAGATTGCACTTCCAGATTATAACTGTGGCGCTCTCCAACATGAAACTCTGATGTGTGGAGCTGCAATGTGTGTGCATACTTCTGGTCTGTTGAAGCCATGTTGAAGGTGAGCGAATCATTTGATGAATGGACTGATCTACTGACCTGTCCAATTTCAGATTCTGCCCCTGTAAAAATACCACTGGATTGCAGGAGTTGGGGTCCTTCTGATAGTGATGGGGTAAGTGTTCTGGGAGGTGGCCACTTCACACTCACATCTACTGGAATCAGAGTCATCACCTGCTGATGTTTTGAACTTTCAAGTATTGCACGACTCCCAAAGGTTTCCTCCTTGAGGATGTCAGTCCTATCCGGAGATGAAGCAAACAAGTTCAGTTCCAATTCCCTTTGTGTGGTCGCGGTCATGAAGTTCTCCAGGGAGTAAGAACCAGTGATCACATCTGAGTGATTCTGAAATGCTCCTGGAATTGTCAGTGAAAAACTAGGGAACACTGTCCCACTTAAAGATCCATGCAGTAAATTAGGTGTTAAGGTTGGAGTTTGTTCCAGTCCAGGAAGGTGGTCAACGTGAAGCAAAGCTGTGTTTTCACTTCTGATACCTGCATCGTCATCCATAGACTGGAACGAGATTGTCTCCTCTGGTCTCTGGTCCAACAGCACATCCCATGAGCTCCAAACACTTGCAATTGAAGTCTCCAGTGAAGACTTGAGGCTACCAGCCACTATTAAGGAATCATTCCTCAGATGAAGACCATTAAAGTATAAAGAGTCATTCTTATCTTGACTGGTGTCAAAGGTTGAAGCCTCCTTCTGTGGATGAGGAATGTCAGAGGTTAAGGATACATTCCCTGGATTTGTGGTGTCAGAGGTTAAGGATTCATTCACTTGATACAGAGTGTTGGAAGTTAAGGATTCATTCCATGGATGCGGACTGTCGTGGGTGAAGGATTCACTCCCTATATGTGGAATGTCGGAGGTGAACAATTTATTTCTTGGATGTGGACTGTCAGAAGTGAAGGATTTGTTCCCTGGACGTGGAGCATCAGAGGTAAAGGATTCATTCCTTGGATGAGGGCTAGTGGGTGTGAAAGATTCATTCCATCCACGTGGAGTGTCGGAGGTAAAGGATTTGTTCCCTGGATGTGGAACATCAGAGGAAACTGATTTATTTCCTGGATATGGAATGTCAGAGGTTAAGGATTCATTCCTCGGATGTGGAGTGTCGAAGGTTAAGGATTTATTCCCTGAATTGGGAGTGTTCGGGGTTACGAGTTCATCTTCCAAATAAGGAGCATCAGAGGTTGAGATCGATAAAGTGTGCAAGGCCACAAGTGGAACCCAAGTAATTTTGGTAAACGATCTAGTATTTCTGATGGTCGACATCTCCCATTTGTTTTCGGTCATGACAGGTGCAGGTTGGTGGCTTTGTGTGATGTGCAGTGTGGTACCAGTCAGGGAGATCTGGCTATAGTCTTTATCTGCAATCCTCTTGTGGACAGAAAGGAGAGGAATACTGGTCTCTCTCGTGGACAATCTCCAACTGTTCTCATTGTGTGAAGGAAAATCCAGCAGAGATTCTTGGACTCTTGTCATGTCTGTTGCCCTACTCAATTCAATTCTTGTTTCTAAACCTGGGTGTAACTCAATGGTTCTGGAATTAGCTGACTGCACGGTAGATGAAATGGAGAAATGGATTCTGGATTCATGAGATCCCATTGAGAATTTCCCTGGCTTGGACTGTCGTTGAGTGACACCCACATTGAGTTCAGATTTAGAAGGCCTCGGAGAAACGTCCAATAAATTATCTGGAATTGAAGAAATGTTTTGTTTATCTGACATTAGAGCTGAGGAAATAAATATCAAAGCATCTGGATTGTTCATTTTGGTGTTGAGCCTTATTGATGCATTCGGAGAGCTCACATCTTTAGCAAAACCAGGAGTACCATCTACTTGGTTTCTTACTGAAAACTGTCTTGGATGCAGCATAAACTCATGAGATTGCCTTAATTGATTTGCTACCTGTTCAGTGCTAATGAACAGCCTTTGTGTTGCTGCCATAGACACCCTGCCTATGTTTGCGAAGTGGAGCAACTCTGTCACATGTATTAGTTGGGTTTCATTGATGCTGTTGTTCCTCTCAAAAAGCAGGCTTGATATGGTGGAACCAACTTGCCCTGGATCCAGCAATGAACTTGGCCTGCTGGATAAGGGACCGTTGGCTTCTGGAAAGGCAGTGCTAAAAGAGTTGGTATTGGAATGGTTGGAAAGGAGCCTGATTCCTTGGGGGTCTATAGAGGATTCAGTATTGCCAGGAAGAGATTGTGCTGAAGTCTCAGTGATGACCTGATCTCCCAGAGGCTCTAATGTATTTTCCAATTGCATCAGGTTGCTGCTGTGTGTCCAGAGCGAGCCATATAAGAGATGCCCATGAGGCATAATGATGTCCGCACTTATTTCATGTTGAGACTCAATTGGAGTGGGATTCATTGGTTGGTACAACACTGGAAAAGGGGTTTGTGGTTGCATCTCCAATACGTATAAAACATCAGATGACCTTTTGCCAGGATCATGTTGGTTAGGTATTAATATAGAAGAAATACTTGGCTTCAATCTCAATGTATCTATTCCAATGTCTCTTCCTTCATCAATCAGTGCCTCGTGACTTTCAAGATCAACAGATGACATCTCATTGTCATCCTCCGTAACCTTATCAGTTGAATTCTTCACACCAAACCTCAAGTCCCAGATCTGCCTCATCAGTTTTTTTAACCTACTGATGAATTCAGAAGTCAATCCAGTGACATTATCACTGTTAGCATATTCACTGGCTGTGTTGGTATCTCTGGCAGTGTTGAGAAAGACACTTGGAGGAAGATGTTTTCTCTCAGTGACGTTACCGGCTGCCATTGCCAAAGCCTTTGAATCCTTAGTAACACGTGACCTCTTGGTGACCGTCTTGGCAATCAAAGCGACTTTCATGTTCGATCGCCCAGGTTTCAAACTGTTGGGTCTGGGTCTTAACGGGAACCTCAGTGGTGTGGAGATGATCCCCAATGGATTGCTGAACTTCCCCGTTCTCTGCCTCCTGTGCGATGTAAACCTTAGCCAGATCTCATTTAACTGACTATGGTTCGGCGGAACCTGGGACCTCTGCAAATCTGTGACGTTAAAGCTGCCAGCTGCTAGTGAGAAAATCATCTCATCATTAAATCACCACATTAAGTTTCGCGTCTGAATCTTAGCAATACCTCGGTGTGTCTTGCAGGGCCCAGTGCAAGCTAAATTCACCCTCTCTCATCCTATAAGGCAGGAAATGAAGTGGCAGTAGCCATCCCGATCAGATGAGAGGCAGTGGAGATTTAACAGATAGGAACGAGACAATGAAAGGGTGAATAAGGATGATATATTTCCTTTAACAGTGAGTGAACTCAGACTTACACCCCAATCCTTACCTCTTCTCCTTTCTCACATTGGGCAGAAGATACAATAGCTTGAAAGCACATACCTTCAGATTCTGGAACAGCTTGTTCCTTACTGTTATCAGATTATTGAACAGAACTCTCATAGTCTAAGGAGGTACCTCCCAATCACCCAGCCTACCTCATTGTGACCCTTGTACTTTTTTTTTCATGTGAACTTTCGCTGTAGTTATAATACTATATTCTGCACTCTGTTTATTTTCACTTTTGCACTACCTTGTGCACAAGTGTATGGTATAATTGTATGGCACAGCTGATTGGGAGTCAGATCCCTGCTGATTTCCTCCACCAGTTTTGTTTTGTATTGTATCCAGGGTAAGGGGGGAGTATGAGGGCCAGGGAAGTTTACTGTTCTGGATGTCAGATGTGGGAGGTCATGGAGTCTGATAGCCCTCCAGACGTTCACATCTGTGTCAGGTGCGTAGAGATGGGGTTCCTAAGGGACCGTGTTAGGAACCTGGAGCAGCAGCTCGATGACCTCTGTCTGATCAGGGAGAGTGAGGAGGTCATAGAAAAGAGTTATAGGGAGGTGGCCACTCCAAGACCACGGGAGGCAGACAAGTGGGTCACGGTTAGGAAGGGCAAGGGGCAGAGGCAGGGACTAGTGAGTACCCCGGTGGCTGTACACCTTGAAAATAAGTACTCCTGTTTGAGTACTGTTGCGGGGGACAGCCTTCCTGCGGGTAGCAACAGCGGCCGGGCCTCCGGCACAGAGACCAGCCCTATTGCTCAGAAGGGTAGGGAAAAGAAGAGGAGGGCAATAGTAATAGGGGACTCTATGGTTAGGGGGTCGGATAGGCGATTCTGTGGACGCAGTCAGGAGACCCGAATGGTAGTTTGCCTCCCTGGTGCCAGGATCAGGGATGTGTCTGAACGCGTCCAAGATATCCTGAAATCGGAGGGAGAGGAGCCTGAGGTTGTGGTACATATAGGTACCAATGACATAGGTAGAAAAAGAGAAGAGGTCTTGAAAGGAGAATTTAGGGAGTTGGGAGGAGAGTTAAGGAGAAGGTCTACAAAGGTAACAATCTCAGGATTACTACATGTGCCACGTGACGGTGAGAGTAGGAATGGAGTGAGGTGGAGGATAAATGCGTGGCTGAGGAACTGGTGCAGCGGGCAGGGATTCAAATTTCTGGATCATTGGGATTTCCTTTGGGGAAGGAGTGACCTGTACAGAAAGGACGGGTTGCACTTGAACCCGAGGGGGACAAATATCCTGGCGGGGAGATTTGCAAAGCCTACTGGGGAGACTTTAAACTAGAACGGTTGGGGGGAGGGACTCAAATAGAGAAAGCTAGTGGAAAATGTGGGAGGCAGGAGGCAGAGAAGGGAAGCACTCGGACCCAAAATGTAGGGGAGAAAGAAGAAAAAGATAATAAACAGAGAATAAGTGGTGGTGGGTTTCTTAAATGTGTATATTTTAATGCTAGGAGCATTGTAAGAAAGGTGGATGAGCTTAGAGCCTGGATTGACACCTGGAAGTATGATGTTGTGGCGATCAGTGAAACATGGTTGCAGGAGGGCTGTGATTGGCAAATAAATATTCCAGGATTTCGTTGCTTCAGGGGTGATAGAATTGGAGGGGCAAGAGGTGGGGGTGTTGCTTTGCTTGTCAAGGAAGATATTACAGCAGTGCTTTGGCAGGATAGATTAGAGGGCTCGTCTAGGGAGGCTATTTGGGTGGAACTGAGAAATGGGAAAGGTGTAGGAACACTTATAGGGGTGTATTATAGACCGCCAAATGGGGAGCGAGAATTGGAAGAGCAAATATGTAAGGAGATAGCAGATATTAGTAGTAAGCACAAGGTAGTGATTGTGGGAGATTTCAATTTTCCACACATAGACTGGGAAACACATTCTGTAAAAGGGCTGGATGGTTTGGAGTTTGTAAAATGTGTGCAAGATAGTTTTTTGCAGCAATACATAGAGGTACCTACTAGAGAAGGGGCAGTGCTGGACCTCCTGTTAGGAAATGAGACAGGGCAGGTGGCGGAGGTATGCGTCGGGGAGCACTTCGGGTCCAGTGATCACAATACCATTAGTTTCAATATAATTATGGAGAGGGTCAGAACTGGACCTAGGGTTGAGATTTTTGTTTGGAGAAAGGCTAACTTTGAGGAGATGCGAAAGAAAGGATTTAAAAGGAGTGAATTGGGACATGTTGTTTTATGGGAAGGATGTAGAAGAAAAATGGAGGACATTTAAGGGTGAAATTTTAAGAGTACAGAATCTTTATGTCCCTGTTCGGTTGAAAGGAAATAGTAAAAAATGGAAAGAGCCATGGTTTTCAAGGGAAATTGGACACTTGGTTCGGAAAAAGAGAGAGATCTACAATAATTATAGGCAGCATGGAGTAAATGAGGTGCTTGAGGAGTATAAAGAATGTAAAAAGAATATTAAGAAAGAAATTAGAAAAGCTAAAAGAAGATATGAGGTTGCTTTGGCAAGTAAGGTGAAAGTAAATCCAAAGGGTTTCTACAGCTATATTAATAGCAAAAGGATAACAAGGAATAAAATCGGTCCATTAGAGAGTCAGAGTGGACAGCTATCTGCAGAGCCAAAAGAGATGGGGGAGATATTGAACAATTTCTTTTCTTCGGTATTCACGAAGGAGAAGGATATGGAATTATGTGAGGTAAGGGAAACGAGCAGAGTAGCAATGGAAACTGTGAGATTCAAAGAAGAGGAGGTGCGGACACTTTTGAAAAATATGAAAACGGATAAGTCTCCAGGTCCTGACAGGATATTCCCTAGGACATTGAGGGAAGTTAGTGTAGAAATAGCAGGGGCTATGACAGATATATTTCAAATGTCATTAGAAACGGGAATAGTGCCGGAGGATTGGCGTACTGCGCATGTTGTTCCGTTGTTTAAAAAGGGTTCGAAGAGTAAACCTAGCAATTATAGACCTGTTAGTTTGACGTCAGTGGTGGGCAAATTAATGGAAAGGATACTTAAAGATAATATATATAAGCATCTGGATAAGCAGGGTCTGATTAGGAACAGTCAACATGGATTTGTGCCTGGAAGGTCATGCTTGACTAATCTTCTTGAATTTTTCGAAGAGGTTACCAGGGAAATTGATGAGGGTAAAGCAGTGGATGTTGTCTATATGGACTTCAGTAAGGCCTTTGACGAGGTTCCTCATGGAAGGTTGGTTAAGAAGATTCAATTGTTGGGTATTAATGGTGGAGTAGCAAGATGGATTCAACAGTGGCTGAATGGGAGATGCCAGAGAGTAATGGTGGATGGCTGTTTGTCAGGTTGGAGGCCGGTGACTAGTGGGGTGCCTCAGGGGTCTGTGTTGGGTCCACTGTTGTTTGTCATGTACATCAATGATCTGGATGAAGGTGTGGAAAATTGGATTAGTAAGTATGCAGATGATACTAAGATAGGTGGTGTTGTGGATAATGAAGTAGATTTTCAAAGTCTACAGAGAGATAGGCCATTTGGAAGAGTGGGCTGAAAGATGGCAGATGGAGTTTAATGCTGACAAATGTGAGGTGCTACATCTCGGCAGGACAAATCAAAATAGGACGTACACGGTAAATGGTAGCGAATTGAGGAATGCAGTTGAACAGAGGGATTTAGGAATAACTGTGCATAGTTCCCTGAAGGTGGAATCTCATGTAGATAGGGTGGTAAAGAAAGCTTTTGGTGTGCTGGCTTTTATAAATCAGAGCATTGAATATAGAAGTTGGGATGTAATGTTAAAATTGTACAAGGCATTGGTGAGGCCAATTCTGGAGTATGGAGTACAATTTTGGTCGCCTAATTATAGGAAGGATGTCAACAAAATAGAGAGAGTACAGAGGAGATTTACTAGAATGTTGCCTGGGTTTCAGCAACTAAGTTACAGAGAAAGGTTGAACAAGTTAGGTCTTTATTCTTTGGAGCGCAGAAGGTTAAGAGGGGACTTGATAGAGGTCTTTAAAATTATGAGCGGGTTAGACAGAGTGGACGTGGATAAGCTTTTCCCATTGAGAGTAGGGAAGATTCAAACAAGGGGACATGACTTGAGAATTAAGGGACAGAAGTTTAGGGGGAACATTAGGGGGAACTTCTTTACTCAGAGAGTGGTAGCTGTGTGGAATGAGCTTCCAGTGGAAGTGGTGGAGGCAGGTTCGATGTTATCCTTTAAAAATAGATTGGATGGGTATATGGACGGGAAAGGAATGGAGGGTTATGGTCTGAGTGCAGGTAGATGGGACTAGGGGGAAGTATTTATTTTTAATTTAAAAAAAAAAAAAAAAAATTTAAAAAATGTTCGGCACGGACTTGAAGGGCCGAGATGGCCTGTTTCCGTGCTGTTATGGTTATATGGTTATATACTTTGCCTGGAAGCACACAAATTAAGGTATTTATCAAGTATCTTAGTATACATGATACAATACCAATGCTTAAGGCAGAAGATCAGAGGGAAGAAAGTTCCAAAGAGTGGTAGGAGTCAGAAACTCACAGCCCAAAAAGATGAGTACCTTCTAAGTAGACTACGTTCTAATGTCACCGGGTGAACAATTGTAAAACTGTACCAAGACTAGGGATAGCCTGTCTACCCAACTAGAATCTGACCAAACCCAACTATCTAAGTCCAGTTGTGTGACAGCCTCTTAAACCATTCCTGGGTGTATAGTTTAAGGAGGGATTGTGAATGGCATTGACACTTTGTCAGTGAATGTATTGAACTGACAGTACAACAAATATAGAGGAAGGCATGTTCCTATTATATTGACTGTGCATATATTGAGAATAAAATACTTTTTTGGAAAGAATTATCTGTGTCTGGCTCAGGTCAGGTCAAACATAGAAATTAAAGGACTTGGGATCAATTTGGGCTGGGTTAGCTCAGTTTGGTTTTCACTAGAAAGCACTAACCCCACATTTCAGTTGCTGACAATGTCAAGTTAAGTGGCATGTGCTTAGTGCTCCCGACAGGATATCTCAGGCAAGGCCATTTATATTGGTGGCAGGGCCGAATATGGAATTTCCTTGGGCGAATGAGCTCAGGTCAGGTTCCGACTGATAATGGAGGGTCTCAGCACATCCCTACAAGTCCCAATCCAGAGCTGGAGATTGAGGATAAAATTGCAATTTTTTAACGGATGGAGTGTAGATTATGAACCAAATGTCCTCCATCAGCAGCATAAACATCTACATCAGAATTTTGAGATTAAGCCCATGAAATACAACAGTATGATGCCCATGAAATACAACAATATCCACAAGTACTCCATGTAGAGATTTGTTGGACTGCTACTCATTGGTAGGTACAACACCAAAATAGGTGTTCGTGGGGTTACAACTCAACCATGTTTCACACATCAGAGCTAATTTGACTAGTTAGGTGTTGATTGGGTGACAGTATAGAAGGGACACTCAGTGTTCAGTATAATCTAGTGTTCAGTTCATTGTATATCAATCATTTGGATTGAAATTGTATTGGTTTTTAACTCAGCCAGTTCTGACCCAATACCCACAGAGCAGGGAGGCGGGAGGGTAAAGAACTAAATGAGACTGCTCTCTTTCTTCCCACCAACACTTGCACAATCTCTGCTGCAAGCAAATTTGTAGTAACATCATATCACCCATATTGATCACTGAAGCACAGATGAGAGGAGATTGTGAATATATCTTTAGCATATGAGATGACTGTTCAAGAAGCTCTTCTTCAATCTGGTGGCATGTGCTGTCAAGCTTTTATATTTTCTGCCTGACAGGAGAGGGGGGGAAGAGAGAATGATCTGAGTATGAGTGGTCCCTGATTATGTTGGCTGCAGTGTGAAATGTAGATGGAGTTGATCAGGAGAAGGATGGTTTGTGCCATGGACTGGGTTGCGTCCACAACTCTCTGCAATCTCTTACCTCATCCTTGGGATTTTAATTTTCATTCAGAATGGTCAGATGAGGAGGGATGGATATGAGTGATTCCCCCACATTTCATACTCTCATAATTACACCATTCACCACTCTGGAAACAGACACACCTTTGCTTATACCCTGCATCAGCCCTCTCACATTCACTTCATCCCATCTTTATGGAAAAGCAAACCACTTTCTTTCTAATGCACTGATGCAGTTTATCCTCAAAGGGCCTTAAATGTTGACACCATGCCTGCTGCCCCAGTGGTTTGTAGTTTAAGAAAAATACCATGAAAGTAAAAACACCTGTTGGCTCTTCTCTCAATCAAACACATTCCAGACTGAAATTCCTTTAACCATTATTTAGTGAAAACTCTAAAAAATTGGCAGAAGCCGTAACCATTAACATATAAATAATTAACTTTCATATTCAAGCATGGAAAGTTCTTTGACCATAAATCTGCTGCTTTTTCCACAGATGCTGCCTGGCATGAACATTTACTGTTTACTTTTTATTATTCAAGGTTCCCAATCCTCCAGGAAGATAATTGAGCTCAAAGGAAGGGGGCTCAGACATAACGTGATAATCCCAGGGTTCGAAATTCCACAGGGCCGTCTCTGGATTAGGCCATTACATTATATAATTTGGGATTTGGGAGTACATAAATTGGGGCCAATGCATCCATCTACTGAGGGACTGCTAGACTGTTAGATCTGTCCCAACGAGGTATCATATTAAACTGACAATGAACGAGGGGAATCCTTCTTGGCTCAACATCACATTGCAGATTATTTGTGCACCTGTGTCGATGGGGACTTGTTATGGATAGGTCAGCTGCTCTAGTTTTCGTTATAGCAAAGCTAAACACACTTCAGGTGTGCTATGTTCACTATGAAGCCCTTTGAGACCACACAAGGTTGTGAAAAGAACCAAATAATCGAATGCTCTTTCTTTTCAAATGTGATTTTAAACTGTTCCACTGGTCAGGTAGCAGAGAAGCACAACAAAGGGCCAGAATGTATATCTAAACCTTTATGTTCCCCATCTTATACAGATTCCCATTGTAAACATATATAGATGACCACACCTTCCAATCATAGGATCCCCCTCGTGGTCATCATCTTCCTCCACCCCATCGCCCATGCATGTCCGTTGTGAAGGGTCAGTATTACAAGTTGTTGGAACAAGCTCAACGAACACAAAATGGGGCGGCCATATGATGGGGAGGGTGGGGGGAGGGGTGTGGGGTTTGAGATCATGGTAGGTATTGTTGTTGCCCTCTTTAAGAAACGTCAGAATTATTTCAGAGGAAAAAAGGTGATAGGTGGGAGATAGTCCACCTGGGAAAATATCTTCCAAGGTGTAAGATGGCATCTCCTACACCGCACCGTCCCATCACCATCACCTCTCGTCTATACCCCCTGAGCTCACCAACAGCGCAATTCACCAACATATCTAGATCGTATATATTGCAGGTAACATAGCACCAGCTTAAAGTGGCATCATTTCCAAGAAACTGAAGATTATTTTAACATTTTGTTTGATTTCGACTGTGAAGAAGTCCTATGAGATGAGGTGCACAATTTGCAAACTGTTGACCACAAGGGACAGTACAGTGTTTTCTTTTGATAGACACTGCGTGATAAGAATGTTCAAGTAACCATTTGTAGTTAGGTGGCATTAAACCTCTAAATTTGTGTTTGCACTCTTTTGGGAATAAATCATGATATTGCCTTCTCCAAAGCTTCCAATGGTTAGTAGCATCATTGTGGCAGCGACATTAGTAACCCAGCATCAACACCAATGCTAGCGAAGAACATTGCAGTCAGCTCCTCCCTACTTTCATTGCTGGAGCTATTACAACTTGTATTTTGGAAGACTGTGTTGTTTTGTTGCCCTGATTAATGCAAAAGAATAAAACTTAACCTGATTCGACTGACCACGGTTTGTCCGCGCAGAAATCCATTATTCACAGATAATTCATAAGGTCATAAGGTCATGAGTGATAGGAGCAGAATTAGACCATTCAGCACATCAAGTCTACTCCATCATTCAATCATGGCCGATCTATCTCTCACTCCTAAACCTAGTCTCCTGCCTTCTCCCCATAACCTCTGACACCCCAACAGTACAAGTTGTTGAATGTGGAGTGCCCTGCCTTCTGCAGAGAAAAAGCAATGGAACTCCAATTGAGTGCATCATTGCTGCTGCAGTATAGCCAGATATAGGTCTGGCATCTTTTCAATGGATCCCATAACCTGTCTGGCTGGAATATGCTGCTTAATGGTAAATTTATTTGCAGATTTCGCTAATGTCAGATTGTATGGTCAGTTAACAACAGGGAGGCACAGTGGTAGAGCTGCTGCCTTACAGCGCCAGAGACCCGGGTTCGATCCCGACCACGAGTGCTCTCTGTACAGAGTTTGTACATTCTCCCTGTGAACATGTGAGTTTTCTCTGGGTGCTCCGGTTCCCTCCCACACTACAAAGATGTACAGATTTGAAGGTTTATTGGCTTCGGTAAAATTGTAAATTGTCCCTGGTGTGTCGGATATTGTTATTGTACGGGGTGATCGCTGGTCTGCGCGGACTCGGTGTGCCGAATGGCCTGTTTCCACGCTGTATATCTAAAGTCTAAATTAATCTGGGGCACTGTGATTTGGTTCAGTATTAGTCTAGCAAGGTGATTAGTCTAGCAAGATGAAGAAAGACTGGATAGACTCGGCTTGTACTCGCTAGAATTTAGAAGATTGAGGGGGGATCTTATAGAAACGTACAAAATTCTTAAGGGGTTGGACAGGCTAGATGCAGGAAGATTGTTCCCGATGTTGGGGAAGTCCAGAACAAGGGGTCACAGTTTAAGGATAAGGGGGAAGTCTTTTAGGACCGAGATGAGAAAAACATTTTTCCCACAGAGAGTGGTGAATCTCTGGAATTCTCTGCCACAGAAGGTAGTTGAGGCCAGTTCATTGGCTATATTTAAGAGGGAGTTAGATGTGGCCCTTGTGGCTAAAGGGATCAGGGCGTATGGAGAGAAGGCAGGTACAGGATACTGAGTTGGATGATCAGCCATGATCATATTGAATGGCGGTGCAGGCTCGAAAGGCCGAATGGCCTATTCCTGCACCTATTTTCTATGTTTCTATGTTGCTATTATGTTACCAACAGGCTTCCACTGCCAACCACCTCACTACCAAGGAGCTTCTCATTATTTTATCCCATCACCTTCCTTCCCCAATATCCAAGATGGATAACTACCGAGTACCAAATGTGGAAGACTCCATCAAAGGCAGCCTCCTCTATTGAGTGCTAATTTCAGCATCCAGAGTTTTGTGCCTATGAAGATGGATCGTTGCTGAAATGTTACTTCAACATATGCTTTGTAATGTCATTCACTGTGGGAACTAGCAACCAGGTTCCTTAATTACAACAGTGAATCTACTCCAAGCAGTTTTACTGGCTATGAGAGCACATGGCCCAAGGTTGAGAAAGCTGATATACCAATCCAAGACACATCCCCCCTCAATGATTGAGATTTACCCACCCCCCCCACCTCTATCTATTTAGACATAAAAGGATCAAACATCCAATGACTTACTCAAATCTGTCGTGTCTCTGGATCCACGTGTGGTGACTTCGGTGAATGGAGTACTTATGCCTTTGTAATGTAATCACATATAAGATACTGATCACTCAATTAATAAAGTTTAAAATGGTCTGAATACTTATTGCTAACCATTGGAAAGGAAAACCCCTCTCCAGGAGTCACTTGAGAAATCTCAGAAAATTCACCAGAGGTGGAGTAACAGGCTACACAGAGTTGTCGTAAAGAGTTGTATATCTTTGCTAAGTTTGCTGGTTCTCCAGTGCCCATTAGAAGCAAAGATGTTCACAGCACAGAGAGGCCATTGAGCTAGAAAGATTGTAAGAAAAAGATAGCACTGGCATTACTGTGGAGAGAGGCATGCTTCTTCTTCACAAGTGCCTCAGGAATAAGGATGACTTGGGAAGGGCATTGGCAGGTGGAATTCAATCCTGACTCCAGCGAGGTGATGTTCTTTAGGAAATCAAATAGTAGATGTACAGTAAATAGGAGAGCACAAACACAATGAGAGCCTTGTTCACCACCCTATTTGCCACAGGTGAATAGGGTGTGAAAAAGCCATGCCTGCTTTGTAGGTCAAAGCACAGAATACAAATGTTGGGATGCCCTGTTGCAACCTTACAAAACACTGGTTAGACTGGACCTGGAGCATTGCATGCAGTTACAGTTGCCATGGCATAGGAGGAATGTGACGATGCTAGAGGGAGTGGACTGTTGTCAGGAGTATTTTAGTTAATGGGTAAGACTGGATAGGCAAACTTTTTTTTCCCTGGAGCAAAGGAGACTGAGGGATGGATGACCTGATAGATATCTATATTACTAACAGTCTGATCTTGACCACTTCCTGTTGTTCTGTATATTGATTTTAGAAAAAACGCTGCTACTTACGTCTGCGATTTTTGGCCATCTTACTCAGAGTCCCCCTCCGCTGTGCAGGACAAGAGGATTTTTCCCATCGATGAAAAATAAAATAGTTATTAGTGTTTAAAAAATGTTGAGATTCTGGAGCGCTAGTATGGGTGTTGTGGGCTGAAGGGACTGGTTTCCAGAGGGCTAGTTTGGACATTGTGGGCCAAATAGATTCTTGGGGTGGCAGCTCAGTCACTCAAGGCTGATGTGCTGGCAGCTCACTCACGGCTGCTGGGCTGGCAGTTGACTCATGGCTATTCCTTGAAATTCCATTTCAAGCAGGGTGCAAGGCCACCGAATTCAAGTGCAGCTTCACACCACTTCAAGCAGGGTGCAAGGCCACCAAATTCAAATGCAGTTTCCTACCATTTCAAGCAGGGTGCAACACCACCAATTTCAAGGGCAGTTTCATACCACTTCAAGCAGGGTGCAAGGCCACCAAATTCAAGTGCAGTTTCATACCACTTCAAGCAGGGTGCAAGGCCACCAAATTCAAGTGCAGTTTCATACCATTTCAAGTAGGGTGCAAGGCCACCAAATTCAAGTGCAGTTTCGTACCACTTCAAGCAGGGTGCAAGGCCACCAAATTCAAATGCAGTTTCATATCACTTCACGCAGGGCGCAAGGCCACCAAATTCAAGTGCAATTTCATACCACTTCAAGCAGGGTGCAAGGCCACCAAATTCAAGCGCAGTTTCATACCACTTCAAGCAGGGTGCAAGGCCACCAAATTCAAGTGCAGTTTCATGCCATTTTAAGCAGGGTGCAAGGCCACCAAATTCAAGTGCAGTTTCATGCCACTTCAAGCAGGGTGCAAGGCCACCAAATTAAAGTGCAGTTTCGTACCACTTCAAGCAGGGTGCAAGGCCACCAAATTCAAGTGCAGTTTCATACCACTTCAAGCAGGGTGCAAGGCCACCAAATTCAAGTGCAGTTTCATGCCACTTCAAGCAGGGTGCAAAGCCACCAAATTCAAATGCAGTTTCATACCATTTCATGCAGGGTGCAAGGCCACCACATTCAAATGCAGTTTCATACCATTTCAAGCAGGGTGAAACCACCATAAAACCACACAAAACACCACATATACACCACACTCACAGTTCAGTGACATTCAGTTGATTTACAGCTCAGTCGTGACCTCTCCCTCCCCGATCTTACAGAGACTGAGCCACACCCACACTTCCGGATTTTGTAATCCCTCTCCCCTCCCACTGGAAGGGGCGTGGCCTTTAAGGCGTGTTTGATGGAGAGAGATTCTCAAAAGATTTTAAACAATAATAACACTTTTATTTTTCATTGATGGGAAGAATCCTCTGCACCTGATGGGCAGAGTGGGACTGAGTAAGATGGCCAAAAATCACAGCCGTAAGTCGTAGCGTTTTATCTAAAATCAATATACAGTGCAAACAGGAAGTTCTCAAGTTTAGACTTTTAATCATTTGCCATTTCGAACCAACCACCACCAACAACCATTTGCAGTGCTTTATTTTGAACCAATCACCATCAACAACCATTTGCAGTGCTTTATTTAGAACCAACCACCATCAACAATCATTTGCAGTGCTTTATTTCAAACCAACCACCATTTGCAGTGCTTTATTTCAAACCAACCACCATTTGCAGTGCTTTATTTCAAACCAACCACCATTTGCAGTGCTTTATTTCAAACCAACCACCATTTGCAGTGCTTTATTTCAAACCAACCACCATTTGTTGTGCTTTATTTCAAACCAACGACCATTTAGAAGGTTATTGGCTGCAACCTTCCCTCCATTGATGAACTGTACACTGCAAGGGTTAGGAAGCAAGCGGGCAAGATCATCTCTGACCCCCTCACCCTGGCCACAAACTCTTTGAATCACTTCCCTCTGGAAGGTGACTCCGGATTGTCAAAGCTGCCACAGCCAGACATAAAAACAGTTTTTATCCACGAGTAGTTGCTCTACTCAACAGTCAAAAATCTGTAGCCTCCCTTTGATCTGGTATTTTGTTGGTTCACATGCTTGATCAATGGTGTTTTATCATTAATGTTTTATTATTATTAATATTTAGTGTCTTCTGAGTCATTCGTAACTGTCACTGTATGTCATGTTGTTACTTGTGGGCGGAGCACCAAGGCAAATTCCTTGTATGTGAATACTTGGCCAATAAACTTACCTACTTACTTATTTGCAGTGCTTTATTTCAAACCAACCACCATTTGCAGTGCTTTATTTCAAACCAACAACCATTTGCAGTGCTTTATTTCAATCCAACAACCATTTGCAGTGCTTTGTTTCAAACCAACCACCACCAACAACCATTTGCAGTGCTTTATTTTGAAACCAACCACCACCAACCATTTGCAGTGCTTTATTTCAAACCTACCACCACCAACAACCATTTGCAGTGCTTTATTTCAAACCAACCACCACCAACCACCATTTGCTGTGCTTTATTTCAAACCAACCACCACTAAACACCAAGTGCTGTGCTTTATTTCAAACCAACCACATTTTCATTTTCAAACCACATTAAGGGCACTCAAGGTCATCTAAAACCACACTCACAGTTTAGTAGACATGTGTTCAGTGTTATTCACAGCTGAGACTGAGAGGCATGACCCTCTCGCTCCCCCATCTTGCAGAGACTGACTGAGGCACTCAACACTTCCGGGTTTTATAGTCCCTCCGGAAGGGGCGTGGCCTTCAGGAGAGAGAATCTCAACATTTTTTAAACACTAATAACTCTTTTATTTTTCATCAATGGAAAAATCCTCTTGTCCTGCACAGTGAAGGGGGACTGAGTAAGATGGCCAAAAATCACAGCCGTAAGTGGCAGCGTTTTTTCTAAAATCAATATACAGAACAATAGGAAGTGGTCAATATCAGACTTTTAGTAATATAGATAAGAGGAGAAATAAGGTGGGTAGCCAGGATCTTAATCGAAGGGTGGAGGTATCAAAAACAAGAGGACATAGATTTAAAATAGGAAGGAGTTTTTAAAAGGATTTGAGAGGAAAGTTGTTTTTTAGAAAGTGGCTGATATCTGGAGTTCACTGTGAGAGGAGGTGGTGGAATCGGATCCAATTGCTATGTTTATTAAACATTTAGACGCTGAAATAGGCAAGGTCCTAATGCAGGCAAACGCGATTAGTTTAGATAGACACAGTGTCGGCATGTGCATGGTGGGCATATAAGGCCCCTTTCCTGCGCTGTATAATTCTGTGACTATGACAAAATGTTCTGTACCAGGTACATCGACTGGAGGAATGCATGCTCAGCATGGAAATGAAGTTGTTTGGAATGAAATTGAAAAAGTAATTGAAAAGAAAGAGGAACCTGTGTAAGTTTCGTGGATGAGTTAGACCAAATTATTTATTTCCATGCTGTTTGAGTAAGGTTTGGTATGTTAATTTGTCTCTGTAAATTGCCCCCAGTATGTAGGTGAATGGTAGAATTAGGGAGAGTTCATGGGAGTGTGGAGAGAATAAAAAACGAGACTTGTGTCAGATTAGTGTAAATGGGTGTTTGATGTCGGGACGAAGGGCCTATTTCCTACCTGTGTTTCTCGGACTCAATACAGAATTATTAAATTAATTACCAAGTAAAAGAAACCAAAGCAATTAAATATTTTACTGACACAAATAGAAAGCTGAAGTGGGGATGGACGAAGTTGGGTTGGGAAGAGCTATTCAGGGAAAAGGCGAGGCAACAGATGAATAATAATAAGGGTTTGCAGAAATATTAAACCATTACTTTAGTTCAGTATTTGCCAGGGTGACCTGACATTGATGACATTGGATAGAAATGAAAAATGTGCATTGAAAGTAGAAAAGTAGGATAGAATAAATAAGATAAAGATTAAACTCCCATTCCCGATGAATGCAGGAAAGAAAATACAGAATCATTGCCTCACATTGATCTAATGAGATAACACTGGAGAATTATACTGGGAATATGGGATCGTGAATGTGTAACACTGGGGTACACAGTATTGGCAATGCTGGAACTGAGGTAGAGCTGAGGTAGAGCACTGGGAATACAGCACCATGAATGTACAAGACTAGATTACAGTACAAGGAATAGATGTACATTCAAGCTGGGGTATTGGCAATGCCAGATTGTCAGTGTATAATATTAGGGCACAGTACAGTACTGGGAGTAAAGGATAGTGAATGTAAAATACATGGGTACACAATCCTGCAGGATTATCACTGTATAACACTGGGGCATAATGCAGGGATGTCGGGATTTTGAGTGTATAATGCCGGGGTATAGTATTGGGAATACAGCACAGTGAATGTAAAATAATGGGGCAGAGTACAGGGGAACAGGTTTCCTACAGTGTTACACAGGGGTACAGTATTGGTACCATAGATTTGTTTACAACTCTAATGGTTAATATAGGGATATCTATTTAATTGGGCAGAATACCAGTGGGATATGGGAATGTTTCGATTAACACGTGGAAAAACACTGGTGGATAGAGGGGTATTCGGGTGGATACACAAGTTTTTGATTAGCTCTGAGGTAGATTTCTTTTGAATACAGGTCCAATAGTGAGATTTTTAACATTTGAAATATTTTGAGATATCCTAAGAGATATATTTAGATTTTTTACATATGCACCCTATATCCACATATTCTATGTTAATCAAACATCCCCATGTACTACAGTAATTCTCTTATATCCTTCCAATATTTTATACTACATCTAATATATATAAGTACTATCTTATATTCACAATAATATAATTTTTACTCTCCAAAATGCTCCATTTGATAAATTGAGCTCTGTATGTATGATATAAAATCTACCTGTAAAATGTTTCCAGTATAGTACTTTATGCTTTATCTTATTTCATATATGATATGCAAGATATCCTCCATTCACTAACATTCAGCATCATGAAAAATAAAGTGCAAATTATAGACTATTCATCAGGTCTTTTAACCTACTGAATTTTACTACTTTTAATCTACACTATAATGTATTACGTGCAACATCTCATACTGTACACTAACATCAATATACTATTCTTGTATATTGTATACAGCTTATTCAGAGCCATGTTGCATCTTGTAACATAGATCTAGTGTATTCTAATACATTATAGTTTAAATCACTATAACGAAGCAACTATGTATGAAGCAACTTCACTCAAAAGGCAAATATGATCAAAAATACAGCCATATGTGGGATAATAACAATGTCCTAAGCACACCAGAATGCTCTCGGGAGTGTTGAAACACCAGAATTGAAAAATTTGAGGGGCCGAATGGCACGTTCTCATCCACATATTTTCTTGTGATCTGATCTGGATCTTAAATGGTCAGCTGGTACACAACACCGTCTAAACTCCACGAGAAGTTTTGTAACCGTTTTTACACAATGTTACATTCCAAGGTTCAGACCATGACATACTACTTGTATCATTTTGCAGTATAGAGTAACATGCTATGACTAAGTATTGCAAATTGTTTAATGTTATACTGTGTTCATATTGTCCCACACAATGTATTAACAAATATTTAAGAATATATAATTGCACAACTAATGGTTTCAATAAATTCCATCCACAATATCCAAGAAAAATAACTTACAAAGCAAACTTATTTTTAAACACATAATTCTTCAAAGGCAAATGTTGTTTTAAACACGTGACACTGATTACATAGTCCTCCCAATAGAATGACTGGTGAGGGTGTGTAATCATAACACTAAAGGGCTTGTCCCACCAGCATGCGATTGCATGCGTCTAACACGACCAAACGTGGTGGCTTGAGGCGTACGGCCTCGCGGGGTTGGTCCCACTTCCAACCGCGGAGCCGTCTGGAGTTGTGAGGAGCTGGTCCCGACATCATACTCACCAATCAGCTGGGCAGGAGGCGGGCTGACTGAATTTGGACGTCGCACGGCGTCGGGCGGTTACGTCATCACGCAACGGCACACCGGGCAGTGACGTCATCGCCAAACGCCACGCACTAGGCTTACGCCATCAAGATGCTGCGTGCGGCGTCAAGATGCTGCGTTCGGCATCAACGCTGCGTACGGCGTCGAGGCGGTGCGTGCGGCGTCGAGGCGGTGCGTGCGGCCTCCATACGGCAGCGGGCCGGCAGGCCTTTGCCGCGTGGAATTTTTGAACACTGTCAGTTTTTCGGAGCCCCGCGCGATGTCGGGACCAGCTCCGCACAACTCCATGCGGCTCCGGCGATCGAAGTTTGACCGGCCCCGCGAGGCCGCACGGCTAGCGCAACCACGTTAGGTCGCGCTAGTCGCATGCTCGTGGGACAGGCCCTTAAGTCTTCGCATTAGCTGCCTCCACTATATTAAATTATAGCAAAATAACAACAGAATAAAAAGATGCATTGTTCTTACCATGAGTTGATGGATCAACACTGTTAGTGACGTGCAAGTTAGTGGTAAGAGTGTTGGAGTTAACTGGTGTGGTGGCTGGGAATAAGATAAGGAAGAGCAAGCAAGTCACAATACATTATTAGATGGTGCACTCGTTAATCGTTACATAGAGTGACCAAACACGGCTCAAGAAACACATGCAGTTGCAATGAATACATGCATGAGAATTTTCAATTTTAATATAGATTAAGGCTTTACTGGTGAGGCAATCTTGCCCACTGGATAGACCTGTGACCCCCGCCAGAGACGTAAGCACATGAATTACAAACTGTCCCCAGGGGCACTTTCGGAGACGGACATCAAGTTCTGCTGGAAGATCATCAAATCAGTGAAAGACATTCTTTGGGCTGCCCAACTCTTGATGATCCCAGCAGAGCGAGATATCCATCGGAGAATGTTGCCGACTGGCCCATTCCTGACTGCAAGAGTACGTACTGAGGGACTTGCTGAAGCTTGGGGGAGCCAACGCCAAGTCTCTGTGGGAGAGGTCTACAGTCTAGGGTCCTCCCCCAGTGGGATATTGGGGGGCAGAGTCTGGTGGAGACACCCCTCAAACAAGGGAAGAGATATCAAGCCAGTGGGCCACAGGTGTGGCAAGGGTGCCTGGTATAAGGATAGATTGTGAGCACTACCGAATATAGCACTAATCAATATACAAACGGCGGGAATGTCAGATGAGTTTTTGCACTTTTCTTGTTTTATATATCTTTTTTTATTATTCTGAATAAAGTTTGTTTTTTAGGGGGGAAAACATGATATAATCTGGCACTTAGTCAGAGAGTCGGGGTACTCTACTATTAAAGGCATCTTCTCTTAAAGGAGGCAAGATGTCAACGATCCTATCAAACTTGGTGCTGGAGATCAGTGAATGAGTTGTGTCACCACAACAGTGAATTATTGTGACTGGACCACAGGTATGTTTCAGGCTGGGGCAGTTGAGCCCCTGAGTTGAGAGTTCAATACTGCAAGTGGAACTTGCTACCCTGCAGAATAATGGAAGCAGCGAGACTCACACCTGAAAGGGAAACACAAGGCACAAGGAAATACATTGATGGAATAACATTTCAGCTCCGAGACCACCTCATCAAAACAAGAGGTCTTCTACCTGAAATGTTCTCTGTTTGTCTCTTACAGATGCTGCCACATGCAAACTGAAAGACAGCACCTCATATTCTGCTTGGGTTGCTCTCAATCCAATGGCACGAACGTTGAATTCTCCACTTTTAGGTAACCCTGAAAACCCTCACCCCTCCCCCTTCTCACCTCCCCACCCCCCCCCCTTCTCCCATGTGCCACACCTGGACTCGTACCTATTTTCGCCCTCCCCCTTTCCCTTCCACCTACATTCCGACCTCTAACTTCACAATTCATTACTCTTCAATCCTTTTGACTCACATCTTCTGACTTTACATCTATGGTCTTTGTCCATCCATCTGCATATCAATAGCCCCCTCACCTGTATCCACGTGTTACTTGCAAGGCTTTGGCCTGCCCCTCCTTTCTTCCAGCTTCCGCCACCCCCCTCCAACCCCCAAAGAAGGGTCCTGACCCGAAACATTGCCTACCCATGTTCTCCAGAGAAGCGACCTGACCCATTGATTTTCACCAGCAATTTGTGCCTTTTTTCGTAAACCAGCATCTGCAATTCCTTGTTTCTCAACTTGAACTTGACTATTTCCAACATTTTATGTTTTTAATTCAGATTTCCAGTAGTCTTTTTTGATTTTCAATTTGAGAAGTTTAGATGACTTTGGTTTGAGCAGATTCTAGGACAGCGTTTAGTTGGGTCCAAATGGCATGTTTCAGTGCTTTTATGCACAACATAACCCACACCCAGTTCTGTTAGTCGGGATAGGAGTAGGATTCAAATGGCATGGATCTCTGATTGAGAACATGAGAATATGAAATGGAAAAGCTTCACTCATTGGGAATTATTTGCATTGGTTTAGACAAACATCTTGGGGCATTAGTAAGCTCCATTATTCCTCTTTCCCTCAAGAGAGAGCAAAAGGAATCAGACTCACAGTATCCAGACCTAAAAAAATAAATAGCGAGAGGAACTCAATGGTGCAGACCAAAAAGAGGTGAGAGAGAGGAAGGAGTCAAGGTCAGGGAGAGATGTGAAAATAAGAATGAGCTGCTGCTCAGTGGAGAGGCAATCTTCAACAAGAGTGAGGGATAAACAGGTCTTGGGTTCAGTAGGGCATGGGCAGTAGGGTTCCACCTTCCATCTTTGCTCTCCACACAGAAAGAGGCCATTCAGCCTATCAACTCAATGCCAGCTCACAACCCAATCCCATTACCCATACTAATTTTCCTTGTTACCCATTCTAGCACTCACCCTGCATATCAGAGGCAATTTACAGGGACCAAACCCATGCGCCATCGGAATCTGGGAGGAAACCGGAGCACCCGAGGCAAAACCACATAGTCGTAGGGTGAACATACAAACTCCACAGACTGGAGGCAAGAATCAAACTTTGCTTCCTGGGGCTGATAAGGCAGCAGCATTAACTCCAGCGACCCTGGTCTCAAGATTACAGAAAGTGGAACAGGGAATAATCAGATCTGGTCGCAGAGATAGCAAAAGTGAATAACCTTACTAATGAAATATAGTCAGTGTCTCATAAGTGTTGTACAGGCCTGACTGGGGGTTATTAGTGATATACTGGGAGGATTTGAGGAACCCGAGGCTTAATGCTTGATACATTAGCTGCCTCAAAAAGGAGCAAGAGCTGCCAGGACTGGAAACAGCAACAAGAAAGGATTTGGCAGACTTCCAGTGTTTGCTTAATAGCAAGTGACCAAACAGTAGCTAATGATTAAAGAGGAACGTCAAGATGAAGAGGGGCGATGTTGCACAACTCCGGGAGAAGACAGAGGTTTATGAAGCACCACTCATTTCCTGATCACACCGTATTTTTGAAGCCTTCACCCACCCCACCCCAACACCAAAGGCTTCTTAAACTAGCTTTCTCTTAGAAGACAGAATATCAACTACCCTATTGATCACCCGTTCTCACTAGTTCTGCGTTACCCCACTTTCACATCCACTCCCTACACACTCGGGGCAATTTACAGAAGACAATTAGCTCACTACTTCCCCCCTCCCCCACTCCTCACCACCAAACCTGTTCCTGTGTTAAACAGCCCTCCTCTGAGGATCATCTTCACAGAGGCACGACTGTATTCCTTGGAGTTTAGAAGAAGGGGTGACCTTGTTCAAACATGTCAGATCCTAAAAGGGCTTGGAAGTGTGGATGTTGAGATATTTTCACCAATGGAAGAGTCACGAACAAGGGGACAAACCTACAAAATAAGGGGCTGGATATTTAATACTGAAGGGTGTATAGTTAATTTTCTCAGAGAGCAGTGAATCTCTTGGCATTCTCTGCCCAGGAGGGTGATGGAGACCGGATCATTAGATATACTGAAGGCGAAGATAGGTAAATATTTGAAAAATGGAGGAACTGAGAGTGATGCGGAACAGGCACAGGAGAAGAGTCGAGGCCAGCATAGGTCAGCCATGAATGGTGGGGCGGGCTTGAGGGGCTGAGTGGCCTACTCCTGCTGCTATTTCCTGCTATCCTTTTTCTTGAGTGACTCCTCACCCCAGCCGAGCTTTAGTTGTCGGGGGAAGAAAGGGTGCGGAGCTGTCTGCCTGGTGAGGCGTGCCTGATGAACTCCTGTGCCTCAACAAAATCAAACAAGGAAAGCAGGTGAGGCACTGCAGTATAAAGAGCTTGGGATTTTAATTAACAAGTTGTCTCGTCCTGGCCAATTAACCGGGAAGGGTGCCAACGATGACTGAAGATAGGCAATGTTTATGGCAGCATGGCTAGGGGAAGGGAGAACAATTAACCCCTTGAGTTTTGAGCTTCCTGTGCTTGCCGTTCTCTCCCTGTCCGGGTTGGCGGCTGATTCACCGACTGCTTTCAGTGAGCATACACCAACCACTGCCGAACCCAAAACTGAGAGTGTCCCGGGCTTATTGGGTTTGGAGGAAGATACCAATTCTTCCACTAGCAGCTTCCTGAGAATCATGGTGTGACTCAGGACTTCCATCTTTTCACACAAAGGGTGGTGGGTGTATGGAACAAGCTGCCAGAGGAGGGAGTTGAGGCTGGGACTATCCCAACGTTTAAGAAACAGTTAGACAGGCACATGGATAGGACAGGTTTAGAGGGATATGGACCAAACGCAGGCAGGTGGGACCAGTGTAGTTGGGGCATGTTGGTCGGTGAGGGGAAGTTGGGCTGAAGGGCCTGTTTCCACGCTGTATCACTCTATGACTCTATTTAGTTAGTTCAGAGGAAGGGCAATGAGGCTTAAACCAGGAAATGAGGTCTAATCTACGAGATGAGGCCCAAATCCACGAATTTATGACCAATCACAGGTTAGGAGGCCAGGTATAGAATATAGAACAGTGTAGCACAGGAATGCTTCGGCTTCACAATGTTTGTGCCAAACATGATGCCAAGTTAAACTGATCTCATCTGCCTATACATGATCCATATCCCTCTATTCCCTGCACTTCCATACACCTGTCCAAATGCCTCTTAAATGTCACTATCATATATGCCTACACCACCACCAACCCTGACAATGTGTTCCAGGCCCCCACCACTCTCTATGTAAAAAACAGGTTTGGTGTCATGTGGGGCCTATTTAAGGTCAGGAAAGTCAATTCCCCTGACAGGAATTAATGAACCATTTGGATTTTTAACTAAAGATAGACACAAAGTTGGAGTAACTCAGGAGAACAGGCAACATCTCTGGAGAGAAGGAATGGGTGACGTTTCGGGTCGAGACCCTTCTTCAGGGTGAAAGTAATGGGAAAGGGAAACTGGAGATATAGGCGATGGTGCAGAGATATAAAGAACAAATGAGTTAAAGATATGCAAAAAAGTAACAATGATAAAGGAAACAGGCCATTGAAAGCTGTTTGCTAGGTGATAACAAAATGCTGGTGTTACTTGGGTGGGGGAGGGATGGAGAGAGAGAGGGAATGCAAGGGTTACTTGGGGGCAGAGAAACCAATATTCATACCCCTGGGTTGTAAGCTGCCCGATCGAAATATGAATAACTAGCTACCTTTAAAGAATTTAAATTAAAGAACAGGTACTTTGGATCCGTCTTCACTTGAACAGGTACTTGGATCCGTCATAACTGAGGAGGACACAAACAATCTTCTTGATGTACTAGTGGCCAGAGGATCTGGGGGATGGAGGAACTGGAGGAACTTAGGCAGGAAGTCGTGTTGGGTAGACTGATGGGACTGAAGGCTGATAAATCCCCAGGGCCTGATGGTCTGCATCCCAGGAAGTGGCTCTAGAAATCATGGATGCATTGGTGATCATTTTCCAATGTTCTATAGATTCAGGATCGGTTCCTGTGGATTGGAGAGTAGCTAATGTTATCCCACTTTTTAAGAAAGGCGGAAGAGCGAAAATAAGGAATTATAGACCAGTTAGCCTGACATCGGTGTTAAAGAAGGAACTGCAGATGCTGGAAAATCGAAGGTACACAAAAATGCTGGAGAAACTCAGCGGGTTCTTTCGTCTGAAGAAGGGTTTCGGCCCGAAACGTTGCCTATTTCCTTCGCTCCATAGATGCTGCTGCACCCGCTGAGTTTCTCCAGCATTTTTGTGTAGCCTGACATCGGTGGTGGGGAAGATGCTGGAGTCAATCATAAAAGATGAAATAGCTGCACATTTGGATGGCAGAAACAGGATCGGTCCGAGTCAGCATTGATTTACGAAGAGGAAATCATGCTTGACTAATCTTCTGGAATTTTTTGAGGATGTAACTAGGAAAATGGACAAGGGAGAGCCAGTACCTGGACTTTCAGAAAGCAATAGATAAGGTCCCACATAGGAGATTAGTGGGCAAAATTAGGGCACATGGTATTGGGGGTATAGTGCAACAAAGAGTAGGGATTAATGGGTCCCTTTCAGAATGGCAGGCAGTGACTAGTGAGGTACTGCAAGGCTCGGTGCTGAGACCGCAGCTATTTACAATATACATCAATGATTTAGATGAAGGGATTCAAAGTAACATTAGCAAATTTGCAGATGACACAAAGCTGGGTGGCAGTGTGAACTGTGAGGAGGATGCTATGAGAATGCAGAGTGACTTGGACATGTTGGGTGAGTGGGCAGATGCATGGCAGACGCAGTTTAATGTGGATAAACGTGAGGTTATCCACTTTGGTAGCAAAAACAGGAAGGCAGATTATTATCTAAATGCTGTCAAGTTCGAAAAAGGGGAAGTACAACGGGATCTGGGGGTCCTTGTTCATCAGTCAATGAAAGTAAGCATGCAGGTACAGCAGGCAGTGAAGAAAGCAAATGGCACGTTGGCCTTCATAACAAGAGGAGTTGAGTATAGGAGCAAAGAGGTCCTTCTGCAGTTGTACACGGCCCTAGTGAGATCTCACCTGGAGTATTGTGTGCAGTTTTGGTCCCCTAATTTGAGGAAGGACATTCTTGCTATTGAGGGAGTGCACCGTAGGTTCACAAGGTTAATTCCCAGGATGGCGGGACTGTCATATGCTGAGAGAATGGAGCGGCTGGGCTTGTATACCCAGGAATTTAGAAGGATGAGAGGGGATTTAATTGAAACGTATAAGATTATTAAATGGTTTGGACACGCTAGAGGCAGCAACATGTTCCCGATGTTGGGGGAGTCCAGAACCAGGGGCCGCAGTTTAAGAATAAGGGGTAAGGCATTTAGAACGGAGATGAGGAAACACTTTTTCACACAGAGAGTTGTGGGTCTGTGCAATTCTCTGCCTCTGTGGGCAGTGGAGGCCGGTTCTCTGGATACTTTCAAGAGAGAGCTTGATAGGGCTCTTAAAGATAGCAGAGTCAGGGGATATGGGAGAAGGCAGGAACGGGGTACTGATTATGGATGATCAGCCATGATCACATTGAAGGTCTGAATGGCCTACTCCTGCTCCTATTGTCTATTGTCTATAATTTGGCCTGATTCAACCAAACCAACCAAATTTAAATTCACCCATGGTGGATTTTCACTCACCTCTCCCAATAATTAACCCAGCCTCTGGATTATTTTCCCCGTCATACAAACACTGCAATCCCTTGTCAATGAGTAAGAGAAGTGTGCACTTTCAGGGCTATGATAAAACAGCTGTGGAGATCATTCAGAAAAGCGGCAGATGCAAGGGGCCAACTGGCCTCTTTGTGCTACATGATGATACTTTGATCCAGCTTTTGTTATGGATTCTCTTCCTATGTCTTATTTCCTATGTGGAATACTCTCTTTGAAGAAACCAAGGTCCAATTAAAAAAAAGATATGTGTACTTTTTTTATTTCCTTTCCCTTGGGCGAGAGGCTAATTAGTATGTCTGGAAGTTCCAACATCCTGTCGATATAAGACAAACTCGGCAACTAACATTAGGCATGAATGAAACATGGAAAATAATGTCAACATTATGCACACTTAAGTAACTGAGTCAACCTTTGCGAGACAAGTTTTGGCATTATTTGAGAAGATCGTAAATCATTGATTATGAACAAAGGCACATTCGACATTATGCAGATAAATCTGTCTGACTGAATCTCGCTCTTGCTCCTCTCCAATCAGGGAATTGGCTGTGCAAAATATCACACTCCGAGAGCCAGGAAACTGGCTGAATCATAGAAACGATCTTTAAAATAGCACAGACGGGTTGTCCCCTTTCTTAATGACACTGCAATCTGAAAAAGGCAACAGATTAGAAGCTTCTTGACTCATTTTCCTCACCTCTGACCAAGACGGGTTGTTTGAAACTGTCCAGAAGTGAACAATATTTCTTAAGGCAATTTAAGTTAGAAACTTGGTCAGCGAAGGTTAGTTACTCCGACAAAATAATAAGGACCGGTCACAGACTGATCCCGTTAAAAGTTAATTATTACTTTAAAACTGACCATTCTGGTCACATTTGCGCTATCCTAGGCCCTACCATGACATCCTGATCCCAACGACGAACAGGTAGGTCGGACTGTCGGAGCGGTGGGAAGTGCGGAGGCTGGAGGTAAATAACAAAAACACATTAGTTAAATAGTTAAAATGTAGGCCTATCAGGCCATTCATAGTCTATGCAGGCACATCTGTGCATGTGTGTGTGTGTGTGTGTGTGCGTGCGTGTGTGTGTGTGTGTGTGTGTGTGTGTGTGTGTGTGTGTGTGTGTCTGTGTGTCTCTGTGTGTGTGTGTGTGTGTGTGTGTGTGTGTGTGTGTGTGTGTGTGTGTGTGTGTGTGTGTGTGTGTGTGTGTGTGTGTGTGTGTGTGTGTGGTAGGAGGGGCAGGAGGGCATGCATGTGTGCAATGCATAACATATGTGTCAATTTGTGTGCCCACATGTGCACATGAGTTCTTGTATATGTACTCATGTACATTGGTTTGAATGCTTGCAAATACAAGCAAATTTATGAATGTGCTTGTCTATTAGAAATCTGCTTATATGTATGTGCATACATGCCTATGCACATGTGCGCACATTTATGTACATAACTGTAGACATATATATGTGTGCATGTGTCCGTGGGTGCTTTTGTATATCCTGGCAGGTTAGGCTTGTACACGAAGAAAAAAGTTCATTGGTATGGTGGGCCGAAAGACCTATTTCAGTGTTGTACATCTCTATGTCTTTCTAACATATCATGTCATGATAGGTCTGGAGTCAGTTATGGGTCAGACCAGGGAGGGTCTATCATCAAGGAACCCCACCATGCATGTCATGCTCTCCTCTTGCTATGAGGAGTTACAGAAGCGTGAAGTCCCATATCACCAGGATTAAGGATAGCTACTTTCCTACAAACATCAGGTTCTTGAACCAACCTCCACAACCCTAATCTTACCTCAGCAATGGAACACTGGCCCACCTCTTGCACTACCATGGACTTGTTTTCTAATTGTTTTTGCTCTGGCTCGGGTGTCTTGTTTATCTTTATTTTTTCCTTTTCACGATCTTGTACAATTGATGTAATTCGCACACAATTTATGTTTTTGTGTGTTTGAATCGATGTACCAGCCATGCTGTTTGAAGCAATTTTTTTCATAGTGGCTGTACCTCACTGTACTTGTGCATATGACAATAAACACTTGCCTTGACTTGAAAGATAATGAAGTGACTAATGCAGAGAGTATTGAAGCCAGGCCATGTGTGGGCTGAGTCAGATGCTGAATAGCATTACTTTGCAGAGCCACATCGCATTCTCTTCGTGCCACTGGACCTCCACCCAAATCTGGATTTTTCCAGACATCGGTGTTGTTTATTTTCTGACTGATATCTATCTTGCTTATCCACGACACTTGGTAATGTTTTACATTTCCTTTTCAGTTTTGTTCCATTCTCGTCACCCTCTTGAGCAGCTGGTGTTACCCTCTACCTATTGATCCTTACTGATGTTGTAGCACTTTATGTGCAAGTGACGAATAAAACTGATTGTATTGATTGTAAGGCAGCAGGCAGTAGCGACAATGACATGCAGTAGATTTGGATAGAAATTGAGTCACGTTGTAGGGAAGGCCACAATTGCAGTGAATTGTGGATGCAGCCCAGACTCTCACACAAACCAACCTCCCTTCCATTGACCCCGTTTATACCTCACGCTGCCTCGGCAAGGCCAGCAGCATAATCAAGAAAGAGTCGCACCCTGGCCACTCTCTCTTCTCCCCTCTCCCATCAGGCAAGTGTATAGAAGTGTGAAAACGCACACCTCCAGTATGTCCCAAATTCCAACTATTCTAAAGGTGAAAACATTATTCCTCAGATCCCCTTGAAGTACTCCCACTGCTCATCTTCAACATGCCCTCTGATTTCTGATGCCTGCATTATGGGGAAAGGATTTCCTGATATTACCCAATTAATGTCCCTCCTAATTTTATGCTCCTCTCAGCCCCTTCCACACCAGAAACAAACTCAGCCCACCCATTACTTCTTGCAATAAATACCCAAAGATTTTGAGCTCAGGTAAGAAGACAAAGCAGATAAACAAAGCTGTTAACAATACAATAGCCTTAAACTTGCAGTTATTCCTAATCATGCTATTTTTAGATAACGTTTCTGTATCTCTGTGAACAAATGGGAACCAGCATATCGAACAAGAACACAAGAAAATTGGAACAGGAGTAGACCATTCAACCCCTCAAGCCTGCCCTTTCATTCAATATGATCATGGCTGATCTAAGCTGGCTTCAACTCCTCTTCTATGTCAATTGTCCACAACCCTCAATTCCTCAACCTTTCAAACATTCATCTCCGCCTTGAATATATCTAATTGTTTGGCCTTAAACAGTAGAAATAACTGAATAGTAGAAAATATCGCACCATCTAACCTGTCAGGTTCTCTTAGGACCTGATATTTTTCAATGCCAGTGCTCAATCTTCTAAATTCCAAGGAAAACAAACTAAAGGTCTAGCCTCGCTTGATAGAACATCCCTCTATTCCCAGGAATTCTTTGTCACCTTGCTACCCTGCAGCAAAGGCCTCTCCTGTACACATATAGGAAATTAATGCCTACCATGTACAAGACATCTGAAAGAACTAACGACGTAAGGAGAAGAAGCAGGCACAGGAGCAAGTAACCTTATCCAACAGAGCATCACACTCACCACAGCTCAGATCACTGTCCGCTTCCAATGTGGAGACAGGGATGTCCCAGAACGAGTTTTCCCAATCCACCACGTTGCCCACTTCATCGCAGGATAGGTTCACGAGCATCTGCCCAGACATGTTGAAGTCCCAGAGACGGAAGTTGTAGAGCTGGCCGGTGAAGGTTTTGCTGGATTCCCTTTGTTCTGGTGCAAGTGTGAGGGAACCCTGGGCTGCAACGCTTTTCCCTCTGGAGGCTGAGCAGGGATTGACCTGATATTTGTTTTGCGTCTGAGTGATGATATCGCCTGAGGCACTGTCCCATGTGACACACAACTGCTCCCAATCGTCGGTGAATGCCTCGCCAGAGAAATTATCCTCCCAGAGTTGGCTCACGTCACACTCCACGTTGGAGATTTCCAGGAGGATATCATCTCCCTGGCTCCTGAAGGCAATGAGCGGCAAGTTGTTGCTGTCCACGTATGACAAGAGGACCCAGCTCTTCTTCGCAGTAGATGACTTGGCCTCCAGGCATACAGTGAATTGTTCCAGGTCTGGGATGAGGACCGAGGGGGAGACTGAAACAACCTGTCGTTGAGATGGCTTGTCCAACACCACCTTTTGATTCCGCAGCGAGACTGCCACTTCACATTCATCCAAGAGGAGAAGAGAAAACAAGATATTTTAGTTTCACAGAGGTGTAGGAGATAAGGAAGGGGAGCAGCTATCATTGCGAGGAGGAGGCCATTTGGCCGAAGGTGCCTGTACTGTCTCTGAAATGACAGTGACAATTATTACTGCCCCAATACACTCTCCCCTCGTTGTCCTGCTGTTTCCTTATGGACAAAATCCAATTCCTGTGTCGGAATTTAGCATTCCATCTACGGCTTACGACAGGGTTCCGCTCCTGAGAATTGTTTGTAAGTCAGACATGAATGGTAACAGTGTGGGGGAGAGGGTCACGGAGACATATGTGACGGGAGAGTGAGGAGGAGCGGGAAGGGTGGCTGCCAGCCGATCTCAAGGACTCAGCACGAGAATGAGTCTGCTCAACGCCTCCATCTCAGCTCGGCTCCCAATTGTTGGGGTTCGGGTGTGGTGGGAATGGTTGGGACGAGAAAGCAAATAAAAATGCCCCCATTCCCACCCGCCAGAAGAACCCGCCATTTCTACTGTATTATTCTACCTTTAGAAGACGGACATTTGGGAGTGAATTACAGGTGAGAATCTAATTGCAGAGTTTGAATGGCATGCCATGCCATAAATTACAGAGTAATATACATTTGTGAGTGAGTGTTCGGGTGGAATCAAAACAAAGGTTTTTGAGGTTCTTTATATATTTACTGATGGATACCTGGGAGAAAATGAAGGCTGGAATATGATTAAAGAGTTCAAGCAATTTATATATATAACATAATGGATGTCCGGGAGAGAATTTTACCCTAGAATATAATTGAAGCATTCAGGCGGTTTATATATATATAGAAAATTGCACTAAAACAGATTATCTGTTCATTATTGTATCGATGATTGTCAGATGTCAGTCTGCGGAAATAGGCAGACAGTCGTCTCTCCAAAACTACAGTCACACTTCACAAATACTTCTATTGGTTGTGAAGTTCTTTAGGAAATCCCGAGGTCACAGTACAGCATCCAGATTTTCTTTCTTTGAAAGTCACACACTTCTCGAGTAACTCAACAGGGGTCAGGCAGCATCTCTGGAGAACATGGATTGCTGACGTTTCAGATCAGGCAGCATCTCTGGAGAACATGGATTGGTGAGGTTTCGGGTCGAGATCCTTTTTTCAAGTCCAAAGAAGGGTCCCGCCCAAAATGTCGCCTATTCATGTTCTCCAGGGATGCTGCCTGACCCTCTGAGTTACTCCAGCACTTTGTGTCTTTTTTATAAACCAGCATCTAGAGTTCCTTGTGTCTGCATTCATTCTTTGTAATTATGATGGAAATATTTTAGAAAGCAATAGTATCGTTCAGCAAGCCATACACATTATCACATACCTTGTCTGTAGGAAGCACTGAATCCTTTCGTTTGGATGCTAAAGTCAGTCTTGAATGTGACAACCATTTCATTCGTGGTAGAGTTCAATGTGTGACCCTTAGCTGTGACACCGCAAAATCTTAAGTTTTCAGCCCCATTTTGTATTGACACAAAGTCATACTGGCATCCTTGGGCTTCCTCTAACTCGAAGTCGTGAAAAGTCAGCTGTATGATAAATCCAGGAGGGGCCAGGATGGTCCACTTACAGTTTAAATCAGGGTTATAGTTCGTGGGGTAACATGGGGATGTGAACTGGCCCGAGAGACCAGTTAGAGTTTCTGTGCAACTTGAGCAGCACAACACTGCTGAATATCAAAAGAAAGAGAAAATGGAACATTGCATTTATACTTGTTAACTTGATCTTGGAAAACTCTTTGTGACATACATTGGACAGAGTCCCAGCAAGATGAGAAGGAGGAAGAGTTGCCAAGCTTCAGCCCAGGCATGCAGTCAGTCTTGTCCCGGGTGGAAATAGTTTTGAAGTCAAGTCACATACAGCGCAGTATTGGAACATAAGCAGCTACAATCTGGACCACAGGGATGCACCTAAGATATCCCAGTGCCCAAAATGTTCATAATTTCCTTGGGCGGCATGGTGGAGCAGCGGTAGATTTGCTGCCTTACAGCGCCAGAGACCTGGGTTCGATCCTGACTATGGGTCCTATCTGTACGGAAGTGGGTTTTCTCTGGATGCTCCTGTTTCCTCCCACACTCCAAAGACGTACAGATATGTAGATTAATTGGCTTGGTATAATTGTAAATTGTCCCTATTGTGTTTAGGATAGTGTTAGTGTGCGAGGATCACTAGTCTGCACGGACTTGGTGGGCCAAAGGGCCTGTTTCCGTGTTGTATCTCTAAATTAAACTAAACTAAACTGGTGTTGACTGATGCTGCACATCACAAGCCTTTAATTCCAGCAAGGACTGAATGAGGCAATCATCACTCCACAGACAGGGGAATGACCATCAGCTTTGGGCAGGATGAAGCCTTTCAGTCATTAGATATGCCCAAGTATTTTCCCAATCTAGCTTCCATTAAACTTGTTACCCTTATCTAATAAATATCTACCACTCTCAGTTTTGACATTATTATTTGCCCTTTCCCCAACCTAGTCCCAACAGATTAGTGGGGGTGAGATTTACAGTTTTCACTACTCTTTGGGACGGAAGGAGATACCAACAGGAGTTGGGCATCAAACTCTTCAAGCCTGCGCTACCATTCAACATGATCATGACTGATTTCTGCTGGCCTTTAGGCCATTAATCTGCACTCACCACAGACCCCCAACTGAATCTATAATTGCTGGATATCCAAATCCAGTGGTCTTTCTGAAAGATGGAATATTTTACCAAAGGGATGTCATTTGCAGGAATCTTCTAGGTATTGCCCAGGCAGGAATGTGTTGGGACAGGATGTGCTTAGATGGGGCTTTTTTCATTGCTTTGGGGTATCTACTCTACAGTGTGTACCAAGGTTAAGGGGCATTCACCTGCCATTCAGTAACATCTTCCAGCATTTGAAGGCTGGCTTGTGGTCAGTAGAGGAGCTCGAAGCTCAGTACGTCTATTACGTACCCAAACCAGAGGCACTCATTGATTCCCCAACTACTGGCCTTGAACTTCAGGTCCACATGGCTACTATTAAACATAAGAGTTTGTACTCCCTGCTAAATAAGGTAACAATTGAGTTTACGTCCAGTTGCTGTAGCAGGAGAACGCTCCAATGCTGCGACCAGGTTAGATGGGATACGGTGAGGAAGCAGTAGTAAGACAATGGAAGGAGCATCGCAGAGAGAAAGCCAGAACTGCACAAGTCAATCCGACAATACAGGTTGTTGCAGGAACTTGGTTGGTAATTTTTGTATACTTGCAACAGTTGGAGGTGATAAAAGCAAACCAATTGACATAGTAATTCACTGCTGATTAATATTTCTTTGACTACTGTCAAGTCTAGTTCTGGTCTCAAGCCCTTCCTTTTACTCATCAGTCTCTCTCCCATGTCCTCATTAGAACTTGTCTCTTTAAAACAATCTAATCTGGGCAGCATCAGGACAAGATAGACACTAAATGCTGGAATAACTCAGGTCAGGCAGCATCTCTGGAGAAATAGGATGGATGACATTTTGGGTTGGGACCTTCTTGAGTCTGAAGAAGGGTCCCGACCCAAAAAACCACCCATCCTTTTTATCCAGTGATGCTGCATGACCCGTTGAGTTACTCAAGTACTTTGTGTCTATCTTTGGTATAAACCAGCATCTGCAGTTCTTTGTTTACATATATCAGCATCAAGTAAACATCTTCTGCATTCTATCCAAAGAAGACCATTCAGCCATTGAATCATTGCTGGCCTTGCTACAGCAACCTATTCAGTTGAAACCCACTCATAGCCCTGAAGCTTGATCTCTCCCATACGCATATCAAATTTCCATCTGATAGCTCTGCATGATCCCACAATCTCTATAGACAATGTTCAAGATTGACAATTGTCTCTGCTTAAGACGGTTCTGCCTCACATCTTGTCTTGTATCCCTTTGACTAAGTCTTTGAATCTGTGTTCAACGGTTCATGAATCAGCCACAAATGGGAACAACTTTCTTCTACAGTATTTACCCTGCCTAAGCCAATCACACTTCCACCAAATCTTCTCTCAATCTTCTTTGTTCCAAGCAGAACAATTCCAGCTTCTCCTGATCTAACCATAACATTGCAAAATTCTGGACCAAATTGAATACCTTCGGACATGTATATGATTATCAAAGTATCCCCACCAGCGAGCCCTGCCTCTGCTCCCTGCTCCCATCAGACAGTATGTACAGAAGCCTGAAGTCAAACATCACCAAATTAAGGAAAGGCTATTTTCCAACAACTATCAGGTTCTTGAACCAACCTGCACAATCCTATCCTACCTTAACAACGGAACACTGTGCATACCAATGTACACACACAATGGTCTATCTTATAATATGATGAATAATTCACCATGATACATAATGCCATTTAATGGTGTATTTATTATATTTATCTCCTAACAAAACCCACAACAATACCATTTACCACATATAAATTATCAACACAATTTTGCATTGTCTAAAACATGTCGCAATATTTACAGCACTTAACAACAATGCCACTGTCAAACCACCAATATTAACATCCAGATCTTTCATAATATCCACCACCAATTTCATTATTTCTCAATATGAATCTTTCAAATAATGCCAGCATTCATGACGATCGATATGGGAATGAAATGCTTTTGTCATCATTTGTGGCCTCTTGTGCACCTGCACCTCTCTCAAGCTGCTCTTGAGCTCGGAATTTCCTCCATTAACACCAATTCCAAACTATCTCCTTCCCACCTCAAAACATAATGCTCCAAACAAGTTTTTTGGACCAACCTGTTCTATTCAAGTTCATAAAACTGAAACCATGTCTTCATCCACTCCTCAGATGCTGCCTAACCTTCAGTGAATTTCCAGCATTATCTGTTTTATTTATGCCATTATTTTGCTTTACCTCAGAATCCATTCTGCATCTGACTGTATTGTACTCAAATTACACTGGAGATATTTTCCTACATTGAAGATGCCTTATAAATACGAGTTGGTTTGCAGCACTAATAGCTCACTCTTGTTAATATTCTAGATCCACCACGGGAACAAAGAGATTATTGATGGTACTTTGTTGATTAGTTGATTAGGACGTTACACAACGTGGTTCTGAATCAGCATATCTCAATTAGGTGGGAGTCACTGTTACTCCATCCCCTCACTCCCATTCTGTGCTGATAGTTCTGATCCATACCGAGGGACAGTTCTTCTCCATCAATGTGGGTCTATGCAGTGAATTTGGCAAAATCATTCCTCCACAACTGATTAACCACCACCAAACCAGGGGAGCCTGGATACGATCCCTGTCTACACGAGTTAATGATATATTAGCAAATGCCCAGCACCTTTCAAATAGTTAGAAGAAGAGGCCAAGAAACACCTGTCACGGCACAGCAGAAGTTATATAAAATGTGCACAAGAGCTGCAAATACCACCAGATTTCCATCTCAGAGAGCCCAGACATTTTGAAATATGCACATATGTTAGTTGCTGATTAGTCATTTTATTTAAAGCGTGGTTGCCAAGAACAAAAGCAGTGGAATAAACTGGTAGCACCATGAGAAAACAAGTGGAAAATTACTAGCTCAAAATAAAATTACGCAATCAAAGCATATTGTGAATGGTGACAATACCACAACGATTTCGACCAATGCCTTAATTTACAATCTGTTGTTGTTGGTAACAGTAAATGATGTTAATGCAGTGTTTCTTTGAAATTCCGCTGCCCGACCGTTTACACAAGTGTTAACCCATCTGTAATCCATTTAAATTCTTTCAGTGGCACAGTCACCCTGTGTTCATGTTGCCTACAAATTTGTGTAAGATTTAAGAGCAAGAGTGAGTCATTTAGACTTTCAAGACTGTTCCACCATTCAATATGATTAGGACTGGTCTTTCACCTTCACACCACCATTCCCAAATCTTGACGCACAAAAATTCTATGGACTTCAATACCAAAGAGGCTTAACAACTGCTTTGGAAAATAGCTCCAAAAATTCACAACCCTTTGTGTGAAGGAGTTTCGCCTCATCACAGTCATAGTCATACAATATGGAAATTGGGCCTTTGGCCCAACTCGCTCCTGCCGACCAAGATGCCCAATCTAAGCTCATCCCATTTGCCTGCATTTCTCCAATAACGCTCCAAAAATATCCTATCCATCTACCTGCCCAAATCTCTTTTAAATGCTGCTATGGTACGTACCTTAACTACTTCCTCTAGCAGCTTGTTCCATATACCCACCACCCTATGTGTGCAAAATTTGTCTATCAGATTCCTATCATATCTATTTCCTCTCACCTTAAACCTATGTCCTCCGGCTCCTTGATTTCCCTACTCTGGAAAAAAAACCTCAGTGCATCCACCCTATCTATCCCCGTCATGATTTTATACACCTCTACAAGATCCCCCTCAGCCTCCTACACTCTAAGGAATAAAGTTTAAGTCTGCCCAACCTTTCTCAATAGCCCAATCCATCGAGTCCTGGCAACATCCGCGTATATCTTCTCTGCACTCTTTCCAGTTTTAGACATCCTTCCTATTGCAGAGTGACCAAAACTGAACACAGTATTCCAAAGTGGATGAAAAATGCTGGAGAAACTCAGCGGGTGAGGCAGCATCTATGGAGAGAAGGAATAGGCGACGTTTCGGGTCGAGATCCTTCCTCAGACTGGTGTCGGGCGGGGGGGGGGAGGGGTGAAGAAAGGAAGAGGCGGAGACAGTAGGCTTTGTGGGAGAGCTGAGAAGGGGGAGGGGAGGGAGGGAGAAAACAAGGGCTATCTAAAATTAGAGAAGTCAATGTTCATACCGTTAGGGTGTAAACTACCTAAGCGAAATACGAGGTGCTGTTCCTCCAATTTGCACTCCCTCCTCTTCCCTTTCCCAGCTCCTTCACAAAGCCTACTGTCTTCGCCTCTTCCTTTCTTTTTCCCGCCCGCCCACACCGACATCAGTCTGAAGAAGGGTCTCGAACCGAAATGTCGCCTATTCCTTCTCTCCATTGATGCTGCCTCACCCGCTGAGTTTCTCCAGCATTTTTTGTCTACCTTTGATTTTTCATGCATCTGCAGTTCTTTCTTAAACAGTATTTCAAATGTGGTTTCACCAATGTCTTGTACAACTGTAACATAATGTCCCAACTTCCATAGTCGATAAAACCTGTGTTCAATCCTGATTTCCAGTGCTGCCTGTGTCGAAGTTTGCATGTTCTCCATGGGAAACCCATTGGTTTCCTTTGGGTGCTTTGGTTTCATCCCAGATCCCAAATGTGTGTGGATTGTGAGGTTAATGGGCCACTGTAGATTTCTCCCAGTAAGTGTAGGTAAGTGGTAGAATCTAAGGGAAGTTGATTGGATAGTTTAGGATTAGTCCAAATGGGTGATTGATGGTTGGCACAAGGTCAGAGAGCCATAGAGTCATGCACCTGAAAACAGGGTCTTTGGCCCAAGTTGTCCATGCCAACCAAGGTGTCCATCCTCGCTCATCCCACTTACACACATTTGACCCATGTCCCTATCCATGTACATGTCCAAATGTCTTTTAAATGTCATCATTGCACCTGCCTCAACCACTTCTTCTGGCAACAGGTTACATATATATACATAACCCTCTGTGTAAAGAAAATTGCTTCCTAGGTTGCTATTGAATCTTTCACCTCACATCTTAACCCAACGTCCTCTGGCTCTTGATTCCCCAACCCTGGAAAAAAGACATGCATTCACTCTATCGCTGTCCCCAAGATTTTAAAAACCTCTATAAGTTCACCCTTTTGTCTCTTATGCTCGAAGTAACCTCTCCCTCTTAGTCAATCCCTCGAGTCTTGGCAACATCCTCACAAATCGATTCTGACATGGGTCAGAGAGTCTCTTTCTATGCTGTGTGAGAATTCGAAGGGAGAAGAGCAAGAAATGGAAGGAAGAAAATTGGAAGACCGAGAAACAAATGCTGGAACTTAGACGAAAAAAGGAGACCAGTTCTGCTTGATGGCACATATGTAAAAGCAAATAGTTTTGTGAATGAGGCAGATAAGTTGAGCATACACAGAGATAGATACATGGAAGTATGCTATTACATATATTTTTGAACAAATGCTGAATTGGCTGCTTAACATTCCATGTTAGAGATGAGGTAGAGAGAGGGTAAAGAGGAAAGGAGGCAATGTTGATCAAAAGAATAATCACAGCTGTGAGAAGGCTAGAAGGCTCATCGAAGCTAATCACTGTGTGATTAGATCTAAGCTCAATATAACCAGCTTAACCAATGGAATGGACAGTGGAATGTCATCAAAACACTGCAAACCATCACTCAGTTAAATTACCAACCACATGTTTTAGGCTATTAGTTTTAACAGAAACAAAATATTTTTTTTAAACAGAAACCAAAGAAAATTAGTATTATTTTTTGTTGTTGTTGTAATATTAATGTCAAAATTGTAACTGTGATCATTTGCGTGAAGTAGCGATGCTTACCTGTGGGACAGAGACAGCTGGTAAAAACAGCCAGACAGCATAGAGATCTCCAGTAGCTCCCTCCTCGATAGACACACCTCAGCCTGGCTTTATGGGACATCCTACAGCAGGCAATTGAGCACAAGGGGCACAGAGAAACAATTTGTTAGCAGAATGATTTGTTCCCATTCCAAGGCAAGTTGACTTACATTTACAGCCAAATATTCCACCTCACCCACGAAATCTGTGCATAACTATGCAGCTCAGTCAACAAGTCACTAACATTGCCAACTTCAAAATAAGTTCTCTTTGAAATGTCAGTAGAAAACAATGTAGAAACTCCAAAGAAAATCAATCCCAAGATTTGGAATTCTTTAGTTATTGTTAAACTGTTAAACATCATTCATGCAAGAGAGTGGCACAGTGGTGCAGCGGGTAGTGCTGCAGCGAGTAGTGCTGCTTGTAGTGCTAATGAATGCGGTGCTGGCTCAAAGTGCCGAATGGCCTCCTCCTGCACCTATTTTCTATGTTTCTATGTTTCTATGCTTCATCACGACGCCAGAGACCCGGGTTCGATCCTGACCGTCTGTACGGAGTTTGCATGTTCTCTCTGTGACTGCGTGGGTTTCCTCTGGGTGCTCCAGTTTCCTCCTACATCCCAAAACATGTGGGTTTCACTGGTCTCTGTAAAATTTACCCTAATGTGGAGGGACATATTGCTAAGTTAAACTGATCTGTGCCTGCATGTGATCCATATCCCTCCATTTCCTGCATAACTTTGTGCAAATCTGAAAGCATCTTAAATGCCTCTATTACATCTGCCTACATCTGCAAACACTCATTCCAGGCACCCACCATTCTTTGTGTAAAAAATACATACCTTCAAATGTTCCCTTCTGGCTATAAGCCTATGCCCTCTAATCTTTGCTGTTCCCACCTTGTGAAAAACGTCCTGACGGTCTACCCTATCTATGCCTCTTTTAATGTTATACTAGACTAAGTGGGACCCGTTGGGTCCCAGTCACAGGGGAGGCCTGGTCCCCCAATGCAACCGTTCCCCAACGCAATATTCCACCACTCACCCGTTCCCGCAACGCAACCCGTTCCCCCAACGCGATATTCCACCACTCACCCATAGCCCCTAACTGCGCAGACGCGGCTCATTTACCCTCATCCCCGAGCACTCCCTTCTCCTCCTCTTCATGTGTGCGAGGGGAGGAGGGGAGGGGGGGAGGGAAGTGGGGTGTGTGGCGGGGGGGGGCGGTGTCTGGTGGGAGGGGAAGTGGGGTGTGTGTGGACGGGGAGGTGTAGGAGGGGGGGATGGTGGTGTGGGGTGAGGGGGGTTGCGGGGGAGGGAGTGTGTGGTGGGGAGGGGTGTGGGGGTGGTGTGTATGTGGGCGGGAGAGGTGTGGGAGGCGGGGAAGATGGATGTGTGAGGGGGTGTGGGCAGGGGGGCTTATTGGGGGAGGGGTATGTGGGTGGGAGGGGAGTTGTGGGGGGAGAGGGGTGTATTGGCGCGGGTGAGTGAGCTCGGAGAAAAGACAGGGGAAGAGCCATGGGGGAGAGGGGGCATCACAGGGGATGGGGAGGAGCCAGCTAGGGGGACGAGAGGGTAGTGGTTGAAATTGGCAGTGCGATGGGGACTCACAGCGGGCGCTGGGTGCTGGTCGTTCTCCTCCACCGGGATCAGAGTCCCTGCTTTCCGTTTGGCGACATCGGCGACATCTTGGACTCCGAGCTGGTCTGGGTCTGCGACTGGTCTGGGCTGGGTCTCTGACTCTGGGCTGGACTGGGTCTCCCACGCTGGGCTGGGCTGGGTTGGGTCCCCGACGCTGGGCTGGGTCGAGTCTCCGACACTGGGCTGCTGCTTGGGGCTGGGCTGCTGCTTGGGGGGGGCTGCAGCTTGGGGCGGGGCTGATTGGGGCAGGGTGGGGCGGGGCTGGGCTGCTTGGGGCGGGGAGGGTCAGGGCTGCTTGGGGTGGGAAGCGTCTGGGCTGCTTGGGGCGGGGTGGGGCAGGGAGGGGCGGGATGGGGCTGGGCTGCTAGGGGTGGGGAGGGTCTGGGCTGCTTGGGGTCCCACCGAAAGTCCGGTTGGACACCTCCGCCGGCCATGCTCAGCTCTAGTAAAGACACGATGGCGCAGGAAGGGGCGGACCATCCCGGGGAGTGACAGGGGAAGAGACTAATCCGTGCGGCGCCGACTGGCAGGAGAAGAGATCGATTTGCGCACACGCGGTTTTTAAGATTTTTAAACCTCGCTAGCTTTTACGACATACAACCGATCGGAACGAAACTTGGCGTACTCGCAGCACAGGAAAACGGTGAGTGAACTGGTGAAAAATCATAGCGCTATCGTGAACCGTTTTTGCACAAATAGAAAGACCGCCAAACCGGAAGATAACAAGATCAGAGTTTTAGTTATGTATAGATGATTCTATCTGGTCTCCCCTCAACATCAGCTGCTCCAGAGAAAGCAATCCAAGTTTATTCAACCTCTTCTTATAGCTGATAGATTCGGGTAAACCTCTACTGCACCCACTCCAAAGCCTCCATATCCTTCCTGTAATGGAACAACCAGAACTGCATACAATACAAATAATGAACAACAGTGGACCCAGCACCTGTAAATATGCTCCTAAAGCTTACCCCCCTTAGTCTAGTTCAGTAAAATCACTGAGTCAAGCACTGGACCAACTAAACTTTATTTTTGAATGAACAACAAATCCCCCTATACGATACCTAAACCACCGCGGGTTCGATCTTTGTCTCTGCCAAGCCAAGCCCTTCAGCCTCGTGCAAGCAGACACTACCACAAGGTCATGCAGTCCCAAGCGCCCTACCAAAAGATCGACAACGATCCTAGTCGGGCTACCTTTTATAGGTCAACAAACCATGAGGGGCCGAACTACATAGGGGTGGCTCTCCTTACAAGCCAATCACACATATCGATTACATTAATGTATTATTGATAGTCCCCCAAACCAATTACAAAGAGTCCCAATACAATGTTTCTCCAGAAGCTTCTGGAAGGAAGTCAGCTAACTGAATAATGCAACATTTACCCTTGCAGTACAAACAATTCAGCCAGGGCTTCACACTTCAGCCATTCACCAAACAGGAGGGTAACTGTCTTGCAACATTATTAACATGTGGTTTAAGGAAGGCTTCCAGCTCTTTAAGGGGCTGTCCCACTTGGGCGACCTAATTGGCGAGTTTAGAAGAGTTTGAAAAAATGACATGTTGAAGACCTCCTTCGACTATGTAGAAGACCTCCTTCGACTATGTTGAAGACCAGCTTCGACTAACTTCGGGAAAATTGGACACCGAATAGTGGAGAGTGAAGACTACCTCCTTCGATCTCCTTCGACCTCCCTTCGACTATGATGAAGACTCTCTACGACTACCTTCAAAAAAGGTAGGTCACCCAAGTGGGACAGGCCTTTTATTCTTCCCACTCCTGTCGTAAGCCAGTGTAACATGGAGTGGGGGTTCTTTGTCCAGATCTAGGGACTACCATTGAGGTGGCACTATGGAGTAACACTGAAGGGAGCCCAAGGGGTCACTACTATGCCTCTATCGCCACATTCTATTTTTAATTGGAAAGCACAGAGCAAATCTCTAGCCATTAAATTGCAATCTAATCCGGTGGTTATCACAAATCTGTGTTTGATTGCCTTTCCTCCATATACTACTTAAACCGGCTCAGAGATGGGATACTGGCAGACTTGTCCTTGAAAAACGGACAGGTTCTGAACATCTTTTGATTCGGGGAGATTGTATGCCCTCTTGGTTCTTGGTTTTCCTGCCAGTTCCCTCTATGCTCTCTATGATCCCCTTGATCTCTGAGATCTCTCCAATCACTCTGATCTTTCTTCTGGACCCCCTCTTTTCTTTCCTTTCTTCTAGTTGGGTACTCCCTACTCCAGTGACCTATTCCCCCACACGTTTAATACTGGCCTAATCCTGATGTTCGGTGTCTTTTCAAACTTGGTATTCAGCCACATGAGTGGGAAGGCAATTCACTCATTGGGCTTCCATGGGGTATAAACTTTTATTGTGCAGGGATTATTTACACCCACTGCACTGGCCGAATCAAAGGGAACTGCCTATGAGTTATCTGTTTTATTTTTATACTTTCTACCATATCGGGAACTATCTCGGTTTCTTCAATTATTGTCTCACTCCCAGATATATCTTCCTCTTCCCTAGGGGGTTCACTTTTATCTAAATGACTCCCTTCCCTCTCTCGCTACTCGTCCAACTCGTCTCGGTTTAGGCTCGCAAGAATACTCTGGCTGCTGTACTCTTCCCCTACATTTCTTGTCCTTAACTACTTGAATTATCTTTTTTGTTTTGCTTCTGGTACCGTGAACTCTCGGACTATCTATTATTAATGGAGCGGTCGGGGTTAAGGAATCCTGTGCTGCAGAATCTGATTGTCTATTCCGTTCACAAGCTGAACAATGTGTTTCTGAAGTGCGGGGAACGCAAGAGGAGTAGAGCGGAGGCCATGAATTTCTAATTTTAACACTTTCCCAATCTTCTAAGAATTCATCGTCGTCCCCCTCAAAACTAACACCAACCATCGGGTCCTCAAACTCGAGACCTACCAGTGCCAGTTTCCCTTTGGAAGATTTCCTTCTCCTCGGCTCTCTAATACATCCATGCCCCTCTTTCAAGATGCCTGGAGGTCGGTACGCTTCAGTATCCTCCAATTCTATTCCACGCTTCAGAGTTGCTTCCTTCCAACTTGTCATTCTCGCAGCCCCTCTACTTGCCTACCGTTCCTCATAATAATTTTTCCACAATACAATTAATTCCTTTGCATCCTCCCTATCGCTACATCGCCAGATAATTTGCTCAATGTACTTCACTTCCTTCAATGTCCCAACGCCTCCCTCAGGCCATAATTTGTCCCCGAATTCTTTATTTAATGCCCCAGAAAAGTTTCTCAATCGTTCAGCTCTTTGTGGAAATTCACTGCATATTAATTGCAACAGCCTTTCGGAATCGGCAATCATATCTCGTTCCACGTGATTCTCCATGCTTCTAGACAATGGAAGCAACTCCTAAGCCACTCACACCTTCTTAACAATTCACACATACCTCACAATCTCCGAAGCTGTCAAGCTCACTCCCGAACAATGGCTAAAAGCTCCGAAGCGCCCCGGCAGTCTCGCACTGCTCTTACACAATCGCACATCCAATCTGCGTTTCCTTTCAATCCGAGACTTTAAGACTTTTGCCTCCATCACAGTGAGGAGGTGCCTGGTGAACTCACTGTGGTGGATGTTAATTTGTGTTTATTGTGTGTTTTGTTATTTATTATTATATGTATGACTGCAGGCAACGAAATTTCGTTCAGACCGAAAGGTCTGAATGACAAATAAAGGAATCTCTAATCTCTCTAATCTCTAATCCAGTACCCAAATTCCTCTACCGTCTCTCACAAATCCACACAATTTCAACTCTTTCAATTTTAACAATCCTCAATCATCCAAAGATGAAGGTGCTCCAGGGAACAATCAAACACAGTCAAACACAATCAAACACTTTCCCGCAGCCCGTTTCCTATACCCAGAACAACCTTAATTCAAACACATGCAAATGAGCTCCAAACACGCAAGCAAAATCGTACACAGACAAGAAATCATACCACTTATTATTATCATACACAATCACACTCCTATATAAACCACAAGCAATCGTCTAATATCACATTCGTTAACTGTACAGTTCCAGAAGCAAATTGCAGTATATTTCAATCCCTCCTCGTGGTGTGTTCAACCAACGGAACAATCCCTCACATACAGAAAACTTTCCCTTCCGTGTACTCTTCACTGAGCAGTACTCTTCCTATCAAGTTATTATTTTTCTGTCAGGTACTCTTTCCTCACACTAAATGCTTAGACTTAGGGGTACAATTCCCATCAAGATATTCTTCACTATCAAGTAATCTTCTCCTAACTCAATTTACTTTTCCACCAACAGGTACTAATCAGTGATCTAAAGGATATGTACCTCTGGTCGAACAGCCACGATTTGGACTCCAATTATAACAAAAGTCTCAATCAAACTATGTTCTTATACAGTCGATTTAAACTATTATTACAACAGTATATCTAACATTCAACATTTAAATCAAAGGCAATACACAGCAAATACAATACAATGATCCACAGTCTTAAATACACTTTTTAAATGTAGCTTCACAAATCTTAACTATTAACAAGTCTCATGAAGTGGTTAATACACAAGTTAACTTGGAAAAAGAGATATGTACACTTTGAATTAACCAACACCTCAATATGAGATTCTGAATATTAGTAGATTTGAATCGTAGAATTTTCTGTTCGTTATACTTTATCCAATTATTTTTTGGTACGCAAATTCGAATTCAAAATTTGCACAGAAATGTCTTTAGGGATATGAAATTCTTGGATTGATTAAAGTATTTTTGACCAATTTATACTCTAATCACTGAGTTCCCAATACCTTTACGAGACTCCTCCCCCGTCTTTTCAGAGATCCAGATACTCTCACACAGGCAGGGATTCTAACCCACATAGGCTCACCCTATCAAAAAGGCTTCTTCCTTTCCACCTGCTTAGTATCGGGTGTCAGCGAGTAATCTCTTCACGCTGGCAGTCAATGCCGATTTTTAGAGCGCCTTTCCAATCTGCGCTCCCAGCAATGATGCAGTACTTTGCCTCTTAGCACTGTTTAAACCCAGTTTTGTTTTTCAATATCCAGTCAATCGGATATCCAATTTTGGGCAGGGCCTCTAACCTCTAGTTATTATTGAACGGTTGGTCTTAGCAGCAGCTGCAGCTGTTGATTAAGTTTGAGTTTTACGGGTCTTTAACCCAAAGGAGAGGGACTTTAACCCAACCCTAAGAAAGGGGGCCTCTAACCCCAGGCACGGATGCCCCCAGTGCTTGCTAGACTACCTGTTCTATGATCTCATTGGGACCCTTGCCCTAGTTCACGAATGATCGATCTGCTCTGACGAGCGAAGTGGGGAAAACCGATGCGAAAACCGCACCGTGGCGCGGATTTCTCCCCTTGTGATCTGGAACAGCTCAACACCCTCGATCACAAACTTATGTTTGGGGGTCCGTTGAGATCCCCGACGAGCCTCCAATGTAAATATGCTCCTAAAGCGTAACCCCCTTAGTCTAGTTCAGTAAAAACACTGAGTCAAGCACTGGATCAACTAAACTTTATTTTTGAACGTACAACAAATCCCCCTATATGATACCTAAACCACCGTGGGTTCAATCCTTGTCTCTGCCTGACCAAGCCCTTCAGCCTCATGCAAGCAGACACTACCAAAAGGTCATGCAGTCCCAAGCGCCCTTCCAGAAGATCGACAACGATCCTAGTCGGGGCTACCTTTTATAGGTCAACGAACCATGAGGGGCTGAACTACATAGGGGTGGCTCCCCTTACAAGCCAATCACACATATCGATTACATTAAAGTATTATTGACAGTTCCCCAACCCAATTACAAAGAGTCCCAATACAATGTTTCCCATGAAGCTTCTGGAAGGAAGTCAGCTAACTGAATAATGCAACATTTACCCTGGCAGTACAAACAATTCAGCTAGGGCTTCACACTTTGGCCAATCACCAAACAGCAGGGTAACTGTCTTGCAACATTATTAACAATCCCTTTGCAGTAATCCAATCAAACCCATGCATCTACAACACCTTAGAGTTTCTCTGCAAAGTCCTCATACATGTTATCAATTGTGAGGACATCTGGACCTCACCTTATCTGTTGTATTGATCTGGGACCTAGACTTCCTGGCACCAGCTTGCAGCTTGAGGCTTCTCACAGAAAAAGGCTAACAGGCCCTGTAGATGCATAAATCCTTTGCTGTATTTTAGCTCTGTTTTGGCCAGGATTTACACACCAATCCCTGAAGCACACTTGTTTCAGGCCTCCAGTCTGAAAATCAACCTTCCACCACCACCCCCTATTTCCTACCTTCAAGCCAATTTTGCTTAGCACACCCTGGATCCCATGTGATCTAATTGTCCAGTCCAGCCTACCATGCGGTATCTTGACAAACGTCTTGCTAAAGTCCGCATAGACAATATCTGCTGCACTGCCTGCATCAATCTTCTTGGTCGTCTCTTGAAAAAAACATTTCAATTGGTGAGACATGATTTCCCGCACAACAAAGCCATGCTGACTACTCCTAATCAGCTCTTCCCTTTCTAAAAATTGGTGGTCGATCCCTTCTCTCAGAATCCACTCCAGTAACTTGCTCACCACTGATGTTAGGCTCACCCAGCTGTAATACCCAGGCTTTTGCTTCCTATCTTTCTTAAACAAAAGCTCAACATTAGCCACCTTCTAATCATTGGCACCTTACCCATGGTTATCGATGATACAAAAATCTCTGACAACGCCACTTCAATTTCTTTCCTAGTTTCCCGAAATCCCCTCAGATACCCTTGATCAGGTCCTGAGGATTTAATCTGAAGAAGGGTCTGAAGAAGGGTCTCGATCCGAAACGTCACAGGGGAAGAGACTAATCCGTGCGGCGCCGATTGGCGCACAGATGACCAGGATATTAATAATGTCCACGCACAGATGACCAGGATGATCTTTAAATTGCCATATTCTCTCCCGGGTTACACTTTTCACCTTAAAATACTCGTAGAATGTCTTTGGATTCTCCATTACCTTACCTGCCAAAGCTACCTCTTGTCCCTATTTTGGCCTCCTGATTTGTCTCTTAGGTGTACTCCTGCATAGCCTATACCCATCGAGGGACTCACCTGGTCGCGGCTGCCTGTACCTGACATAAGCCTCCTTCTTTTTCGAAGAAAGCCTCAGTATTTCTTGTTATCAAGGGTTCCCCACTCTGTTCTCTTGACACTAACGAGAACATTCTGTCCCTGAACACTCACTAATGTACCTTTTAAAGCCTTTTTCTTGCCAGGCGTCAATTTGCCAACAAACAGCTCCCTCAATTAACTTTTGCAAGCTCCTGTCTAATAGTCATGTTACTTTAGTGATAAGAAGGAAAGATTATATAGATCAGCTCAGATCTCTTCTTGAAACATAGTCATGAACTAATTCAACTTTTATGCAGAATTTCACCATTGCCCCATTGACTATCGTTCACTGAATACATCATAGGAATATTGGAAACAACATTATGGCCTTTATTGGGTCAATTAAATCATAGCAGCATTGTGGGTGGCGCAGCGGTAGAGTTGCTGCCTTACAGCGCCAGAGACCCGTTTTCGAATCTGACTACGGGTGCTGGTCTGTATGGAGCTTGCATGTTCTCCCTGTGAACTGCATGGGTTTTCTCCGGGATCTCCGGTTTCCTCCCACACTCCAAATACGTACAGGTTTATAGGTTATTTGGCTTGGTATAATTATAAATTATTCCTAGTGTGTGTAGAATAGTGTAAGTATGTGGGGATCGCTGGTCAGCGCGGACTCGGTGGGTCGAAGGGCCTGTTTCTCTAAACTAAACTAAAACTGATTTCTTTGTTATTTATCATTGCTCACTATTTCTCAAATTGTAGCAAAATCTATACCCTGAGCAGAGTGTTTCAATTATCCCACTGCATTAATAATCTTGTTCCATTGTCTTTTAAGTTAAAATATTTCCTGTTTAAGGGCTTTTAATCTCTCCGTATTTAATCAATATTGCTAAAAAGGGATTATTTGGCACTTGTCTTAGCACTGTTTACACAGTCTAATTTCACATTAATAGCTGCTGTGTTCCAACATGATAACAGTGACTTAACTTTGATGTTCTTTATTACTGTAGTGACTCTGCAAATTTCAGTGGGAGGAAATGTTTTTATATCTATAATTTGGATTTTCCATTTCCTCGTTAAATATGCCTAATTTTGCGTAAAAGTCAATAAATGACATGTTCAGTATTAAGTTTGCACCTAAAGAATCCAAGACACAAGGCAATCCAAACCAAGAAGGCGGTTTATATTAAAATAGAAACCAACACAATTTTCACTTCACTGATTCACAGGGTAAAATTACATTATGGTCATAAAATCACAGTCATACGGCAAGGAAACAGGCCATTCAGCCCAACATGTCCATGCCAACTAGCAAGTACAATCTATTTTCTACCACTTGATCCATAGTCTTCCATACAATGGCGAATGCTCATTGATGTTTTTTTTTTAAATTCCATTCAAGTACTTGCCTCCATCACCCACTCAAGTAATGTGTTCCAGTTTCCAACCTTCCTCTGGGTGAAAACAAAAATCTTCACATCTCTTCTAAACCTCTAACATTCTCTTGTCACAGACATCCATGTTAAAGAAGGAAGTTTCGCACAATCTACCTAATCTATGCCTCTCATAACTTTGAATACCTCAGTCTGGAACCTCCTTCAATCTCCTCTACTCCAAGTAACACAAACTCAGCGTCTAGTCACCTTCAATGCTGAAATGTTGCATCCCAAGTATCTTTCTGGTGAATCTCCGCTGCATCCTCTCCACTGTAATCACACCTGTTTTACAGTGTGGCAACCAGAACTACACATAATATTCCAGTTATCGCCTAACTAATGTTTTATAAAATTGTACCATAATCACATTTCTCTTATTTTTAGTCTAGTTTAGCTTAGAGAGACAGCACGGAAACAGGCCCTTTGGCCCATGGAGTCTACACCAACCAGCGATCCCTGCACACTAACACTACCCTACACACACTAGGGACAATTTACAATTTTACTAAGCTAATTAACCTACAAACCTGTATGTCTTTGGAATGTGGGAGGAAACTGGAGCACCCAGAAAAAAATCACGCAGGTCACGGGGAGAAGGCCCAAGCTAAATAGGCAAATATCCTTAACCTTATGTTCCACTGTCTTCAGGGATCATTGGACAACTACACCAAGGTCCATGTACAGTGCATGTGCAGAAAGTATGTGTCATTGGAGAGGGTGCATTAGAGGTTTTCCAGAATGCTGCCTGTATTAGGAACTATTAGCTATAAGGTTGGACAAACTTTGATTGTTTTCTCTGGAGCATTGGAGACTGAGCGGAGACCTGATAAAAGTACATAAAATTATGATAGGCATAGATGGGTTAGACAGTCAGAACCCTTTCCCTAGGGTAGAAATGTTAAAAAACTAGATGCCATAGGTTTAAGGTCAGAGGAGGAAAGTTTAAAGGAGATGTGTGGGACAAGTGTTTAATACAGTGAGCAGTGGGTGCCTGGGATGTGCTGCCAGGAATAGTGTCGGAAACAGATACTGTACGAGAGGTTAAGAGGCTTTTAGATAGGAATTTTGATATGCAGGGAATGGAGGGATATGGATCACATGCTGGCAGATTAACTTGGTATTATGTTCGGTATGGACATTGGGGGCCATTGGTCCTGTTTCTGTGCTGTACTGTTTCAATGTTCTATGTCCATCTGTTCCGCAGTACGTCCTAAGGTCCCATCATTCATGGTGTTCACAACACACACACACAATATTAACATGTGCTTCTGTTGCTATTACTCTGCTTCACAATTTCCTGACTCATTCCTTCCATTGGCACAGATCCACAGATCTCGGTTAGTTCGATGCTGGGACTACCGTGACACCTCGACAGAGTGAAATTAATCCAAGATATACAAATTAATGGAAATTAATTTATTTTACTACCTTTTTCTTTCAGTCGTAGAATTTATGTGTAATTTATATATAATTTATATTTTTGCATGTCTGAGTGAGTCTGTGCCGTGATGCTGCTGAAAGCAAGATTTTTATTGTATCTGTACCTTACAATAAACTTAATTACCTTTGACTGGATTACCTTTGAAACCAATGCTGAGCATAAAATTCTCATGTTATTCTCCTTTTTCAGAAGAATATTTATGGGGAGAATATATTGTAGAATGAAAAATCCCAGAGCTGGACTAAATAGCCCTGGACTATTACTACTGGACGCCATTTTCATGTTGAGACTTTAACTTTTAGTTAATTTAAACAACAAATTCATGCCAGACCAAATTGCCACATTGCTGGAGACTTTACCATGTGTCAAGATTGCACTTAATCACCTCCTCATTCTGGGGCACAAACCCCACACCTGGGTCATTGACATAAAACATAACAAAACAGGAGCAGGAGTAGACCGCTCAAGCCATGATTAATGCTGATCTTCCCCAAGCCTCAAATCCTCTTCTGTGCCAGTTCTCCAATGCCCCAATTCCCTAATCTTTCAAAAAATGTCTCTACTGCCCCTTTAAATGCCCCCAGTGATCCAGCTTTTGCAATCCTCCAGTGCGGAGAATTCCAGAGATTCACCTCAGTTTTAAATGACCAGCCCCTAATCTCATAAATGCTTCTCTTCCCTGTTGTTATCAGACTTTGGATCAGACCTCCCAAATGCTGAGGATGAATATCTAAACTCCTCATCTACCTCATTGTGGCTTTTGCTCTTTCTTTTAACCTGCACTTTCTCGTTAGCTGTGACACTCTATTCTGCACTCTTTTCGCATGACCTGTTGTGTATGATTTAATTGTACTCATCTATGGTATGAACTGCATGGACAGAACGCAAAACATGTTTTCATTGTATCTCAGTCGTTATGACAATAATAAACCAATACCAAAACCAATAATTATGTCCTTCCTTTGAGATTCATGGACAAGGGGAAACATCTTGACATCCAACCAGCCGTACCCAATCTCAGTAAATTCACCGAAGATAGACACAAAATGCTGGAGTAACTCAGCGGGACAGGCAGCATCACAGGTTAGAAGGAATGGGTGACGTTTCAGTCGAGACCCTTCATCAGACTGAGAGTCAGTCTCCCTCTCTTCATTTTTCTCTCACACTGAACACTTGGCAGCATCCAGTAAACTTTGTGGAGATGGTAGCATTGTTGCCCAGAATTTTTGCTCCTCCAATAAGTACATCAACGCAAATAAAAATTAATCATCTTGCTTAAAAATCTTTTACTCAGATGAAGTGAATCAGTGTGCAGCTTCCCTCCAAGTGGGACGGTTAAGGTTCAAGTTCCACACCATAGATGTGAACACAAAGACCTAATCTGATGCTCCAGTGCAGTGCCGATAGGCACAGTGCCGATCCTGCCTTTTGGCTATTAACCAAGATATTAACCAAGATATTAAGCACGGCTTTGCCTGACCTCTCAGGAAGACAGAAAGAATCCCACGGCACTATCAGTAGATGAGATGTCTCCTCAGTGCACTGGTGAATCAACCAAAATTATAGTAATAGATCGGTCGCCCATTCCTTCACTCTTGATTACTCACCCATTCCCACTCCTGTTTCATAGAGTCTTATAGCATGGAAACAGGCCATTCAGCCCACCATGTCCAGTGGTCACCCATTCATAGTAATCCCATTTTCCAGCATTTGTTTCCTAGATAATTCAAAAATCTCATCTAGGCACTTCTTCAAAGCTATCAGCAAGTCTGCTACCACTACTCTGAGTGACTAAAGTCCTTCCCAGATCCCCTCTGAATCTCCCACCCCTTACCCTAAATCTATGTCTTCTAGTTTTATCTGCTTCTGACATGGAAAATCCTTCCTGCAGTACACCCTCTCTATATCCACCTTAACCTGTTTGAGAAAGCTTATTGCGTGTACATTTCTGCGTTAGCAAATCAGGTGTGGGTGCAACACTAATCTTTTCGCAAGCAAAGTCTACTCCACAGAGTATCCTGATGCTGATTTTCAATCCTGAGAACTATTTGTACTTTTGTTAATGTCCCTGGCTATTCCATGGTAAAGTATTTTGATTTAAAAATGTTGTCTGGTGGGTTTTGTGCTAGACTCCTCCCGGGATGACATAATTGAAGCTGCTTTGTTGACGGCATTGGGGAAGAATGTAGCGCAATTCGGAGCACTCCTCAGCAATAACATTGCACTGGTTACAAGAGAGTTCACTGGCCACCCATTTATTGGGAACTTCACAGAGAAAAGCTGCTACAACAAGTACAGTAAGTAGAGAATGCTCTCATTTACAATTGACAGAAGGGGCATTGATATTCAATTTACAAGCCCACAATTTAAAAGATTTTGGTTACGCAGATAGGCAGGGTGTGTGCACTCTGGGGAAGCACGGGCCAATGAGCTAAAGGGATTTGGACTTTTATGAAAGGACTGCACTGTGTTGTTATGGATAAATTAATGTAGGAAGGAGTTATGCTCACGTTTATACGTTCATGAATACATTTGGGTTTCAGGAAGGTCTAACTCTTCCCAGAAATTAATGGGTTTCTCAAACAGATTACAAACCTTGGATATGATGGAATAGTTCAAGGGAAATGGAGGTGAAGTGGCTAAGTTATTCATCTCACATCAAAGGTCTGGGTCTTCGATGCAGAGTTGCAAGGTCCCCATCCTGGGGACAGATGGGGAATTTGAATCGGAGTTGAAGAACTCACTCCAGGATGAGTAGGAAGGAACTGCGGATGCTGGTTTACACCGAAGATAGACAACAAATGCTGGAGTAACTCATCTTCTCTGGGGAAAAGGAATAGGTGACATTTCGGGTCGAGATCCTTATCTTCGGTGGAGACTTATCTTCAGATTCAATAGGTGACGTTTCGGGTCGAGATCCTTCTTCAGACTCAATAGGTGACGTTTTGGGTCAAGACCCTTCTTCAGACTCAGAAATCTGAAGAAGGGTCCTGACCTGAAATGTCACCTATTCCATTTCTCCAGAGATGCTGCCTGACCCACTAAGTTACACCAGCATTTTGAGTCTATCTAACTCTAGGGTGATATGGTCAGCAGCGATAACCCCCAAAAAAACAAATTGTTTTAAAACCCCAAGCTTATTCGTGTCTTTCAGGGAAGGAAATATTCTGTTATTTCCAGTCTGATTCTGCTGGCATCATTCAGGTCATCTCCTTGGCTCAAGGTGATCAGGGATGGACAATAAACAATGGCAATCCATTGATGTTGTTTTTAAGAAGGATGATCTGGTTGGGCTGGAGATTCCTTGTGCAGACTACAGTGTTTTATGGAGTAAATGGGTCTCAAAGGTTAATTGGTTATGTAAATTGTTAGATAAGAGGCAACACAAATTTGTGTGGAGTGGCATATGAGACAGCAATGGGGCAGTAACAGGAGGGGAAATTGAACTGTTCAATCAGGAGCTGTTCAATCAAAGAGGTCCTTCTGCAGTTGTACAGAGCCTTAGTGAGTCCACACCTGGAGTATTGTGTGCAGTTTTGGTCCCCTAATTTGAGGAAGGACATTCTTGCTAATGAGGGAGTGCAGCGTAGGTTTACACGGTTAATTCCCGGGATGGCGGGACTGTCATATGCTGACAGAATGGAGCAGCTGGGCTTGTACACTCTGGAGTTTAGAAGGATGAGAGGGAATCTCATTGAAACATATAAGATTGTTAAGGGTTTGGACACGCTAGAGGCAGGAAACATGTTCCCAATGTTGGGGGAGCACAGAACCAGGGGCCACAGTTTAAGAATAAGGAGTAAGCAATTTAGAACGGAGACGAGGAAACACTTTTTCTCACAGAGAGTGGTGAGTCTCTGGAATTCTCTGCCTCAGAGGGCAGTGGAGGCAGGTTCTCTGGATGCTTTCAAGAGAGAGCTAGATAGGGCTCTTAAAAATAGCAGAGTCAGGGGATATGGGGAGAAGGCAGGAACGGGGTACTGATTGGGGATGATCAGCCATGACCACATTGAATGGTGGTGCTGGCTCAAAGGGTCAAAATGGCCTACTCCTGCACCTTTGTCTATTGTCTATTGTGTATTGACATGGATTTGATGGGCCGAATGGCCTCCTTCTGTGTTGTGGTAAGTAAGTAAAGCAATCGCACAGCTTCTCTTCTTTTTGAGAAGTGGCAGAATCACATAAGGAATGGCTGGATCGGAGACAGAGTGCATTGTCCTGAGGACAGTACTCCAACATGCTGGTTTTAGTTGAAGGTGCACTTACTCGGAAGGGTGATCCTTAAATGTCTGGGTTCATAGGATGTCCATCTGAAAAGCAGCCTCCTTATAGACCTCCCCTCAACAGCTTCATCCTCAGTCAGTGCTGAAGGACAGGAAACTACTGAGGAGAACGAGGCGAGGAATATGGGGCAAATAAGCAAGAAGGTTTACCAAGCATTTGGCCCATTGCGTCTTGGCCGACTACTGACCACCTGTTTCATGTTATTTGTACATCAATCCCATTATGTTGATCTTTGAGACCCAGATTTATTCTGCTCCTTCAGATTAAAACGTGTTACCAGACAGATTGTATAGGAAGGAACTGCAGATGCTGGTTTAAACCAAAGAAAGACACAAAATGCTGGAGTAACTCAGTGGGACAGGCAGCATCTCTGGAGAGAAGGAATGGGTGACGTTTCGAGTCGGGACCCTTCTTCAGACTTTCCAGAGAGATTCCTCTGGTCACTGTGATGTAGCCTTGGATAGGTGTTCATGGAGATACACTCTGACTGCATGGGGTCACAGAGAGAGATACATCTCAGAAATAGACCCTTTGGCCCATTGCGTCTTGGCCGACTACTGACCACCTATTTCACGTTATTTGTACATCAATCCCATTTCCTTTATATTCTCTCCCACATTCTCATCAACTCCCCACAACCTCGACAACTCACCCATACACTTGGGACAATTTAAGTGGCTAATCTGCACATTTTGAGAGGTGGGAGAAAACCTGAGGACCGATGTGGTCACAGGGAGAATATGTAAACTCCATATCGACAGCACCTGAGGTCAGGATTGAACCCGGGTCTCTGATGCAATGAGGTAGCAGCCCCACTAGCTGTGTCATTTTGTTGCCCTGAAGAACACTGGACGAATAATACTTTAGAAAACATTCACAGCGTTGCAGTTACTTTAATTTCTGGCATTTCTCAGTCCCAAAGAGATATTCATCTGCATGTCTCAATCATGAAGCTGGGAAGAAGGTCAACATGGGGATAAGTTAAATGGTTTTCCCGTTTCATTCTGGCACCAACGCTATGTGAATGTGAGCAACAGGAGGAAGTTTATATTCAGTATGATACCGATGTGAGTTTAATGAAACATGACGAATGTTTGCAATGCCTTCACGGGCAACTTGGTACTCAAGCTACTTTTCGAGTCTCTGGCATTCTCACCTCCCACATAGAGGTTTCAGATGGTTCATTACAAAGGAACAACGTCTTTGGGTGGAGAGGGAATAGAGGTAAATGCAACGTTCTGAAATTTTAACATATTTGCTTATTCACAGACCAACCATTGTTGGTGGAAAATCAAAAGAAAAACTGCAGGAGCTGGAAATATGAACTATAAAAACAGAAAACGCTTAGCAGGTCAGGCAGCACCTCTGGAGAGAGAAGCAGAGAACTCATCTCAGGTGCAAGATGCTTTTTCAGAAATTAGAAAGGTGGGTGAATGGAAAGAGCTGCCAGAGGAGGTCATTGAGACAGGTACAATCGCAACGTTTAGCAAACATTTAGACAGGTACGTGCTGTGTCTCAGGAAGCAGGCAGTCTGTCTGCCGCACACCTGCCGCAGACGGAAGACAGAGGACCTGCACACCGAGGATAGCCGGGCTTGCCCACTGCCGACCGGCAACTCGCCAGTTGGCCCGGCTCACCCACTGCGGTGTATAAACTTGGCCCTGAGCCACCGATATCGACAGGACCCACACCACCAAGAGCGAGAAGGGTCCCGTGAGCAAGGTGGACCAAGATCGTAGGGGGACCGCCAAGGGCATTGAACGAGGTGGAGTGTTGAGTGCGTAGGGGGAATCGGCAAGATGTTGAAAGCAAGGTGGAACACCAAGAATGAGGTGGAGCATCAGGAGCGAGGTGGAGCATGAAGAGAGAGGTGGACCACCGTGAGTGTAGGGGGACCACCAAGACATCCGCTGAGAGTGAAATGGAGCACTGAGAGCGAGGTGGAGCGTCGAGAGCATAGGGGACCCGCACCACCAAGAACAGGGAGGGAACCTGCACAGCCGAGAGCTACCTGACGGGAGACCAGTGAGAACAAAGGGAGGATCCTGCGGGGTGCCAATGAGAAATGGTAGACCTGGGCTGCCTGCTGCCACGGGTGGTGGCAAGCAGAAGATAGGACAGTTTGGTGAACTTCTGTAACTTTGTCAGCGCCAGAAACGTGGCAACGCTTGTGTACTGCCTAGATGAGGTCTACAGTATGATTTTATCTGGTTGGATGCAAAAGGAAGCATTTCACTGTACCTAGGTATATGTGGCAATAAAGCATCGTTGAATCATTGAATCTATGCCTTTCGTAATGTTATATACATCCATCAGGTTCTCCCCTCAGCTTCCTCTGTTCTATGGAAACCAACCCTGCCTATGAGCCTCTCCTTGTAACTAAGACATTGTAACCCCACACCCCAGAAACATCCTAGTGAATCACCTCTGTATCTACTTTAGTGCAATCAGGTCCCTCCCGTATGTTTCCTCTACATGTTCTAATGTCGCAATCCCACAGATTTCAGAGTCAGGCGCAAATGGTGCAACCAACAGCTGTCACGTGCAAAATTGCACAACAGTAGCTTTGTGATGAAAATTCAGTCAATTAAATACAGGTTTCAGGGGCGGCACAGCGGCGCAGTAATAGAGTTGCTGCCTTATAGCACCAGAGGCCCTGGTTAGATCCTGACTATGGGTGCTGGCTGTACAGACTATGTATATTCTCCCCGTGACTGCGTGGTGCTCCGATTTCCTCCCACATTCCAAAGATATACAGGTTTGTAGGTTCATTGGCTTCAGCAGAGATTGTAAATTGTCCCTATTGTGTAGGATAGTGCGAGTGTATGGGGTTATTCCTGGTTGGCGCGGACTTGGTGGGCCGAAGGGCCTGTTTATATGCTATATTTCTAAACTAAAGTAAACTAAAAATACGTCGTCATGGAATAAACCACGTTTCCATACCATATATTAGATATACCATAATTGATGAAATAGGGATCACTATTAGTAGTACATGGGCCTAATTGTTTGTAATGCAATTTCAATTGTGAACTAAAGAACCACTTAAAAGTCTGAAGAAGGGTCTCGACCCGAAACATCGCCCATTCCTTCTATCCAGAGATGCTGCCTGTCCCGCTGAGTTAAGGCTCTGTCTTACCTGTTTGCGGTCATCGGCGGTGAAGCGCGGCGTCGCCGGTAGCGAGGACCGCGCGGCAACGGCGAGAGCGTCGAGCCTATCCACCGGAGCGCCGCACGGATGCTGCGCGGGGGCCGAGTTAATTCAAACACGGCGGGTCCCACGTGCTTGCCGTAAGTAAAAAAAGGGCGGGCCGACTGCGATGACGTCGGCCCGCCGCACGTGACTCACCAGCGGCGGCTGTGGCAGCGGCCATCCTGATCGCGGCGCTGTAGCGGTGGCTGTGCCTGCGGCCGTGCAGCACACGTGCCTCACTGGCGGCGGCACGTGCCTCACTGGCGGAGGCTGTGGCAGTGGAGGTTTGACGCACGGCGCTCGAGCCACACTGGCGGCGGCCCGTGCGAGCGGCCGTGCCGCACTTGTGCATCACTGGTGGAGGTTGTGCGGTGAGTATTTAGTTTTGGACATTGTCGATTTTATTTTAGCACCGCGCGGTGTTGGGAACACCGCCGCACGGCCCGGGAATTGTACTTTCTCACGAGTGCGCGGTCTATGGCGGCAGATTCTTCCCGTTTCGCCGCCATAGACCGCAGACTCGTGAGACAGGCCTTTTACTCCAGCATTTGTGTCCATCTTCATTGTAAACCAGCATCTGTAGTTCCTTCCTACACTTCAAGTCAAGTCAAGAGAGTTTATTGTCATGTGTCCCAGACAGGACAATGAAATTTTTGCATTGCTGCAGCACAACAGGATATTGTAGTCATAAATACAGATCAGATCAGTGTGTCCATCTACCATAGAATATATATATATATACACACATCAGTAAACAGATAAAGTGCAATAGTTTGTTTGAAGTTGTGTTTAATAGTCTGATGGCTGTGGGGAAGAAGCTGTTCCTAAATCTGGATGTTGCAGATTTCAGGCTCCTGTACCTTCTATCCGATGGCAGCGGAGAGATGAGTGTGTGGCCAGGATGGTGTGGGTCCTTGATGAGGCTGGCAGCCTTTTAGAGGCAGCGACTGCGATAGATCCCCTCGATGGTATGGAGGTCGGAGCCGATGATGGACTGAGCAGTGGTTACGATTTTTTGCAGCCTTTTCTGTTCCTTGACGCTCAGATTGCCGTACCAAGCCACGATGCAACCAGTCAGCATGTTCTCTACTGTGCACCTGTAGAAGTTCGAGAGAGTCCTCCTTGACATGCCGACTCTCTGTAATCTTCTCAGGAAGTAGAGGCGCTGATGTGCTTTCTTTATGATTGCATCAGTGTTCTGGGACCAGGAGAGATCTTTGGAAATATGCACACCCAGGAATTTGAAGTTCTTGACCCTTTCAACCATACAAACAGGACTGTGGGACCCCATCCTACCCCTTCCGAAGTCCACAATCAGTTCCTTGGTTTTGCTGGTGTTGAGGGCCAGGTTAATGTGCTGGCACCATTTGGTCAATCGGTTGATCTGACTTCAATATTCTGACTCGCTCCCATCAGTGATACGTCCCACAACAGTGGTGTCGTCGGCGAACTTGATGATGGAGTTCGCACTATGTCCAGCTACGCAGTCATGAGTATAGAGTGAGGACAGCAGGGGGCTGAGCACGCAGCCTTGAGTTGCTCCCGTGCTGATTGTTATCGAGGATAACACAATTTCACCAATACGGACAGACTGTGGTCTGTGAATGAGGAAGTCGAGGATCCACTAAAAAACTTACTTTGAAAATTGAACAGAACAAATGCTGTCTGGTAAAACTGCTGTCAAGGGGAAAAAATATTGCCTCCCACAGTAATCAGATAACATTGTCTGTTTCACCGCAGTTAGCCACTGAAATTGAGAAGTGATTGTTTCCAAAGACACTTGTGCAACGATACTCTATTAAGCAGCCTTTAGTATTTCTCTAGCTCCAAACCCCCTTGTCCTCACTAAACACGTGCTATTTTAACACAATTTTTTCTAACACAAAGTTTCTTAGGAACAAAACTATTGCGTTACAATAGAACTGCCTATAATATTTTGGTTTAGAGACACAGCGCAGAAATAGTCCCTTCGGCCCGTTGAGTCTGCACCGACCAGCGATCCCCACACACACAGAAGGGATAATTTAGAAATTTTACCAAAGCCAATTAACCTACAAACCTGTACATCTTAGGAGTGTGGGAGAAAACCAGAGCACCCGGAAAAAACCCATGCGGTCTCAGGGAGAACGTACAAACTCTATACAGATGGCATCCATAGTCAGGATCGAACCTGGGTCGAGGCGGTGCGTACAGCATCGAGGCGGCTGCGGGCCGGCAGGCCATTGCCGCGCGGAATTTTTTAACAGTGTCAGTTTTTCGGAGCCCCGCGCGATGTCGGGACCAGCTCCGCACAACTCCATACGGCTCCAGCGATCGAAGTGGGACCGGCCCCGCGAGGCCGTACGGCTCAAGCGACCGCGTTAGGTCGCGCTTGCCGCATGCAGTCGCATGCTCGTGGGACAGGACCTTTAGGCAGCAACTTTGCCGCTGTGCCACCTTGCCATCCTAACCTGGAACAGGAAACATCAATTTGGGTTGGTCGTTAAGAAACCACTGGATTGTCTTGAAACAAACAAGTCGATAAATGTCCTTCCAGAAAGAAAGTCTGCTGAACTTACTCCATCCGGACTAACTGTGGTTTTGGGCCCAAAGCAACTTGTTTCTCTTTGAACTACCCTGAAATTGGCCACCAAACCAATTAACGTCTTTGGAGTATGGGTGGAAACCGGAGCTCCCGGAGAAAACCCACGCAGGTCACGGGGAGAACATACAAACTTCATACAGACAGTACCCGTAGTCAAGATCGATTCTGGGTCTCTGGCTCTGTAAGGCGGCAACCCTACCTCTACGCCACCATGTCACCCCTTGCTCGGATTACATTCCATCTGCTATTTCTCCACACAAAAAGAGCATATTCTGCTGACCTTTCAATTCAATTACCTGTTTTCACGCACCACACAAGGAATTTCTGAAACCTGGATGCAGTACATGATTGTAAAAACGTCAAAAGTGAATCACAGGTAATGCAGCCAAAAATAATTCTCGGTATGTACGCCAGTGACATATTCAAGCTGGTAATTACACCATACATGCCAGAGGAAGATGATTGAAATCTAGTAGTGACAATAACAATTTTCTGTTTCATAAGAAATTTAAACTAACCGATTTCATAAGTATATGTTCCACTGCCTTATGAACATGCTAGGATATGACTGCATTGGAGAGAGTGCAGAGGAGATTCTTCAGGATGTTGCCTGAAAAGGAAAATATTAGTTATGGGGTGCGATTAGAAAGGCTGGGGTTTTCCCAGGAGGAGGGAGGCTCAGGGGTGACTTAATGGATGTAAAAAAAATCATAAGAGGCACAGATAGGGTAGATAGGGTCGTCAGTCAGAATCCTATTCCTGTGGTAGTAGCATAGGTTTAATTAGAGTGGAAGGAGATTTAAAGATGATTTGAGAGTTGCTTTTCCCCCCACAGAATTGTTGATATATGGAACCCATTGCCAGCAGAGGTGGCAATAAAAGGAACATGCTGTCAGAGGAGATAGTTGAGGCAGGGACTATCGCAACGTTTAACAATTAGACAGGTACATGGATAGGACATGGTTAGAGGGATATGAGCCAAACCCAGACAGGTGGGGCAAGTGAAGATGGGATGTTGGTTGGTGTCAGCAAGTTGGGCCGAAGGGCATGTTTTCACTGTATCTCAGTCGTTATGACAATAATAAACCAATACCATACCAATAATTATGTCCTTCCTTTGAGATTCATGGACAAGGGGAAACATCTTGACATCCACCCAGCCGTACCCAATCTCAGTAAATTCACCGAAGATAGACACAAAATGCTCGAGGAACTCAGCGGGACAGGCAGCATCACAGGATAGAAGGAATGGGTGACGTTTCAGTCGAGACCCTTCATCAGACTGAGACTCAGTCTCCCTCTCTTCATTTTTCTCTCACACTGAACACTTGGCAGCATCCAGTAAACTTTGTAGAGATGGTAGCATTGTCGCCCAGAATTTCTGCTCCTCCCTTACTAATTAAGAATCTGTCAATCTCCACCTTAAAAATATCCTTTGATTTGGCCTCCACCGCCGTCTGTGGCAATGAATTCCACAGGTTCACACGCTTGCATCACCAAGCATAAATATTTCATTGCGCTAACCCAGTCATGCATATCAAGGCAAACCATTGACAGGCATCAGCTCTACCAGTTGTGCCATTGTGCTACAAAGCTGGTAGAGCTGCTGCCTCACAGCTCTTGTAACCCGGATTCAATCCCGACCTTTGCTGTCTATGAGGAGTTTGCACGTTCTCCCTGTGCGTTTCACTCCACATGATCTGATTTCCTCCTGCATTGCAAAGACGTATGGGTTGTTAGGTTAATATGCCTCTGTAAATTGCCTCTGGTCAGTGGTAGAATCTGGAAGGAATTGATGAGAATGTGGAGAGATTTTTTTACTTGGAAAACATATGAGGGGTTGGGGAGGGGGGGGGGAGGAATAGGATTGATCTGTGAGCTGGTTTATACTTGAAGAGGTGAATGTCCTCCTATGTCATATGGAAGTTCAATATGTGGAAATGAATAGGAAAATAAGAATATCAACTATGCTCCAAAACCAGAAATAATCTGCCAAAACATATGCAAACTACAAGATTATACCCCTGAAAGATCTAATTACACCAATAAGCCACAAAAACAAATAATAAATCCAGACAAAAACAACAGGATGATTTGCAAAACCTTCCTTAAATCCACCAAGACACGCTAATGACACGGTAAACAGCAGCAACTATAAACCGCAGCAACCTTATACCAGAATCCTAAACCTACGTATCAAGGCAGAAATGCTACCGGTCTGTCAGGTTGGAAACATCTATATTCCCCATCACTGTCACCAGAAGTTCCCCAAGGGCTCGGCAACATTAAACACTTCAAAGAACACACTCAACTCAGGCCTGCCAATTCTCACGCTTTGAGCGTGAGAGTCACGCATTTCAGCCAATTCTCACGCCCTCACGCTGATGACAGAATTCTCATGCTGTCTTCAGTCCCTGCACAGCAAGGATCATATAGCGGAGCTATACGATCTTTGCTGCACAGTTTGTCTCTTTGCGCCACATGACAGCGATCTGTGCGGTCTGGGGAGGTGCGTGGGTTGACGGCTGTGAGTGACGTCGCGTCTCTTCTCCCTTGGTCGGATAGCCGGGCAGCGGGTGTCAGCGCCTCTGTGTGCCGGCTGCAAGCTCTGCGCTGCCGGCCGCCGCTGCAGCCTCGCTCCCTCCCTCCTGCCCTTCAACTCACACGGCAGCGCCAGCGCCGCCAATCAACGCTACACCGTGCCTGCCAGACTCCCCATTGGACGGCCGTGGAAAGAGAGGGAGGAGAGAGGGAGGGGAGAAAGAGAGAGAGAGAAAGAAAAAAAGGTATGGAGGCAAAGCGAGACAGGGGGAGGGAATGTAGAAAGGGGATTGTAGTGTATTTGGGTACTTGGAACTGACTCAAAAGAACACTCAGATACAGGAGTAAACTGACAAGCTTCTTTATTCTAGGACGCCACCTTGAGTCTCCCCTAGCACATGCGTCCCCTCACACAAGACATAACATATGCTAATTATATTACATACATCACACTGCTCCCCCTTTAACTTGGAGGCAGGTAACACCATTTACATTATATACATTACACTGCTCCCCCTTTAGCTTGGAGGCGAATAACACCATTTCTATTACATTAAATATAATTGATTAACACACTGTTGCAAAATTATATTATTACAGTCATCTTACATTACATCCTCATAACTGTAATAATCGTATCTAAACTTAGCACTTATAATGGTTCATTCCACTCATCTTCCTTTAACCAAATACATTACCCCTTGCTTTATGTGTTATCCTTTTCCGGTCCCTTCTGTGTAAATTGCACACTCTTTCTAATCACTCTAGCTCCTGTATCTCTGCCTCTTCCCTTTTTAAATATCCTAATCTAATTTGCAGATTTCTTCCTGTTCCTGATATTCTGCTAAAGTTAACATTTCCTCTGTTTCTGTTCCTTATTTGTAGGTTGGATCTGACACATGACTGCAGGTTCTCATCTTTCAGCAGCTTCCTCTGTCGCTCAATTTCCTGGCGCTGCGTATTTATCTGCTCTTGTTGTATAATAACATTCTGCAATGCATAACCATTTGTCCATTGCTCAGTGAAGGAAGCTCCATGCTGGACTATAGGGAGTTTTCACGGCATCCGCCTGTAGAGTGGACCGCACGGCAACGGCGAGAGCGCCGAGCCTATGCCACGGGAGCGCCGCACGGATGCTGTGCGGGGGCGAGTGATTTAAATACGGCTGGTCCCATGTGCTTGTGGTAAGTTAAAAAAGGGCGGGCCGACTGCGATGACGTCGACCCGCCGCACGTGACTCACTAGCGGCGGCTGTGGCGGCGGCCGTCCTGATCGCGGCGCTGTAGCGGTGGCTGTGCTGGCGGCTGTGCCGGCGGCCGTGCCGCACACGTGCCTCACTGGCGGAGGCTGTGACAGTGCAAGTTTGACGCACGGCGCTCGAGCCACACTGGCGGCGGCTGTGGCGGCGGCCGTACTGCACTCGTGCCTCACTGGCGGAGGCTGTGCGGTAGGGACATATTTTTGAACAGTGTTGGTTTTATTTTAGCACCGTGCGGTGTTGGGAACAACGCCGCACAGCCCCGGAATTGTGCGTTTGACCGAGTGCGCGGTCTATGGCGGCCCAGGAGCGGTAGATTCTTCCCGTTTCGCCGCCAATGACCGCAGACTCGTGAGACAGGCCTTTAAGCCTTTTCTGTTGTGCATCTATTTGTCTCCTTAGGTCTTTCCTATACCAACTCATACGGAGTACTGACTGTACTTTTACAGTAGCCCTCTTTTGATTAACCCACTGCCCAACCACCATACTCTTGTAGGCAGCCTGAATGGTAATAGTTGCATACCTCATTGACTGATATTGCACAAACTGGGAATGCCCTATTTTGCATGCTTTGTACCATCTCTGGATCGAAATGACTGCTTGTCTCATAGCTCTGTACCGTACCCTTAATCGGTAACCACGGTATGCAGCTTGCAGAGTGACTACAGCCGCCTTTTGCATCAAGAAATGCTTTCTTGTAATGCACATCCTTATGAATGACTTAATGTGGCATGCTGCCTTGATTTTCTCAACCAATTCTCTGGCTTTAATCCCGTGGTAGAAAGCCTGAATACAAATCACTGCTTTTCTCAAACTATGATAATGTCTCACTTGGACATCTCTTATCTGGCAAGCTCTGTATCATTGCTGTACCGCAATGGCAGACCAGCGTAGTTTCTTGAAATACTGACGCTGTTTATGCATCTGATAATAAGTCTGTATGACCTTGGCAGACTTGTGCATGCACCGCAATTGCTTTCGAACAAGCATTCATCGGTAGGCAGCCTGAAGCAGTACAACGCTTCTGCGTACCTTCATGTAAGTCTTGCGATCACTTTCCATTTGAACGTGTGCCCTATAATGGGTTTGTACTATTATAGCTGCCAATCTCATTGCCTTGTATTGACGGTATACTCTGTGCCTTCTAAATGCTGCTTGTATTACCGTTGCTGCCTTCTGTTTGTTCCGGATCTCTCTCCGCACCTTCATACCCCTGAATGCAGCTTGAATAGCTAGGGTTGCCCTTTGGATGGCAATTTCCCTTTGCCTTTGACTTCTGTCACTTTGCATTTGCCCTTTTGCACTTGACCTTTGTCCATTTACACTTGACCTTGGTCCTTTTATACTTGACCTTGGTCCTTTTGCACTTGACCTTGGTCCTTTTGCACTTGACCTTTGTCCATTTGCACTTGACCTTTGTCCTTTTGCACTTGACTTTTGTCCTTTGAGGGACTACCTGCCCTCTTTAGTTCAGGCTCCTTGCCTCTGGATGCCCTTGGAGGTTTTGGCGAGAAATGAGCCATTAATGCCTCCTTACACTCCTCGTACATTTTATCTGTGGGCTTTGCTGGCTGCAGTAACATACGTAAGGTCTGATAACCCTCTCTTCCTAAGCCTAATATGAACCATGCTCTCTTCTTCTCCTCTGCAGCGATATCATTGGAAATGAAACAAGCCTCAAAGACTTCGGTCCATTTCTCAAAATCACACCTAGAATCTAACTGGGGCACGTTTCCTACAATTTGAAAAGCCATGCTACCTGTTGCTATTCAGGTGCACTATATTCTGTTCTCTCAATGTGTTTTCTGCACTAGACTTGATCCTTTTACACATTAAGAAGTGATCCAGCCCACTGACTATTACTAATTCTTATAATAATAGATTTATACTATTAACCAACATTTCATGTTAATAGCCATTTAGAACATTTTAAACCATATTCCTTCTATGCACACAGATTTACTATTAATAACAGTGACCAATGCATTACATTTAAACAGTCCTGCTTTTACTGTGCCCATGCATTTCATTCACAGAGGGCTTTTATTATGAAGGATTTCACTGCTCCAGCTTGTGGCCTGTGGACTCTGGTGCATCCTCGACCTCTCGAGCTGTCCCCACTGGTACCTTTGCTGATGGCCTCACCGGACCTCCACTTTTGCTGCTTTTGCTGGCTCCCCCGCGCTTCACCGTTACTTTTGCTGCCGCTGGCTCGCTGCCAAGTTGACTGCTGCTGCTCCGCTGACTTGCCTGCTGTCTCCCTTGGACGCCTTGTGGAAGGTAAGTCGCTCCTGGTTTCTGCTGCTGGTCCCCGCTGCTCCAAGCATCGGGACTGTGCCTCTCTCGTGGTAGGCTTTCTCCACTCTCGGCCGTCTCCCGCGACCGGGCTTTCTCTGCTTTCTCCGCTTTCTCCCCCGACCGGGCTGACTCTGCTCCCGACCAGCTGAAGTGTTTGACTGCTGTGTCCCGCTTCTCTCGGGGCCGGACTTCCTCTCATGTCCGGGCTTTCTCCGCTCTCGGCCGTCCCTTGCGACCGGGCTTTCACGGCTCTCGGCTTCTCTCCGCTTCTCTCGCGTGCCTGTCCGCTTTTCTGCTCACGGTCGGGCTGACTCTACTCCCGACCGGGCTTTCTCTCCTCACGGCCGTCTCTTGCGACTGGGCTTTCTCTCATGACCGGTCCGCTTCTCTCGTGGCCAGTTTTTTTTTTACTCTGCCGGTCCGCTTCTCACGCGGGCAGCTTTCTCCCTCTACTGGGCTGACTCTTCTCCTGGCCGGGCTGACTCCGTTTCGTCAGTGGCTTCACCGGACCTGTCCGTGGCCTACCCGGTACTAGGCCCTCACTCGACGTCGGTGGCGGCTCCTGGGCCTGGCTATGGGCTACACAGCCCTGGAAAACATCCGGTGGCGGTCACCGGACCTGTCCGTGGCCTACACGATACACGGCCCTGGAACTCACCCGAAGTCGGTGGCGGCTGCTGGGCCTCTTCTGCCCCTTTGCCATGGCTGCACGGCCCTGGAAAACGTTTCAGGTAAGTTGACACCGTCGCAGTCCTGCTGGTTAGGCTTCCAGCTTTCGGCTGCGTTCTTCGGTGACACTTACTTACTGTTCCACTTGTTTTCCTTGGTTCCTGTTCTGACCTTTCTTTTCTTTTTGATTGGTGCCGTTCCACTTTGTTTCCAAACACAACCTCTTCTTTTTAACTTTTTTTTTTCTTGACAGCCCTTCTTTGTTCTTTTCTGTTCTTTTATCCTCGTTGCCTCGTTATCCTTGTGTGTCCTGGTGTAACAATTCACCTAAAACTTAGCTGTACAAAGATTATTCAGCTTGAGGAATTCGACAAAAAAAACTCAGTCCAAAATGTGTAACAATCCGAAGGACGACATCTTGCCACGTAGACACAACATAGAGATAGCCTTACAAAATTCGCCGACTTGTACAGCTGATGTTTTAAATTACAGTCCCCGGTATAGAGGGATCTGCAGGCCTCTCATGTCCAGCTCGCAAACAACTGAGACACAACTCCGTAACTACTGTTTAAACTGTTAAACAATCCTGCTTGTTGCAAAACAGTCCTGCGGATGAGTACACATACTCTATCCCATCCTCGTAGCCAATTGTAGTGTATTTGGGTACTTGGAACTGACTCAAAAGAACACTCAGATACAGGAGTAAACTGACAAGCTTCTTTATTCTAGGACGCCACCTTGAGTTTCCCCTAGCGCATGCATCCCCTCGCACACGACATAACATATGCTAATTATATTACATACATCATAGGGATGAAGGAAGGGAAGGAGAAAGAGGAGAAAGAGGGAGGATGAGGAAAGAAAGGGAGGGGGAGGAAAGAGGGTGGGAGGGGGAGGAAAGAGGGGGGAGGAGTGGGGGGAGGAAAGAGGGAGGGATGGGGGAGGAGGGAGGAAGGGGAGGATGGAGGGAGGGGGAAGGAAATATGTGTGTGTGTGTCTGTCTCCCTGTGTGTGTCTCCTTGTGTGTGTGTGTCTCCCTGTGTGTGTGTCTCACTGTGTGTGTGTTTGTCTCCGTGTGTGTGTGTGTCTGTGTCTCCCTGTGTGTGTGTGTCTGTCTCCCTGCGTGTGTGTCTTCCTTTGTGTATGTGTCTCCCTGTGTGTCTGTTGTCACATCCTGGCCTTAGACAGAGCTGCCAACTCTCACGCTTTGAGCGTGAGAGTCACGCATTTCAGCCAATTCTCACGCTGATGACAGAATTCTCACTCTGTCTTCAGTCCCTGCACAGTTTATCTCTTTGCGCCACATCACAGCGATCTGTGCAGTCTGGGGAAGCGCGTCAGTTGGCGGCTATGAGTGACATCGCGTCTCTTCTCTTCTTTCTTGGTTGGATGTGCAGCCGCTGACAACATGAAGCAGCCGGAGATAGAACTAACCAGGTGAATCGGTTGTAAAACATGGGGGGGGGGGCACAGTGAGGCCAAACTTCTAGGACAGGGTTCGGCAACCTACAGCACCCGGGCCGAATCGGCTCGCATGCCCCGGGGTCGGGGCAGGCGAGACGATCTGAGAACTGCAGCCAGTCCCTGGGACGCGAGCAGATCTGGGAACGGCAGCCAGTCCGTGGGCACGCAGAATGCCAACTTGATCATTATGGACAAATTGTGCCAGCCATATACATGTTGTATAACTCTGACTCTATGCAGATCTGAATGGGCTTAGAATTACCATTTAAGCAAAATTCCCCCCACTTTCCCCATTTTGATTCTTGAGATTAATATCCCTTTGCTCTGTTAACAGCGTTAAACTACTTATGAGCAAGAGTCAGGAAAGGGACCATGCGATTTTTTTTTTGTTTGCTTTAATTTGTTAGTTGATTGTTTGTTGAGTGCCATAAATTCTGAAATGGTCTTAAAGCTGTTATAAAGCAGTAATAAGTGATTTTTGACCGAACAATTGGAACTTGCATAAAATGTTTGCATTATTAGCAGGGCTACCAACTCTCACGCATTGAGCGTGAGACTCACGCATTTCACAACATTCTCACGCTCTCACGCTGATCACAACATTTCTCACGCTCAAATATCTGCAGGTGCTGGAAGTTCAAAATAAAGCAAAAATTGTTTTAGAGGCGAGTAAAAACCATGAGGGTAATATAAGGTGAATGCATAGTCTTTTTCCAGGGATATGTGAGTCAAGCACTGGAGGACATTGGTTTAAAGCAGGGCTGTCAAACTACCGGCCCACCGGATGATTTTGGGGGAAAAAAAAGTAGTTTTGTTTCTCCCCTGCAGATGGTGTGATAGGTGAGACACGGCGATGTCCCAGCACCAACCCCCCCTCCCTCTTCCCCCCTGAGGCACGGCACACACCTCCCACCCTCACCTCTGGCGGCTCTATGTCCGTCAGCCGCTCTGTCCACACCCCATGGAGTTTTAACCTCGGCCCGGAGCCAGGAGCGGACCGGGTGAGTGGGGGCGTCGGTGCCACATCCGGAGCCGCGGGGATGAATCTCGGGCTAAGGCTCCGCTCCAATGCCCGACACCCGGGTCACTGACCCTCACCTCCCCTGGACCCCAGCTGGACAAGGAGCACCTGGGCCGGCCCGCATTCCCGGGAGGGGGGTGGGGAGGGAAACGCTCACTCCGGATGTTGTCGCCGCTTCACTGACACTGACACTGACACACTCTCATACACACACTGGCACACACAAAGTTTAAAGGGATATGGGCCAAATGCGGATAAATGAGACTAGTTTAAATGGGGCATCTTGATCTGCATGAACAAGTTGGGATGAAGGGCCTGTTTCCATGCTGTAAGACTATGACACATTGTAGCAATTGCTCTGGAGAGGATTCAGGGACGATTTATGAAGATGTTGGCAGGGCTGGCATTTTGTTTTCATTTTGAAGAAAGATTTGATAACTGGTATTGTATTCTCTGCAGCAACGGAGGTGAAGAATAAACTTAGTTGAGGTGAATAATGTTATGAGAATATGACCTGTTTTGGTTAACAAATAGTGTAGGAAGGAATTGCAGATGCTGGTTTAAACTAAAGATAGACACTAAAAACTAGGAAAACTCAGCAGGACAGGCAGCATCTCTGGAGTGAAAGAATGGGCGATGTTTCGGGTCGAGACCTTCAGACTGAAGACGTTGAAAACCAGGCATAAAACACAATGACTGGACATGTGTGTTATGCAACTAAGGGCAGAAATCAGAATCATGTGTTCATCTTTATTCACGTGACACCATAACAAATATATTACAGAAACAAATAATTTAATGGGGTGGCACGGTGGCGCAGTGGTAGAGTTGCTGCCTTACTCCCACATGGGTTTCCTCTGGATATTCCGGTTTCTCCCATATCCAAAAGAAGTGCAGGTTTGTAGGTTAATTGGCTTCTGTAAATTGTCCCTGGCGTGATGGATGGAATTGGTGTATGATACATTGCTGGTCGGTGTGGACTTGGTGAGCTGAAGGGCCCGTTTCCATAAATATTTTTACATATATATCTTAATTTCATTGAACCATATATGATTGAATATGTGGCATTATTTTTGTCTTGTTTCTATATTCAAAGGGTAAGGTTGATTGATTCATTTGTGCAGAACAGTGATGGAAGTCCGACTTTTACTTTGTTTCTCTGTATTTTTCTCTATATATATGCATAACAGCATGAATATAATCTCATTTCCATACATGAATATAGTCATTCATGTGCTGCACCTGTTGATCAGAGCCTGGCTCTATTGTGGAATGTAATTAGGAATGTAATTTAGCCTAACCTTATTCATATCTAATCCAATTTAAAGCATAAATGTTGCATTCAAGTGTAAATTAAAAGGCTTGCTACAGTATGCACCAGATTGCACAATTTCAAGCTGAAAAATGCAAAAGCTCCCTCCCCCCTCGGTCGCTACGCTCCCTCGCAATTTCTCACTCTCAACTCTCACACATGTTGGCAGCCCTGCTCAAACAGGACACAACATATTAACAAACAGGACACAACATATTATATGGAGCCAACTAATATGTGAAAATGGAAGCAGGGAAGGCAGTTTAGCGACCTGCAACACAATCCCTTTCATTGGCCGATGGCGGTTGTCCACAGGCGAATGTTTGAGGTAACCTCCAGGGACTCTGGCAGAGATCAGCACTGATGCTTGAATTCATTCTTTCATGATTTGTGCATGGCATTCTGTTGATGCACCCAACATTGAATATCATCTATGGAAGGCTGCTGGGCTCACCTTCAATCCCTATGCAAACCAACCCTCTGTTTCATTTTCTTGTGGAATGTTTCTAGCACTGATTGCATTTTTACAGGAGACAGAATTTCGAAGTTTGAAGACCTGGTGGGCCATTTTCTTTTCCACAGAGGAGCTGTGAGTCACATCAGACAGTTGCAATGTTGATTTTCACATTTCCATGGTGGCCATTACCCTAGACATCCATTTTATCAAATCCCTCTGCGAATTCTGACATTGCACCACACCCTCTGTTGTGGGTGACACAAATACAGGCAGAAGTTTTCCAAATGGAAAATCATGGGATCTATGCCAGGTTATCTTGCCAGATGGAAGTTCATGTGTGGTATAATCTGCCTGTATCGCACGCAAAACAGTAATGCGCTGTATCTCTGTACACATGGCAATAATAAACCAATACCAATAAATCGATGGCAACATCACTGAAACTATTCAAAACTACTAACAGCACGAGGATGCACAGACTGCGGCCAACAATTTTATTGGCATGTTATTCTGATTTTCCATTAGATTGTGCGTGGAAATAAGCAAATCTCCCTGTTGTCTGATTTTTGGGGATCTTTGCATGTGTTTCAGGATGAATGCAGGACCGTCTCCCATTCTTCCCTTCCCCAAAATGTCCACTGGGGACCATGCATTCAGTATCTCAATCGACCAATACAACAGTGCTTCTTTCATGCCATGTAACCATTGTAGCATTTCCCCTTTAATCATATCCAGCATATTCTGGTCACCGCAAAAGCTACAGCAGTTTACAATTATGAAGAAACGTACTAGGCCTGGACCCTGGAGGATGTTTTCTTCAGAAAGAAACTTGTTAAAGAGAAAACAATTAAATTTGCAATGGCATCACATAGATTAGGATTGTGCTGAGTTGGAGATACATAAATGGGGTTATATAACAGCATTATAAAATGCAATTGGTCTAATCATTGAGATTATTTCATAGATTAATATAAAGCAACAAAAAAAAAGCCCATTTGGTCCATCTTGTTCTGGCTTCCTATTGGAATTATTCCATAAATTCATTCCCCTCTGATCTTGTACCCATGAGCCTGAATATCTCTCCCACTGAAATGTTCAGTCTTCCTCTGATTGAATGGTCCTGGAACTGAAGCCTTAACTCTGTTTCCATCTCCACAGATGCTGCCTGACCTGCCAAGTATTTTCAACACTTTCTGTTTTATTTCTGATTTGCATCATCTGCAGCATTTTAATTCTTTCATGGACAAATAGTAGGGCAATGGATAAGGGGCAGAAACTAAAAACTGAAGATGCTGGTTTACACAAAAGGACACAAAATGCTGGAGTAACTCAGCGAGTTAGCAGCATCTCTGAGTCTGAAACACAAAAGGACAAAAAGTGCTGGCGAAAACTAAGAGTTAGGCAGCATCTCTGGAGTAGGAGAGAGGAGAACGTCTTCAAAATAGGCATACGTTACAGAGATTTATTAACATTCCTGGGCTCTGATACCAGAACACTGTCCAGGCCGCCGAGGAGCCGAGATATCGGCCCGCAACTTCGGTCTTGGAAGTTGGCTATGGGAACGAATCTGCTGGCCCAGGCCGGGCCGGAGTTCCAGTGCCTCGGCTGCAGACGGCAAATTCGACCCGCCGATTGGCGCGGAAACCTCACCTGGCCGAAGCACCACATTTTCGGGGGGGGGGGGTTACTTCCACAGAAGATTTCAAGTGCACTCTCGTAATTTTGACCGGATTAAAGGAGATGCCGGACTACCAGTTACCAGAAAATTGATGGTGGATCTATACTGAGTTTCCAATAATTAAACTACAGCTTCTACTATTTAAAGAAACTTAGAGGACAAATGGAAGGAAACTCCACCCGGTGATCGGATAGTCACTGGCAAAAGAAAAGAATTTTACAAAATAGAACAAGAATTAATTAAAAACATTAAATTCCACTCAGAATCATTAAAATTAGCAGTTCTCTTTAGCAAATTTTTGTCGGCAGTAAGGTTGCAAGAGAATGCGATCATAACAAGCTGATTTATAGCATATGGAACAGATTAACTAAAGTTACTAGTCAATGTCAGGTCAAGTAGAAATCTGAGGAACAACTTTTTCACACATTTGTAAATGGAATGAGCTGCCAGAGGAAATTGTGGGGGGTCAGGGCTATTAGAAAATTTAAAAGGCATTTGGACATATACGTGGAAAGGAAAGTGTAGATGGGTACTTAGTTGGCATGGATGAGTTTGGTTGAAGGGCCTGTTTCCATGCCGTATGACTCTAAGGGTGACATGGTGCTGCAACTGGTAGAGCTGCTGCCTCACAGTGACAATGTGTAGGGTGGATGATAAAGAGGGTTAACATAGAGCTCGTGTGAATGGGTGATTTATGCTTGGCGTGGACTCGGTGGGCCGAAGGGCCTGTTTGCATGCTGTATCTCTAAAGTAAACTAAATGTCAGATCTAAATCCAGGATTGATTGTTGCTTTTGACCAAATGTACTTTGGGAAAGGGCAGGTGCATGGGCTTTGATCATAGATTAGCCTGGATTTCACTGAACGGCAGGGTAAAGCCTCTTTCCCATCATATGTCCAATACTTTGTCTTGCACAGCACTGGGAGAGGTGGATAGATGAACTAAAGGGATAAAGGAATGCTAAAAATGATGAAAGGTTACCTGAGCACCAGTGGTCACCAACAACTGCAGTGGCAATCATCTTTTGGCCAGCGTTGCCAGTGATATTCACAAGTCTGGGATATCCACGGTGAGGATCTCTTTAGCCAGAGGGTGGTGAATCTGTAGAATTCATTGCGCAGATGGTGTGGACGCCAAATCATTGGGTACTTTTAAAGCGGAGATTGATAGGTTCTTGATTAGTAAGGGCATCAAAGGTTAGCGGGTGATTGCAGCAGAGTGGGGTTGAGAGGGGTAAACAGATCAGCTATGATCAAATGGCAGAACAGACTTGATGGTCTTATGGACATAGTACTGGTTAATTCTTCCTTCAGGCTGACAGAGGGAGCTACCGTCTCCTCTCTGGGCCTGGATTTATTTCCAGCAATCAAATGTGTGCTTTATTTAAATTTAAAATCTTGGCTTATAACTCAAGCTAATGTGTTCCATATGCTGTACATTGCACTGCGAGTCTACACATTGAAGTCCCCTTCTCGTCCAGCCTCACCCCACCCTCCAGTCCCCACTACCCCACACTCTCCTGGCTCCTTTCCCTAACTGCAACTAAAGGGCTAGGTCCCAATTCAGTAACATGTCTGCAAATGTGTTTGAAATATTCTTATCAGATCCCAATGCACTCCAGCAGAGTCAATCCATTGATAAAAAGACACGACACAGTCCAGATGTTCGAGTGGCTAATTCCCTCCATTTGTCCTCAGCGATGCTCTCATCAGATGTGCTACCCTCACAACTGCCAGGATCTCATGACTACTGTGAGTCCGTTCTTCTCCCTCTTCACTTTGGGCAGTACAGTGGCACAGCGGTAGAGTTACTGCCTTACTGCGCCAGAGACCCGGGTTCGATCTGACTATGGGTGTTGTCTGTACGGAGTTTGTACGTTCTCCCTGTGACCACGTGAGTTTTCGCTGGGTGCTCCGGTTACCTCCCATATTCCAAAGACGTGCAAGTTTGTAGGTTAATTGGCTTCTGTAAAAATTGTCCCTTGTGTGACAATAAAACTAGTGTATGTGTGATTGGTGGCCTGCATGGGCGGAAGGGCCTGTTTCCACGCTGTATCTCTAAAATTAAAACTAAAACTCAGGACTATGTTCCACAAATTGCTCCTTCGCCAAATTGGTCGTCTTGGATCCCTTGCTTTGTCCACCTTTCCAGTGACATAGACCATAGAAAGGTACAACACAGGAACAGGCCCTTAGGCCCACATAATCTATGCTAAATATAATGCCATAAAGGCACTGCATGTGATCCATATCCCTCAATTCCCCACATACCCATATACCCACTCTAAAAGTCTCTTACATGCCACTATCGTATCTGCCTCCACCATTGCCACTAACAGTGAGCTCCAGGTACCTGCCACTCTCTTGTGTATAAAAACGTGCCTTGCACATCTCCTTTAAACTTGGCCCCTCTCATCTTAAAGCCATGCCTTGTAGTCTTTGACATTTCCACCCTGGGAAAAAGGTCCTGACCAACTTCCCTGTACTTTGTCAATCTAAAACTCACTAACTGAGCACATACATCTGTCAGACGTTTACAACCCTTAACCAGATCCTAAATGGTGGGCCATCACCCAAGAGTGTGGGGCAACGGCATGAACTGCTGGGACACCCTGTTGTGGGAGGAGAGAATTACTGAGGTTGCAAGTTGAGGCCAGGGAAATAATCATTTCCAAACTATGTATTTACAGTTGTAATGAATGGCTGTGAGTCTGAGGTTACAAGCAGTACGGTCCACCTCAAGGAATGTAAAATCACAAATCAAAAAGTGGTGTTGGCTGTGACACTGGGGAGGAGGTCTCTGTTCTGTTTCCTTAAAGAGACCTGACTGTCTCACAGAACACACATCGCAGAACTGTACAGCACAGGAACAGGCCCTTCAGCCCACTGTATCTGAACCGACCATGACTCCAATCTAAACTAACACAATTTGCCTGCACGTATCAGCTACATTTCCTGCCTGTCCTAATGCTCTTTAAATGTTTCCATTGTATTTATTTCCACCAACTCCCCAGAAGCAAATTAAGCTAAAAAAACTGCACGTCTTTGGAATATGTGAGGAAAGCAGGGCACTCAGAGAAAACCCAGGCGGTCACAGGAAGAATGTACAAACTCCGTACAGACAGCACAATGTAGTCAGAATTGAACCCAGTTCTCTGGCTCTATAAGGCAGCAACTCAACTGCTGTGCCTCTGTGCTGCCCAATGTCCTCTAGAATTTGACATTTCCACCCTGGGAAAAAGACTAACTATCTACCGTAGCTCATTACTCGATATACTTCTCTCCAGAAGGCTATCACTCCAACCTTCTACTCTTCAGCAAAAAAAAATCAGGTTTGTTCAATCTATCTAATCATGATTATTTATCGTCTAGTATCTTTCTGGTTGCAAGCAAGATGAGAATTGCAGTGTATTGCTTGACAGATTGAATGTACAGTATATGAGTGTACCCCTACCAATGTTCACTTGGGGAGAGTCATACAGCACTTCACAGTATGGAAACAAGGCATTCTGCCCAATGGCTCTGTTTGTGTGTTCAAGATTTATCCCTAATTCGCTCTGCTTATCTGCCTTAACCACGCTCTGAAGGGATTGCATTGCATTCTGAGCGATTTCTCCTAGACTCCTTCATATATTTACTGGAGCCCTTCTCATAACAATGCCACTCAATTCTGATCTCCTTCACAAAATGGAAGTGCTTTCCCTGAGCCTATCCCATTAAATCTCGTCACAATTATATAAAGTTCTTGGGCTAGGTCACCTAGCCTCCTCTCTTCCAAAGTAAACAGCTCCAGTTAAGCACTATAAGGGCATACCTATCACTCCTGGAAACATCCTTGGCAATTCTCCATTGTCTCTATTTTTCCTTGGAAACATAGAGACAGAACAGTGCAAAATTAGTTTCAGAATCACTTCAAGTTTTTTTAAAGTTTAGATCATAATGAGGATTTTAAAGAACAGTCAGTATTTCTCCAATGATTCTTACCAATTTCTACAGATGCACCCTACAAAGCACCCTATCAGGATATATCACATCCTGGTTTGGCAATGGCTCCGCCCAAGACCACAAGAAATTGCAGAGTTGTGGACGCAGCTCAGGCCATCACACAAACCAGCTCCCCATTTATGGACTGAGCTGCGTCCACAACTCTCTGCACCACAAGAACTGCTTACAGCTCTCTTCCCCCACCTCCCTCTCCACTTTCCCAAAGCACAATTACAGGGAAACTTCCTCATATATGTCTCACTGACTACTGACCAGTGGCACTAATGTCCGTGGTGCTGAAGGTTATGATGCATTTCAAACCCTTCTAAGTCAGGGCCTAGACCCACTACAATTTGCCAACTGCCACAATAGATCAACAGAGGATGTGGCCTTGCTGACTCTCCACTCCATTGAACCACTTGAACAATATGAACACTTATACCTGGATGTTTATCGACTACAGCCAACAGTTCAATGCCATCATCCCCTCCAAACTTGTCATCAAACTCAGAGAACTAGGTCTCTGCAAGACCAAGGAGCTAAATGTTCACTTAGGAGTGGAAAGCTGAGGATCCACAAATCTGTCTTCATCGGTGGGATGGCCGGAGTGTCAGTGTCGGTGGAGTGTCAATAGCTTCAAGTCCTAGGTGTGCATATCTCTGATGATTGATCCTGGACCCAGCACATTGTTGCAATCAAATAGGAAGCTCGACAATGCCTTTACTTCCTTAAAAGATTGAGGAGAATCAGTATATCAACGAATATATTGAATTTCTACAGGTGTACTCTGACTCTGCTGAAATATGGGTAAAATAGCAGCCCAGTTACTCGTCACAACATTATCCAAACACTTATTAAATAATTAGTTGCATCAGGGCCTGGTCTGGCAACTCAAAAACCCAGTAATGAAGGAGATTATAGAGAATGGCAGATACTGTCTGCTCCATCACTGGTACTGACCTCCCCACCATCGAAGGGATCCATAGAGGGCACTGCCTCAAAACGACAGCTGATATCATCAAAGACCTACACCTCTCTAGCCATATTCTCATTTTGCTCCTACCATCTGGAAAAAGGTACAGAAGACTGAAAACTGTGAGCATGAGATTCAAGAATAGCTTCTTCCCAACAACCATCAGGCTCTTGAATGCCACACAACATTAACCAGAAGTATGAACTTCTATGGAGTATGGCTTTGTTGCACTATGGACCATTTATTTTTTGCATAAATATTATGTTTATTAATTTATTATTTGTTTTGGTTATTATATTTGTGTATTGTATTTTTGGGCTTTTTAAACTACAGCAAATGTTGTTGTTCTGTTTTCCGACAATGACAACTAAACACTCTTGACTATCTTGATAGATAGGTATACAAAATTTAAAAAAAGGACATGGATAGGGTATATATTAAGAAGGTTCTCCCCAGAGCAGACAAAACAAGAGGACCTGGGTTTAGGAATTGGGGGAAGAGCTTCTGAGAGGTCTAAGGAAGAACTTTTTTTCACCTGGAGGATGGTTATAATCTGAGGTACACTGCCGGCGGGAGTAATGGAGAAACATACTCTTCGTAAACTGTGGTTTCCTCCCACATTCGAAAGACGTACAGGTTTGTAGGTTAATTGTCCCTAATGTGTAGGATAGGGCTAGTGTACAGGGATCCTGGTTGGCGAGGACGCAGTAGGCTAAAGGGCATGTTTCCGCACTCCGTCTCTAAACTAAATGAAACTAAACTGAACCAAATTCCAAATGGGGTCTCCCGTCTGCCATCTTGGGTACACAAAATAGATTCCACTGTACCATTGTGAAGAACAGCAAGGGAATTCTCCTCAGTACGCGCCAATCCTTCCATCATCAGTATCCAGTCGTATTATTCGGTCATTTATTTAATTAGTGTTTGGATAATGTTGCTACGGGTAACTGGGCTGCTATTTTACCCATATTTCAGCAATAGCCATGCCTCAACAGTTGGCTGTAAAGCACTTTGGGACATTCTGAGATTATGAATGGGGAGATATATAATACAAGTCTTTCTTTAACATTGCAAACTGACCTCAGGCTAATTGGCAGCAGAGTGCAGCAGCAATGTACAGAGTCCTGCTCTTTCAATACTGGATATTGTTCAAAATACTGGTTTGGGGATGTGGGTGTTGAAAGCAAGGTCATTGTATATTCCTCATCTTAATTGCCCTTGAGAAGGATGAGACCCTCCCCCTTGAACCATTGCTGCCTTCCCACGTTGCTATTAGTTCCAGGGTTCCAGGATTTTGACCCAGCAAAGATGAAGGAACAATGAGCCGCGTCAAAGTCAGGATGTCAGTGAAAATTAGGGGGTGGTTGAACTCCTGAGTGGGAATGGTCACATGGTTGCGGAGGGCATCGTTTTAATAGCTGTCCAGGTTTGAATATGTAGTCAATGAAGGTCAAAGTTCTCTGAATTCCCACATCGGGGAAAGCCATGCAGGTCTTCCAAGGTGAACAAGCCATCCATCAGACATTGTTGTCAGACAGAGTCTGAAGAAGGGCCTTGACCTGAAACATCACCCATTCCTTCTCCCTTAAAATCAGAGATGCTGCCTGTACCGTTGCGTTGCTCCAACATTTTGCATCTATCTTCGGTCTAAACTAGCACCTGCCGTTCCTTCCTAGACATTGTTAATTGCCAGCTTCTCTCCAGATTGTAATGGAGAACAGGAATAAGCTATTCAGCCATTCACTCTTCTCCATTCTGCCATGAATGAATTCTCTTGACTCTATATCACTGTACCTCAACTGGTACATGTGACAATCACCTGACCTGGACCTTGAAACCTTATGTTGTCAATCCCCTTGCCAAATGGACACAAGGGGTAAAGATGCTGGAATCCTGAGAAAAATACAAACTCCTGGAGGAACTCAGCGGGTCAGACAGCATTTGCAGAGGGAAGTGGACAAATGACGCTTCGAATCACAACTCTTCTTCAGCCTGACGAATATTCCCTTATCCCAGGAGCATCCCATGCCAAGGTGTCCCACCCCACAACTCCAACGGCCCCACCAGCTTTTTGTGGGTCAGTGATCCAGATTTCCACTGCCCCGCAGGGTGCTCTTCCTAACATCAGACCTATACCGTCCCGCTGTAATTTTAAGGCTACTCGCCTTCATTCAGGCACCGAGCTAGTGGAAGAAGTCTCTTCTCGCCATGAATCAATTACTCAGTGGGATGCTGATCCAGTTTTTTCAAACCCTCCTCACAATTTTTGCTCTGTTCGCTTCATCCTCACTGACAACTTGCATTTGAGTAGCACCTTTAACAGAATAAAACGCCCTCCACCCCTCCCCAGCATTTCACTGCACTTGGGAGTAGCAGAGCGACGCAGTAGTTGAGCTGCAATCTCACACCTCCAGTGATTCGAACCTGATCTTGGGCACTGACTGTGTGGAGTGTGCACATTCTTCCAGTGATCCCAGATGTTCCAGTTTCTTCCCACATCCGAAGGACATGCAGGCTACTAGGTTAATTGCCCATGCTAAATTGACCCTGGTGTGTAGGTGAGTGGTTCGATCTGGAGGGGGTTGATGAGAATGCAACGGGGTAATAAAAAAATGGCATCAGTGCAGGATTAGTGCAAATGTGTCATTGATTGTCAGTGTGGACTCAGTGAGTCAATAGGCCTGCTTCTGAGAGGTAAGGCCCCAGGAGAGTTTTTACACTGATCTACACAGGGGGATGTCAAATTTCCCAAAGCTTAGTCAAAGAGAAAGGCTTAAATGAGTGTCTTAGTGGGGAGAGAGAGACGTGGAGGCAGAGAAATCTATGAAGGAAATTCCAGAGCCCAGGACCCAGAAGAGCAAACAGAGCTACCTTAAGCAGATCTCAGATCTACAGCCAACATAAAATGGAAAAACACAAAAATCTGGGAGAAATTGAATTTTAATGGACTTTTTCTTGCACCCTTTATTCTGTATCTGTACACTGTGGACAGCTTGATTGTAATCAGGTGGAGTCTTTTCGCTGACTGGATAGCACACAACAAAAAGCTTTTAATTGTACCTCAATATGTGTGACAATAATAAACAAAACCTAAAATGAGCTCTTGGGAGAGATTACAAAGGAGAGAGACACAGGGAATGTGTGTGACTCTCAAGCGAGCTGGGGAGTAAATAATTTGCAGAGGGGAGATGAATGCTTGGAAAGAAATCTTCTTCACATCCCAGAGCCAGATCAGGACACGAAACCAAGAGTTTTTGCATCACCTCTCACATCCTTAACCTCTTACCTACAGAACAAAGTGCAGCACTAACGCATTGTGAAAAAAACAACTCACTGGATACTTCAAGCAGAACAAAAACCATTACCTCCACATACAGAAGACAGCAAGAATGTGAACTTGTAGAAACAAGGAACCGCAAATGCTGGTTTACAAAAACCACACAAAGTGCTTAAGTAAGGCCAAGGAGCATCTTTAGAAAACATTGATTGCTGATGATTCAAGTCGGGACCCTACAATTCTGCATTTTGACTAACTAGCATTTGCAGTTCCATATTTTGTATTGACTGATGACTAACTGGAACATGTAGTTCCTGCTTTTCTAAATTTTGACTAACCACCACTTGCGCTTCCTTGTTTCTACCTTTTGACTGTTCAGCATCTGCAATTCCTTGCTTCTACATTTAAACGAGTCTGCAGATGGCTCCGAACTGAAACATCACCTATCTATGTTCTCCAGAAAAGCTGCCTGACCCTCTGAGTTACTCCAACAATTTGTATCTTTTTTTGTAAACCAACATCTCCAGTTCCTTGATTCTACATTTTTACAGCTCCACTGAGAAATCTCCTCATGGTATGCCTACATTGAAGAAGTTTTCCTTCGACGGGAGTTCTGTGAGACCCTCTCTCACTGCTCCCCCTCTGTGATTCCTGTTTAGAGGGATATGTCAAAAGCAGGAAAATGGGACTAGCGTTGGCAGCCATGAACATTGATCTTTGAGTCTGAAGAAGACTCCCAACCCGGAATATCACATCCATTTTCTCCAGAGATGTTGCCTGGCCCGCTGAGTTACTCCGGCACTGTGTCTAAGAATGTGAACTTGTTGAATTCAAATCCAGAAGTGAATGAACTACCTAGGAATGGAGGAACATTAGGAACAAACTGGGAGATATCAGGTAACCCCTGCAGAATAAACATGGGCAGACTCCACAGCTTGTTTCAATGCTGCAGGATTCATCCATCCATCCCTGCAGTAGTTCCACCTAACATTTCTCATTAAATCCAGTCGGTAGTTGAATTTAAGCCTTCTGCACATAGTGCTTGTGTATATATATTTTGTTTGTGGTTTCTATGACACCTGGTCAGAATAAAATCCCTTCCACTCTCCCCAGAATTTCACTGGACAATAACAATATTTAGAAGATATTTTGTCAGGTATAGATAGGAAAATCGAAGGATATGGTCAAATGCTAGCAAACAGCACTAGTATAGATGGCCATGGACAAATCAAGCTGAAGAGCCGGTTACCATGCTGTACAACCCAATGACTCTAATGGCGTACTTTAAAATGTTTTCACTGTTGTAAGGTATGAATAGAAGTTGCAATTAGCAGTCAACAATCTCTCCAGAAAGAACACACATATCACAATCAGGAAACATTTCTCAGCGATGTTAGTTGTAGGACTATTGGGAAGGATACCAACTCACCAGTTCTTCCCAATAATACACTGGGATATATTATCCCCCGTCATAGACCAGGCATTACTGATGATATTAGTTAATTATCGTCAAATGTACTGAGATGCAGCGAAAAGCTTTGTATGCGTGCTATCCAGGCAAATGATTCGATTGGAGTAGAATCATGCGATACACAAGTATAACAGGTAGTGCAAAGAGAAAAAAATACCTGTGTGCAGAATATAGTGTTATAGCATTACAGTTACAGAGAAAGTGCAAATAAAAAAAGGCAGGGTCTGCAGTGAGGTAGGTTGGGAGATCTTAGTTTGTGACCCAGCTGAAATAAACCCATTCCAACAAGGTGGAACTCCTACAGTACAGTGTAGGAAGGAACTGCAGATGCTGGTGTAAATGGAAGATAGACACACAATGTTGGAGTAACTCAGCGGGGCAGGCAGCATCTCTGGAGAGGACAATCACAAAAGATGTTATAAATACATAAGGGGGAAAAGAGTAACTAGAGAGAGTGGGACCTCTCAGGAATCAAAGCAGTCACCTCTGTGTGGAGCCACAGGAGATGGGCAAGGTCCTAAATTAGTATTTCTCCTCTGTATTTACTGAGGAGAAAGACAGCAGAACGGAGGATTTTGGACCAGTCACTGGAAGTGTTTTGAGTCTGGGTTACTGTCGAATAAGTACTGAAGGTAATATCGTGTTTATCAAGTCAAGTCAAGTCACATTTATTTATATAGCACATTTAAAAAACAACTCACGTTGGCCAAAGTGCTTTACATTTGTTATAAGAATAGCATAAACAAAACAAACTACGTACATATATACATGTAGCCCTCACTCAGAGGACGTCAGGAAAGGCTTGGGAGTATAGATAAGTCTTTAGTCTTGACTTAAAAGTGTCGATGGAGGGGGCAGTTCTGATGGGAAAGGGGATGCTGTGCCACAGTCTAGGGGCTGCAACCGCAAAGGCGCGGTCGCCCCTGAGCTTATGCCTAGACCGTGGGATATTCAGCAACCCCAAGTCGGCCGATCTGAGGGGCCTGGAGGTGGAGTGGTGGGTGAGAAGTCTTTTTATGTAGGTGGGGGCAAGCCCATTGAGGGCTTTGTAGACATGGAGGAGGATCTTGAAGTTTATACGGAACCGCACTGGGAGCCAGTGGAGAGAGGCCAGGATCGGGGTGATGTGGTCCCTTTTTCGGGTGCCCGTCAGGAGTCTCGCTGCGGCGTTTTGGACCAGTTGCAGGCAGGACAGGGAAGATTGGCTGATGCCAGTGTAAAGGGAGTTGCAGTAATCTAGGCGGGAGGAGATGAATGTGTGGATGATCTTTTCGAGGTCATCAAACTGGAGGAATTGTCTTATATTAGCTATCGTCCAAAGCTGAAAGAAGCTAGCTTTTACCAAGGCATTGACTTGTTTGTCAAATTTCAGTGCTGAGTCAAATATCACGCCAAGGTTTTTGACGTGAGGTTTGAGTAGTGGGGTAAGGCTTCCAAGGCTGCCTGCTATCATTTTCATTGAGTCCGAGGGGCCGAGAAGGATGACCTCAGACTTACTCTCGTTTAGTTGGAGGGAGTTCTGGGCCATCCAACACTTTATATCCTCGAGGCAGTGGGTAAGGTTAAACAGATTTGATTGGTTTTTGGGCTTCAGGGGGAGATAGAGTTGTGTATTGTCTGCGTAGCAATGGAAGGAAATGCCGTGCCTTTCAATGACTTGGCCTAAGGGGAGCATATACAGGGAGAAGAGAATGGGGCCTTGAAGTCAGACAAATCTCCAGGGTATATGATATACTGTATAGTCTGATATATCCAAGGACATTGCAGGAAACTAGAGAGGAAGTTGCGGGAGCCCTGGTTGAAATTTACTAGTCGTCCTTAAATACAGGAGAGGTGCCGGAAGACTGGAGGGTGGCAAATCTTGTACCTCTTTTCAAGAAGGACTGCAGGGAAAATGCTGGGAACTATAGGCCGGTGAGCTTAACATCTGTAGTTGGTAAGTTACTGGAGAGTATTCGGAGGGATAGAATATACAAGCATGTGGATGGGCAAGGGCTAATTAGGGACAGTCAGCATGGTTTTGTACGTGGGAGGTCGTGTCTCACAAATCTGATTGATTTTTTTGAAGACAGTACATGGACATCAGTAACGTGTTCGACAAGGTTCCGCATGGTAGGCTGCTCTGCAAGGTTAGATCTCATGGGATCCAAGCATGGGGCGGAAATCCAGGGGAGGTCAGGGGGGACACGCCCCCCCCCCCCCCCGTTTTGAGAGGCGTGGGACGATCCCCGCCATTTTTTGCAATCAAGATTTTAAAACTCGGTGAAATCTCCACACTCCTTGAGACAGTGGAGGTGGGACTGCTGATCGAGGGTGGCGATTGTGCGTGAGAGACGTCGGTCAGCAGGCAATGGGGGCGGGACCATGATAATTCAGCGCGATGATTGGAGGAGGGAGGTGTCAGTCAGAGGTGGAAGTAGTGGGGTGGGACTGAGGATAGAGCATGGTGATTGGAGGAGGGAGACGTCCATGGAGCAAAAATCAGAGCGGAGCTTGAATCGCATGCCCAGGTCATGGGTCACAAGCGAAAAACACTCTCGGCAGCCCTGGACACAGACCTGCGTCTCATCCGCAGCCAGGATCGATCCCGGGTCTCCAGCGCTGCCGAACCGCCACTGGACCATCCCCGTCCCCCCTCGAGTGACTCCCCCCCCCCCATGCCCGGGGGTGGCCAGAGACATCGGGAGTCAGACGGGAGTGGTGCCCCCAGGGCCACAGCTAGCGCAGAGAAGCAGCGCTAAATTTAGCTCAACTCTGCCTGTCAACTTTGCCTGCCAACGACGGCCCAGAGTGGAGAAGCAGCGCTAGCTCCACGGCTCCGGACTGGTGTCCCGTCAGTCCAGGCAGGTCTGTAGGTTAACCCGGCGAGACAGGCAGAGTTGAGCTGCATTTAGCGCTGCTTCTCCGTGCTGGCTGTGGGCCTTACAAGATTTTTTCGGCGACTGCCGGCACCCGTCACTAATTACCATCCTTAGGCCCCACGGCTGAAGCCTCCGAAGCCTCACGTGTGTGTGTGTGTGTGTGTGTGTGTGTGCGTGCGCGAGTGTGCGCATGCGCACGGAGCCACCAAGAAATTGTGTCCCCCCTTGTCCCCCGGTCCCCCCCATGTTTTAATAGTGATTTCCGTGCCTGGATCCAAGGAGACAGCTGAATGGATTGCAAATTGGCTTCAGAGGAGGAAGCAGAGGGTAAGGGTTCTTAGACTGGATGCGTGTGACTAGTGGTGTGCCTCAGGGTTCGGTGCTGGGCCCGTTACTGTTTCTCATCAATGATTTGTACATCAATGATTTGGATGAGAATATACAGGGCAAGATTAGCAAGTTTGCTGATGATACAAAAGTGAGTGGTTCTGCAGATAGTGAAGATGGCTGTGAATGATCGCAGCAGGATCTGGATCGATTGGCCAGGTGGGTTGAGGAATGGTTGATGGAATTTAATACAGAGAAGTGTGAGGTGGTGCATTTTGGTATGTCAAACAAGGGCAGGACCTACACAGTAAATGGTAGGCCTCTGGGTAGTGTTGCAGAGCAGAGGGATCTAGGAGTACAGGTGCATGGTTCCTTGAAGGTCACGTCACAGGTAGATAAAGTGGTCAAAAAGGCTTTTGGCACTTTGGCCTTCATCAGTCAGAGTATTGAGTATAGAAGTTGGGAAGTCATGTTGCAGGTATAAGACGTTGGTGAGAGCGCATTTAGAATATTGTGTTCAGTTCTGGGCACCATGTTATAGGAAAGATATTGACAAGCTTGAAAGGGTTCAGAAAAGGTTTACGAGGATGTTGCCAGCACTAGAGGGTGTGAGCTAAAAGGAGAGGTTGAGTAGGCTCGGTCTCTATTCCATGGAGCGCAGGAGGATTAGGGGAGATCTTATAGAGGTGTACAAAATCATGAGAGGAATAGATCGGGTAGATGCACAGAGTCTTTTGCCCAGAGTAGGGGAATCGAGGACCAGAGGACATAGGTTCAAGTTGAAGGGGAAAAGATTTAATAGGAATCCAAGTGGTAACTTTTTCATACAAAGGGTGGTGGGTGTATGGAACAAGCTGCCAGAGGCGGTAGTTGAGGCTGGGACTATCCCATCGTTTAAGAAACAGTTAGACAGGTACATGGATAGGACAGGTTTGGAGGGATATGGACCAAGAGCAGGCAAGTGGGACTAATTTAGCCGGGACATTGTTGGCCGGTGTGGGCGAGTTGGGCCGAAGGACCTGTTTCCATACTGTATCACTCTATGACTCTAAGGAACTAAGGTGACGTTACAGGTCGAGAAGTCTGAATAAGGGTCTGGACCTGAAACTTCACGTATTCCTTTTCTCCAGAGATGCTGCCTGACCCGCTAAATTACTCCAGCATTTTGTGACTATCTTCCCTCGGAACACTATTGGTGTGTAAGAAGGAACTACAGATGCTGGTTGGTTTACACCAAAGATAGACACAAAATGCTGGATTAACTCAGCAGGTCAGGCAGCATCTCTGGATAAAGGGAATCGGTGACGTTTTGGGTGGAGACCCTTCTTCAGTTCAGTTTAGTTTATTGTCACGGGTACCGAGGTAATGAAAAGCTTTTGTTGCTGCTAACCAGTCAGCGGAAAGACAATATACATGATTACAACCATGGTCACGGTGGCGCAGCAGTAGAGTTGCTGCCTTACAGCGAATGCAGCGCCGGAGTCCCAGGTTCGATCCTGACTACGGGTGCTGTCTATAAAAACTGAGTTTGTACGTTCTCCCCGTGACCAGCGTGGGTTTTCTCCGAGATCTTCGGTTTCCTCACACACTTCAAAGACCTGCAGGTTTGTAGGTTAATTGGCTTGGTAAATGTAAAAATTGTCCCTGGTGGGATAGTGTTAATGTGTGGGGACCAACGATCCCGCGCTGTATCTCTAAACTAAACTACAATCAAGCCATCCACAGTGTATCAGATGTGTTCTATCTACAAAAACATAACCCCTTCCAAACATATGCATGATCCCAGATGCTCGTCCAGAGAATGGAATTGGCTGGAATGGCGCTTCCCTTCCTTGCACATGCAGCCTTGCACACTAAGACTGAGATTCAAATGGTTTCCTACTCATTTTAAAGATTCCATCTGGCCCTCGCCCGTTCAAAACAAAAGGGCTTATGATCTCACTGTCGAGAGGAACAATTTCTACAGGGGCCAAGGAGAAACGTAGCCGTGCCAGCACTGAATGTGAGTATAATTTAAACCAGAGCGCTCGGAAAGCCTCCCCAGAGACTGCGTGTCGCGGGTACTCGAAGTACAACTGAACCCAACGTTAAAAAATTCTCCAACAACTCTGAGACCTTACACCGCAGCGACTTGGAGTGGTGAGGGGTGTGATTGATTAACTGAGGGAACCCACTCCTCTGTAATACATTACTCACGATGCGATGACTCAGAAATCGCTTGTAAGTTTGCAGCGATTCTCTGCAAGTTGCAACCGGGATAACGTATAGAGAGACACACCCAGAGACTTGTTTGCAAGTGTCAGTCTCCAGAGTTCCTTGCACAAACCGTGCCTGCACAGAGCCTGTTGTTTCCACTTCAACTAATCTTCGGGCAAAAGTTTGATCCAAAAATCCTCGTTCAACCCTCACCCCGCTCTCTTCCCCGCCCCGTTCACACCGCGGACATGTTGAACGCGTGAGGTTCAATGAGTTCTGGGTGAACTTTCCAACCGACCAACAACCGATTTCAACTCCGCTACAGCGGTGTGGAAAGACGGGGGGTGTGGGGGGTATCTCGCCTCTCCCATCACGAGCTACGTGGTTTGAAGTGTGAACGAAGGAATAGGAGCGACCGAGGGGGGTGAACAAATCTCAGTAAATAAAGCGCATTTGTGAATCTGTGGAATTTTCTGCCACAGAAGGCAGCGGAGGCTAATTCACTGGATGTTTTCAAGAGGGAGTTCGATTTAGCTCTTAGGGCTAAAGGATTCAATGGATATGGGGACGGAGTACTGATTTTAAATGATCAGCCATGATCATATTGAATGGCGGTGCTGGCTCGAAGGGCCGAATGGCCTACCCTGCACCTATTTTTCTATGTTTCATCGTTGCTATATGAGCGCAAAAAAACCTTCCAAGTCAACACAAAACGAACAAAAGAATTAAAGAGCATCACAAGCCTCAACGCTTGCTATGGATTTCATTAAAAACAAAGTAAAAGAAGCTGTTGGAAGTACTCAGCGGGTCAGGCAGCATCCGTGGATCCTGATGCAAGTCTGGATCTAAAAGACCGACCACCCTGGTTGCTGATCGACCCGCTCAGTACCTCCCAAAGTTAAGCGGGTTTTGTTCTGCTCCAGATTCCAGCACCTTGCACTCAGTCTTGAGTCAAGAAAAGTCAAGAGCGTTTTATTGTCATATGTCCCAGATAGAATATGGAGAATCTTACTTGCAGCAGCACAGCAGAGTATGTAAACACAGTTCACTGTAAACAGTATAATAAACGAGAAAAATAAAGTTCACCGTGTGTTCACCGTGCTCGTGTCTTCAAATTGAAGAACACCCGTTTAACTATAGTTTAATTGTAACTATATGTGGAGTATTAAATGTAAACCCACGGTAAATGCCATAATCAACGTGCTGTTGTTAAACCCGAGTCTCTTACCTGGGTCTATATGAAGTTGTCGGAGCTGGGGAGATTCTTGAACGGCATTCTACGGATTAGTTTCACCCCTCGTTGAGGCTGGCTTCCGCGCTCTGTGAGAGAGAGTCACATCACACCCTGATGACACCATCCAACACAATGTAACTTCTTCCCGCACACAGAAACTATTTTTTTTAAAGAGACGGGGGAAGGAAGAACATGAAGCCTAATGAAACTCACTGCCTCGATGTCCTTGTTCAAGGGTGGAGTAAACACACCGTGAGCTGTTGGGACAGTTCGCCGGGGGAGAGGCGATTCGAGCGTACGCGCACAGACGGAAACCTTCTCGGTTTTGCCAGCGGCGAGTTCGCAGCCCACGCCGGCCAGCTTCCAAATTCTGATCAACACTAATTGCCCAGGCTCTCCCTTCTGAACGCGAGAGCGGTCTCTTCCTCCGATAGGTACGCGGGACTATAATAGAATGGGACGTTTCAGACTCCAGCTCTCCCACCCCTTCGACCACCCCTAACCCAGCCCCTCTCGATTACAACATCGACAAAGCAGCCTTTTCTTACACCTTCGCTGGATTTTGGGTTGCGACAGCGATGCTCCGCGATTTTCTTTCCCCACCACAATCACTGCTGTTCCCTGCTGCGATTCACATCAGCTCCGCGATCACGATCACGATCCTCCCAAGTTCTCTTCTACCCTTGGAGCTTGCGGCCTGCTGTGTGCAAATGACCCGCGGTGATTTTGCACTGACGCTTAACGAAGCCACCGCCACCTCCCTTCCCCTCTAGCTCACTGGGCGTTCCAACCACACATACGGCCTGCCCCAATGCACTTTCCTTTCAGATTTCCAATACTTATAGCGTCCCCCCGCCCGTAAGGCGTCCCTCCCCTCTATAGCGTCCCTCTGCGAAAGGTCCGAAATTTTAAGGTAGACACAAAATACTGGAGTAACTCATCGGGACGCAGCATCTCTGGAGAGAAGGAATGGGTGACGTTTCGGGTCGAGACCCTTCTTCAGACTGATCAGTACGAAATATTAACTCGGGTTCTCTCTCCACGCGTGGTGCATGTCCTGCTGAGCATTTCTCTCCCCCCGTCTTCCCCACTACCACGAACCTCTCAGAGAAAATTTCACGTTACCAGATTTGCTCTCGAAAGTTGAGTTGGCCGAATGTATGATCACATGAGACAATAAAATATATTAAATATAGGATCTCGACACAAGTAATCGCAGATGGTGGAATCTTGGGTAGAACACGAAGTCCTTGAGTAACTCAGCGGGTGAGCAGCATCCCAATCTTGAATATTGGATGATCTTTAATAAAATCAAATCAGGAAATTCGGGAGTAGGGTAAACTCAGGGATGATGACAATCTGGAACTGGGGTCCAGATGGGATGGTTAGAGTTGTAGAGTTACACAGCACGGAAACGGGCCCTTGGGTTCACCTTGTGCATACTGACCAAGTTGGCATTCAGGGCTAGTCCTATTTGCCCGCATCTGGCCCATAACCCCATGAACCCTTCCTATCCATATTTCTGTCCAAATGACTTTCAACAGTATCTGTTTCTCAGGCAGCTTATTCCAGATACAGAGTACCTTCTGAGTGAACACAGTTCCTCCTGAAGTCCCTCTTACTTATCTCCCCTCTCTCATTGTATTGACGATTACATTTATTGTATTTCTCATTGTATTGACGCATATTAAGGATATAAGAGGATCAAAATATTTTGAAGAAACGGGACGGAGGGTTAGAATTGTTCGTGATTATAAATGGTGTTGGGCAAAAGATACAGCATGGGACAGCAAATGTACCCATGACACATGAGATTGAGGCCCCATTAGATGTCTCTTTGCACCAAATAGTCGACTGATGAACAGTAATTTAATGGAAAGGAAGGAAGTTCTCTAAGTCTCCTGGCCAACATTCCTTGTTTTGCTCATCTCCCTGTACGTCGGATATTCCAGCCCATGTACGGACTCCAACATCGATTTATAAACCATGTACAAAAATATCTATGTGAACCAGAAAATATTGGATGCACCTAGTAGGTCAGGCAGCATTTGTGGAAAGAGAAACAGAATCAATGTTTCAGGTCCAAGACTGACATAGAGAGTGGATGACACAGTGGTGCAGTGGTTAATGCTGCTGCTCCCAGCTGCAGTGTCGCATCTTCATTTCTGGCCTCGGGGGCTGGATGTGTGGAGTTTGCATGTTCTTCCTACGACCGTGTAGTTTTCTTCCAGGTACTCCAGCTTCCTCCCATATTCCAAAGACTTAATGGTTGGTTGGTTACAAAAGATAGACACAAAATGCTAGAGTAACTCAGTGGGTCAGGCAGCATCTCTGGACAAAAAGGATGGGGGGCGTTTCAGGTTAGGACCCTACTTATGTCTGACGAAGGTGCCCGATCCTAAAAATCACTCATCCTTTTTCTCCAGCGATGCTGCCTGACCCACTGAATTACTCCAGCACTTTGTGTCATTCTTCGGTATATACTAGCATCTGCAGTTCCTGTCTACACATGGTTGGTAGATTAACTGACAACCATTAACTAAATTACCTCTGGTGTGTAGGTGAGGGGCAGGTAAATTGGAAGGGAGGAGGGGTATGAGATGTTTGATGAGGATGCAAGTGGAAAAATGGGGATAGTGTAGATTGGTTCTTGATGCACAGAGTGGATACAATGGACTGAGCGTCCCTGTTTCCATGCTGTGTGATTATGACCATGTTAGTTTCATGTTTTGGCAGGGAGGTGGTACAATGGATCAATAACACCATTTCCTTTGTCCTGAGCAACTCTCGCTGACATTCTCTGCATCTTAAAACTGACAATCTCCCATCCAGACACCTCATGCTGCCTCGGCATGCATAATCAAGGATGAGCCGCACCACGGCCACTCCCTCTTCTCCCCTCTCATCTCAAGCAAGAGGTGTAGAAGTGTGAAAACACATACCTTCAGATTCATGGACAATTTCCTCCAAGCTGATCAGGCAACTGAACCATCCTTCCAATAACTAGAGAGCAGTCCAGAGCTACTATCTACCACATCTACCACCCTCAAACTATCTTTTTTCGGACCTTATGGACTTTATCCTGCACCAAACGTTATTCACATTATTCCATTTATCATGTATCTGTACACTGTGAATGGATCAATTGTAATAATGTATTGTCTTTCCACTGACTGTTTAGCATGCAACACAAACTTTTCACTGTAGCTCAGTGGACATGACAATACTCTAAACTAAACTAAACTAAACTTACTTTCTCACTTTCTCTTGGCCCTGAAGCATGAACACTGTTTCCTTCTCCACAGGCACTGCTTGACCTGCTGAGTGTTTTCAGCATTTTCTGTCTTTACCTCATTCACCATTTAGAATGGAGATGAGGAAAAACTTTTTCATCCAGAGAGTTGTGAATCTGTGGAATTCTCTGCCTCAGAAGGCAGAGGCCAATTCTCTGGATGCTTTCAAGAGAGAGTTAGATAGAGCTCTTAAAGATAGCAGAGTCAAGGGATATGGGGAGAGCAGGAACAGGGTACTAATTGTGGATGATCAGTCATGATCACAATGAATGGCGGTGCTGGCTCGATGGGCAGAATGGCCTACTCCTGCCCTTATTGTAATATTGTCTATTATCATGGTTAGAATCTAAGAGATAAGATAAGCATTCCATTAGAACAAGTGGTCTCTGTTTTTGGACTCATGGAGAATGCAAAGAATGACAAGAACAACAACATGTATTTATAAGCACCTTTAACGAAGTGAAATTTCCCAAGTTACATCACAGAGGATTCAGCAAAGTAAATTCAATACCGGACCTGACAAAAAAGTAATCAGGAAAAATGGTGAAAGGCCTAGATAGAGTGCATGTGGAGAGGATGTGGGAGAGTATAGGACCAGAGGGACCAAATAGCCTAATTCTTCTCCTACAACTAATGAACTTATGAAATGAGTCACAGGTCAGCCAATAAACAAATATTTAAAGGTGTGCTTCAGTGGAGAGAAAAAAGAGGTGAAGATCTAGAGAGGTTTATGGAGGGAATTCTAGTGCTTAGGACCATGGCAGCTAAAGGCACCAGCAATTGTGGTGGAATGGTTATTCAACGGGCAGATTTGGAGGATTGTTTTAGGGCTGGATAGGATTTTAATGAAAGGGTGTTTTGGAAATGGTGTGAATCCGTATGAGAATTTAGTCCATGCAATCATTCCCTTAATTTATCATCTAATCTATTTAGGATATCCCATATGATGGGGTCGTCATAAAGCCTAAAGGGCAGCATGTGAACTCCTCTTTGGATAGAGCGGATGCAAGGGACCTGAGTATTACCAGCACTATCACTGACTACTGCACAGTTTGATTAATAACCTGGTGACTGGAGCAAATATTGGGATATCATCTGTGGAATTTAATAAGATGTGTTAGAGATCTAAAAAGCGATGGACTCTCTGAAACAGGAGTTAGAACCATTCATGGATATAGGAGTAGATTTCACCTGGCAAGGAGAGATGGTAGAGGATTAAGGATCCATGACCAGTTAATTAAAGTGTTGGAGGTTTATGTTTATTATTGTCACATGAAAAACGTTGTTTTGGGTGCCACTGAGTCACACATCAATCTGGAACATGACCTAAGTTACCCAAAACAGAACCAGCCATGCTTGTGGGAACTGGATGGGTGGCTATTGGAAACAACCTTAACCAGATCCAGAGAGACCAAGTTCTCTTGGGAAGCTGGTAGGCAAAAATGCTGGAGAAACTGAGCGGGTGAGGCAGCATCTATGGAGCGAAGGAAATAGGTGACGTTTCAGGTCGAGAACCTTCTTCAGACTGAAGCTGGTGGTGTGTTACCTTCTTGTACCACTCCAATCCTTCTGGTGGAGATACTTCCACAGTGCTGTTGGGTAGAGTTATAGAATCATATAGCATAGAAACAGGCTCTTTGGCTACCTCGTTCATGTTGACAGAGATGCCCATTTATGCTGGTCCCATTTCAGCCATCTTTCTATCCATGTATCTGTCCAAATGTCGCTTAAATTTTGTTATTCTACCTGCCTCAACCACTTCCTCTGGCAGCTCTTCCAAGATACACATCACCCTCTGTTTGAAAAAGTTGCCCCTCAGTTTTCTATTCAATTTGTTGCCTCTCACCTTAAATTTATGCCCTCAAGTTCTTGATTCCCCAACCCTAGGAAAAATGTTGCATGCAATCATCTGGTCTATGCCCCTCAAGATTTCATCACCTCTATGGAAACACCCCTTAGTCTCCCATGCTCCAAGGAATAAAGTCCTAGCCTGCCTAACCTCTTGCTACACTGAGGCTCTCAAGCCCTGGCAACATCCTCATAATAGGAGCACCGGAGACCCAGTTTTCGATCCCGACTACGGGTGCTATATGTGCGTTGTATGTACGGAGTTTGTACGTTCTCCCCATGACTGCGCGGGTTTTCTCCGAGATCTTCGGTTTCCTCCCATACTCCAAAGACATACAGGTATGTAGGTTAATTGGCTTTGTGTGTGTATCAATTGTCCCTAGTGTGTGTAGGATAGTGTTAATGTGCAGGGACCGCAGGTCGGCACGGACTCAGTGCACCGAAGGGCCTGTTTCTGCGCTGTATCTCTAAACTAAACTAAATTCATTTTTGTACACTTTCCAGCTCAATACCATCTTCCCTAAAATTGGGTGACCAAAACCCAACGCAATACTCCAAGATAGGTGGTTCTTGAATTTAGACTGAGTGAAGGTGAAAGGATGATAATATATCATGGAGAATTTGAAAAACAAAGGAGAAATTTTTAAAGGTTAAACTAGACTAAGTGGGACCCGTTGGGTCCCAGTCACACGGGGGGCCTGGTGCCCAATGCAACCCATTCCCCAATGCAATATTCCACCACTCACCCGTTCCCCCAACGCAACCCGTTCCCCCAATGCATTATTCCACCATTCGCCCATAGCCCCTAACTGCGCAGGCGCGGCTGAGGGGTTCCCGTTATGACGCCCCTGATCACTCCTCCTCCCCTCACCCCCCACTCTGCCACTTGCCCTCCCCCCCACGCACTCACTCCATTCCCCCTCAACCCCCTCAAAGATAACAAGATCAGAGCTTTAGTTAAGTAGAGACGGACAGACAGACAGACAGACAGACAGACAGACAGATAGATGTTGCGTAACAGAGGGTCCATTTTGCATCTTCTGCTAAACATGAAAAGGGAGAAAGGGAATGTCTGGGGTTAAATGGTCATTGATTATGTTGGTTGCTTTCCCAAGACAGCGTGAAGTATAGATGGAGTCATTGAGTAATTGGCTTTGTGTAAAGGATTGAGCTACATCCACAATTTTCTTCAATTTCTTGCTGTCTTGGCAGAGTTGTCGCCAAACAAAACTGCAATACATCCCAATAGGATGATTTCGACAATGCATCTGTAGAATTTGGTCGGGGTCATTGGAGATGTGCCAAACCTCCTTAGTATTCTGATGAAATCGAGGTGTTGATGTGCTTTCTTGGTTATGGTTCAATGTGATTAGTCCAGGACAGATTGTTGGTGATATTTACGCCTAGGAGCTTGAAGCTCTTGACCATCTCGACCTCAGCGCCATTTTAGCTAACTGGGGGCATTTACACTGCATTTCCTGATGTCAATAACTACTTCCTTCATCTCACTGACATTGAGGAGAGATTATTGTCTTGCCACCATGATATTAAGCACTCTATCGCTTTCCTGTAATCTATCATTGTTCAAGTGGTGTCATCTACAAACTTGTAAATGGAGTTAGAGCAGAATTTGGCCACACAGCCCTGAGCATACCAGAGTATAGTAGAGGGATGAGTATAGTAAGGCGCTTGTGTTGAGAATTATCATGGAAGATATGCGATATGAAGTTTACCTCAGGGTCTCAGTGACTCCATATATGAGACCAAACCCTGGCACCTGAGATTGGATCAGGGTCAAACAGATGCTGGGCAAATGGATTGAGACAATGTTGAAGGAGTGGAGCTTGTGATGGGTATTGAGGACAATGGCTGCAGTTTCCTAACATCTTTGTTCATTCGGCACTGACACCAGTTGTCTGATAATTTAGAGACAGTGAACAGATGGTGAGGTAGAAAACATTCATCAGAACATTCGCACATCATTTGTCATCATTTTGCACATAATTTGTCTTCAGGCTTGTTCTTCCTGAAGCCATTATACACTGAGTGGTGGTGGCCAAAGCAATGGTATGGGTCCACTTCTGTCCCATTGTCCATACACTAGTCCATGTTGCAGACCTCTCTATCCTGCTGTGTGGTTCACCGGTGCAGCTATTGTAATGATAACACAGCACTCACCTCTGTCAATCCACATGTGGTCTTATGATAGAATACGGAGGTCCCTAAGGCCTAGCATCTGTGACCTACGTTTTAGCATCCCCCGTGACTATCCTATCGCTCAGTCTCATTGCTTATCCTGACATTAATTTCTTGTCTCAGACAAACATCTGATCAAAGATATTTGATCAGATGTTCTGTACCGAATGTGCACCAGGTCCCTTATGGTTTAAAGGGTTATAGAAACATAGAAAATAGGTGCAGGAGTAGGCCTTCGAACCAGCACCGCCATTCAATGTGATCATGGCTGATCATCCACAATCAGTACCCCGTTCCTGCCTTCTCCCCATATCCATTGATTCCACTAGCCCTAAGAGCTCTATCTAATTCTCTTTTGAATACATCCAGTGAATCGGCCCCCACTGCCTTCTGAGGCAGAGAATTCCACAAATTCACAACTGACTGGGAGAATTTTTTATTCCTCATCTCAGTTCTAAATGTCCTCCACCTTATTCTTAAATGGTGGTCCCTGGTTCTGGGCTTTCCCCAAAATTGGGAATATGTTTCCTGCATCTAGCTTGTCCAATCCCTTAATAATTGTATATGTTTCTATAAGATCCCCTCTCATCCTTCTAAATTCCATTGAATACAAGCCCAGTCGTTCCATTCTTTCATAATATGACAGTCCCGCCATCCCGGGAATTAACCTCGTGAATCTACACTGCACTCCCTCAATAGCAAGAATATCCTTCCTCAAATTAGAAGACCAAACCTGCACACAAGACTCCAGATGTGGTCTCACCAGGGCCCTGTACAACTGCAGAAGGACCTCTTTGTTCCTGTATTTAAATCCTCTCGTTATGAAGGCCAACATGCCATTAGCTTTCTTCACTGCCTGCTTAACCTGCATGCTTACTTGCAGTGACTGATGTACAAGGACACCCAAGTCTCGTTGCCCTTCACCTTTTCCTAATCTGACATCAATCAGATAATAATCTGCCTTCTTGTTCTTGCTACCAAAGTGGATAACCTCACATTTATCCACGTTATACTGCATCTGCCATGCATCTACCCACTCACCCAACCTGTCCAAGTCACCCTGCATCCTCGATAGCATCCTCTTCACAGTTCACACTGCCATCCAGCTTTGTGTCACCTGCGAATTTGCAAATGTTACTTTTAATTCGTTCATCTAAATCATTAATATATATTGTATATAGCTGTGGTCCCAGCACCGAGCCTTGCGGCACCTACTAGTCACTACCTGCCATTCTAAAAGGGACCCGTTGATTCCTACTCTTTGTTTCCTGTCTGCCAACCAATTTTCTATCCATGTCAATACCCTACCCCCAATATGGTTATGTCTTATCCATTTCACGATGAGCTGATGTTAATGACCCAGACTTGCTCCTCATGGCAGGCTGACCTTAGACTTTAAACTTTAAACTTCAGAGATATAGCGTGGAAACAGGCCCTTCGGCCCACCGAGTCTGTTCCGACCAGCGATCATCTCGTACACTAACATTATCCAGCACACTAGGAACAATTTACAATTTTACCACTTAACCTACAAACTTGTACATCTTTGGAGTGTGTGAGGAAACTGGAGCACCCGGAGAAAACCCATGTAGTCACAGTGAGAACCTATAAACTCTGCACCCATAGTCAGGATTGAACCCAGGTTTCTGTCGCTGTAAAACAGCAATTCTACCGCTGCGCCACTGTGCCGCCCTGACCTTACATCTTCACAGCTTGTTGCCTCCCTCGCAACCAAGCCCACCCGCACACTCGTGCAGCATCGCAACACTCCGTCCAAGGTGCCAACAGTGCAATCTTTCAACTTACATAAACAAGGACACATACATCCGCAAGACTGGTAGCACTCAACCGTTGACTTCAACCTAAAAAATGAGATGAATATTCATGGTTGAATTTAATTTCTGAAACATCCTGGTGAATTGTTATTTTGGGCACACAAGAAACTACAGTTGCTCGAATCTTGAGTCAAAAGCAAACCTCTGTAGGAACACAGTGGGTCAGGCAACATCTGTGGAGGGACATGGACAGAAAATGTTTTGGGTCGGGACCCTTATTAGACTGATAGAGGGGAGATAGCTGGTGGAAAGAGTTGAGGGGTAGGGTTAAGACAAGATTTAGCAAGTGAGAGGTGGATCCAGGTGAGGAGGCTCACCACACCCCTCCCCCTTACGTCTCCCTATCAGCTATCTTCACTCGTTATCACCCAGCCCATAGCCAACAATGGACCATTGTGGACTCCACCTTTCCTTGATAATCGTCACTTTTTATTTTATAATTTTTTTTATTATTATTATTTTTTAATTTTTATTTATTAGAAGTACATTACATTACAACCAATTACATTAGTACTCGTCACGTATATCTTATTACAATTAATGTACTCCGTCATTTTTTACACTAATAAAGGGAAAGGATGAGATTGAGAGAAAGGAGAAAGTGAAGGAAAAAAGTGAAAGTGTAAAAAACGTGACAACAAAAAAGAACAAAGACCCTATAAGAAAGAAATTAAAAAAAAAAAAGAATTAAGAAATAGACCCTAAAAAATAAGAAAAAAGAGAAAGAGGGAAAAGAGAAAAACAAATACTTTTTTGTAAGCATCACGCAAATGGGACATACCAACTCTCCAGCTTTCATCCCCCCTTACCTGACCTCAGGTTTTTTTAAAGTACTTTTGCACCCTATACTTGTAATAATTCTATAAATGCAGACCACGTCAGGTGGAAGTGATCTGGTTTACCTGCCAGGAGGAGTCTTATCTCTTCTAGGTGTAATGTTTAGAATATAATTGAAATCCACATGTTTATAGTTGGGATAATCGTCACAGACTGAAGGAGGGTCTCGACGAATAGTGAAAGGCATGGATAGAGTGGGTGTGGAGAAGATGTTTCCACTAGTGGGTGAGACTAGGACTAGAGGTAATTCTTAAAGGCATTTTTTTAGGAAGGAAATGAGGAGGAATTTCTTAAGTCAGAGGGTGGTGAATCTGCGGAATTCTTTGCCACAGAAGGCTGTGGAGGCAAAGTCAATTAATATATTTAAGGCAGAGATAGATAGATTCTTGATTAGTCCGGGTGTCAGAGGTTAAGGGGAGAATAGGGTTAGGAGGAAGATAGATCAGCCATGATTGAATGGCGGAGAAGACTTGATGGGCTGAATAGCCTCATTTTGATCCTATCCCTTATTAACTTATGACCCAAAACGTCACCTATTCCTTTTCTCCAGAGATGCTGCCTGACCCACTGAGTTACACCGTCTTTGTGTGTCTATCTATGGTTGAAACCAGCATCTGTAGTTCCTTCCTACACAGCTATCGCCTCTCTGCTCCATTACCATTAAGTATCGACTCTGATTATGTTATTTTTCCATTCTTAAACTAAAAACAAATTCACTTGTTGGACTGGGTGAGTCTTGTTCCCCCGCAGCGATGGCGCAACGGCCTCACAGCTCCAGTATACCAGGTTGAATTCTGACTTCTTGTGTTGTCTGTGTGGAGTTCACATTCTCTCTGTCACCACATGGGTTCCCACTGGGTGCTCCAGTTTCCTCACATATCCTACAAATACAGTGCCCTCCATATTGTTTGGGACAAAGACCCATCATTTATTTATTTGCCTATACTCCACAATTTGAGATTTGTAATAGAAAAAAAATCACAGAAGAGAATTTGACAAAGTGCCATTGTCAAATTTTATTAAAGGGTATTTTTTATACATTTTGGTTTCACCATGTAGAAATTACAGCTGTGTTTATACATAGTCCCCCCATTTCAGGGCACCATAATGTTTGGGACACATGGCTTCACATGCATTTGTAATTGCTCGTGTGTGGTTAAGTGCCTCCTTAATGCAGGTATAAGAGAGCTCTCAGCACCTAGTCTTTCCTCCAGTCTTTCCATCACCTTTGGAAACTTTTATTGCTGTTTAACAACATGAGGAACAAAGTTGTGCCAATGAAAGTCAAAGAAGCCATTATGAGACTGAGAAACAAGAATACAACTATTAATGGAGACATCAGCCTTAGGCTTACCAAAATCAACTGGAACAACATTAAGAAGAAAGAGAGCACTGGTGAGCTCACTGATCGTAAAGGGACTGGCAGGCCAAGGAAGACCTCCACAGCTGTTGGCAGAACAATTCTCTTTAAAATAAAGAAAAAAAAAACCAAAACCTGTCCGACAGATCAGAAACACTCTTCAGGAGTCGGGTGTGGATTTGTCAATGACCACTGTTCGCAGAAGATTTCATGACCAGAAATACAGAGGCTACACTGCAAGATGCAAACCACTGGTTTGCTGCAAAAATAGGATGGCCGGGTTACAGTTTGCCAAGATGTACTTAAAAGAGCAACTACAGTTCTGGAAAAAAAGATCTTGTGGACAGATGAGACGATGAGTGATGGCAAGAGCAAAGTATGGAGGAGAGAAGGAACAGCCCAAGATCCAAAGCATGCTGCCTCATGCTGCCCCCAAAGCAAGCATAAGCTAAAGATGGCTGCAATACAGGCCTGGCAGAGCATCACCAGAGAATGGGCCCCATAGCAGAAGCGTCCACATCGCAGGGCTGGAAACTGGAAGTATCCTGAGCTAATTCTGCTACCACCATCGTCTATTGCGACAAGTGATGGCTCCCACTGATTGTTGCTGGAAGCTTGCGTCCTTTTCAGGACAGACGATGACAGCAAGGTCAACATTTGTCGCAAGATGGACACGAAAGAAGAAGACCAGAGAAGACACCCAGCAACTGGTGATGTCCATGAATCGCAGACTTCAAGAAGTCATTGCATGCAAAGGATATGCATCTAAATACTAAACATGACTACTTTCATTTACATGACATTGCTGTGTCCCAAACGTTATGGTGCCCTGAAATGGGGGGACTGTGTATAAACACTGCTGTAATTTCTACATGGTGAAACCAAAATGTATAAAAATGGCCTTTACTAAAATCTGTCAATGTGCACTTTAACCACATGTGATTTTTTAAAATTATAAATCTCAAATTGTGGAGTACAGAGGGAAATAAATAAATGATGGGTCTTTGTCCCAAACATTATGGAGGGCACTGTATGCGTGGTAATTCATTAATGGGCTACTGTACATTGTCGCTGGGGTGTGGATTAGTGGGAGGTATTTGGGGAAGTGGGTTGGGGAGTTGATGGAAATGCAGGGCGAATCAATGAGGTTTTTTAAACAATTAGTGCCAATGGTGGTGAATGGTGGGTGTCGACTCAGTGCACCGAAGGGCCTGTCTCTGTGCTGCATGGCGATATGATTCCATGAAATCTCCAGCCTCTGGTGTGCAGAACAAAATATCTGTGAGTGGAAATGATTAACTTCCCTGTGGTTATCCACACTGGCCACATTTCAAGCACATCACCATGAATTAGTTATTTTACATGCTTTTAGCTTTTAAAAAATCTCACTCTAAACCTATCTCAATGATTTAAGATTGAATAGAACATTTAAAGCTACAACCAGCATCTTTAATCAATTACATTTATGGTTCCTTCATACCCACCAAATTCTTTCCAAACAAAAATAGCAGAGTAGATAAGAACATAAAAACATTAAAAAAACCAGAGCAGGAATAGGCCACTCAGCCCCTCAAGCCTACCTGTCCATTAACTATGATCATGGCTGATCTGCCCCAGGCCTCAACTCTTCTTCTGTGCCAGTTCCTCATAGCTATCAATTCCTCGATATTTCAAAAATGTTCCTGCCTCCTCTTTAAATACTTCCAGAGATCCAACCTCCACAACCCACTGGGATAGTGAAATCCAGAGATTCACCAGCCACTGCGAGATGATATTACTACATCGCTGAGCTTTAAATGATTGCTCCCTAAGTCTAGTAACTATGTCTTCACATTCAAGATACTCCCAAGTGTGGAAATATCTCAACGTCTCCCCTGATATAACCCCATAGAATTACAAGATCACCGCTTAATCTTTCTCTCATCACCTCACATCCCCCTAATCACCTTTTTCCTCTGTCATGCACCCATCTCCCATCCACAAATCTCCAAATTCCCTTTTACCTCCCTCCCTTTCCCCTACCTCTGAACCCGTCCACCCACATCCCTCCCTCTAACATAGAAACATAGAAAATAGGTGCAGGAGTAGGCCATTCGACCCTTCGAGCCTGCACCGCCATTCAATATGATCATGGCTGATCATCCAACTCAGTATCCTGTACCTGCCTTCTCTCCATACCCCCTGATCCCTTTAGCCACAAGGGCCACATCTAACTCCCTCTTAAATATAGCCAATGAACTGGCCTCAACTACATTCTGTGGCAGAGAGTTCCAGAGATTCACCACTCTCTGTGTGAATTTTTTTTTCTCATCTCGGTCCTAAAGGATTTCCCCTTTATCCTTAAACTATGACCCCCTTGTCCTGGACTTCCCCAACATCGGGAACAATCTTCCTGCATCTAGCCTATCCAACCCCTTGAGAATTTTGTAAGTTTCTATAAGATCCCCCCTCAATCTTCTAAATTCTATCGAGTACAAGCCGAGTCTATCCAGTCTTTCTTCATATGGAAGTCCTGACATCCCAAATAGCTCTCCATTTCACTCCACCTCTTCTCTCTTTACCTGAAACCCTATTGTTTACTTTACAGATAGTGAACAGAGGGATATGTGTCACATCAGGCAAAGATTAGTTTAACTTGGCATCATGTTTGACACAGATATTGTAGGCTAAAGGGCCTGTTCTTGTGCTGTACTGTTCTATGTTATTGTTCTATGAGGGTGAAGCAGGAAGTTGATTCTCCATTGCCTGTGTTCCTGCTTACTCACCCCTCAGCCAGGCCCTCAAAAACAAGTCCATCCCTTCCAAGGGACAAAATCATTGGTGTCCATCTCCGTTTCTTAACATTTTTATTGAACAGGAAATTGGGCAACAGTATAGAGATGATACCAAGCACCACTCCCAAGGAATATTGATTACAGACTCTAGACCCACAAGGAGGAACTTTCCATTCATAAGTCATGACCAGATAATACTTCAGACCCACACCAGCCTAACCTGTGGTTTCGGGGAGCTGTTTATTTAGTGAGCAACTAAGTGCAGAATCAGCCCAATTGGTCCTGAACTTCGGGGCAACACAGTAGGGCAGCTGGTGGAGCTGATGGCTCACAGCTTCAGAGACTCGGGTTCGATCCTGACCTCTGGCACAGTTGGCATGGATTTTGCATGCGTTCCCTAAGACCAGGATTCATCAGGGTGATCTAGTTTCCTCTTGTGTCCCAAAGCCGTACGGATTGATGCGTCAATTTAGACACTGTAAATTGACCCTTGTGTATAGGTAAGTGGCACAATTTGGGGCGGTTGATGGAAATGTGGAGAGAATAAAGTGGGATTAGTGTTGAACTGGTGTAAGTGGAGTTTGATATACAGCACGGTGGGATTAAAGGAATACTTCTGTGCTGTGTGACTAGAAGCAGCAAGAACTGCAGAAGTGGTGGTGGAAACTGGTGTTAAGTGGGCTAAGGATCTGGGGAAGGGAGATCACAGCAAGGTCATGAAATTAGCAGAAGAGTGGCTGTAGCCAGAAGCTGGCATGTAGGTAGTGTTGTAAACCATTGGTCGGCATGGACGAGTTGGGGCAAAGATCCATGCTGAATGATTCAATGACTATGACAGAAAATTGCCGTTAACCTGCTTGAGGCGACAAAGTCATTGATTATTTGTTGCTTAGTCATAGAAATATCATTGTAGGAACATTTCAAGGGTCCACCCCTCCTAGTTCCAATGAACTCTCCAGAGAATAGATAAATATTATAATGTACAGCTTGCTGCTTACTTCTTGGCTTATCTCTAGATGCTTCTGAGCCAATGAAGTGACGATCATTAAGAGAGGTTGTCCAGTTATGGAAAGCAAGGTCCTAGTAAATGATACAAACAAGGAACTGCAGATGCTGGTTTACAAAAAGTAAGCACTGTGCTACATTGGCACTCCAGCACTTTGCGTCTCTTTCTGGTAAATGATCTGCTTTTATGCCATTGATTTATAGTTAGTATTGGCCAAGTCAATGGAAGGAAAACACTGCTCTTAGAACACTGCTGGGGGATCCACTGCCCCTGGTATAGGTATTGACTTAATACTGAGATACAGATTCTAACCAGTCAAATCATACTATACATGAGGACAATCAGGCCATACACAAGTGTAACAAGTAATAAAGATGTAAAATAGTGCAACTAATGGAGTGCATCATAATGGATGCGCCTCCTCGATCGACACGCAAAGACTTGTCACGTTCCTGTGGTGTACTGGAAAGGGTGATACCAGAGCACCACCACATAATGTGGCGCTTACTCACCTTGTAGTTCTGACCTAGATCATTAAACTAAATTCCAGACCAATATATGAAAGTACAGACTTCTACTTCAGAAAGCAAGGATTTACTAATTGACTCGGTAAATGGAAAGGGAGTACCTTGATCATATGCATAAGTACACGTTTTGTAGATGCAATGCATGATTTGGCAAATCTAATCACAAGTCAGGCAGAAATCCACATGGATGTGTTTAAATTACACCTTAAGATTGAACACGCAGTCACCCATAAAATGCAAATCAAAAATACATTTCCTCCAACTTAGATCCTTGCAGTTTTCACACAAAATGAACACAAACCCAGTTCTGTTTCAGAACTTGTTTCTTACACACCTGATAAGCACATTATGCACCACCAACTGTTGGAATCATAGTCATAGAGTCATAGAGCGTGGAAATAGGCCCTTCAGCCCAACAAGCTCACACTGACCAACATGTCCCATCTATACTAGTCCCAGCTGCCTGCATTTGGCCCATATCCCTCTAAATCTATCCTATCCATGTACCTGTCTAAATGTTTTTTGAATGTTGCAATACGACCTGCCTCAACCACCTCCTCTGGCAGCTCATTCTATACATCCACCACCATTTGTGTGAAAAGGTTATTCCTCAGGTTTCTATCAAATCTTTCCCCCCTCACTTTAAACCTATGACCTCTGGTTCTCCATTCCCTTATTCTGGGCAAGGGACTCTGTGCATTTACCAATCTATTGCTCTCAAGATTTTGTGCAGCTCTATAAGATCACCCATCATCCTCCTGTGCTACAAGGAATAGAGTCTCAGCCTGCTCAACCTCTCTCTATAGCTCAAGCCCCCAAGTCCTGGCAATATCCTCGTAAATCTTCCCTGCACCCTTTCCAGCATGACAGCATCTTTCCTACGACAAGGTGCCCAAACAGAACACAATACTCTAAAAGTGACCTCACCAACATGTATATACTGCAATATGAACTACCAACTTCTATACTCATTGACAGGTATTATTACGGGAATTGACAGGTATTATTGTATTTTTAGTGCATCAGAATGTCCCCTAAGCACTGCGTAGGGCATTGTCAGATGGAGCCTGACATATACTGTCATTTCTGTAACTTGGCATTTTCAATGACTGTTGTGAATTTTGACCGATGCACCATGGAAAGTATCCGATCTAGATGCATTGAAAGTTGGTATGGCAACTGCTCTGTCCAAGACCACATGAAATTACAGAGTTATGGATGTAGCCCAGATAATCACACAGTGTAGCCTTCACCCATTCCCACTCTCATCCCCCTTCCTCCACCCATCTACACATTATGCTGCCTCGGGAAAGCAGCTAACATAATCAAGGAACACTAACAACACTCCCTCTTCTGCCCTCTCCATTGGGCAGAGAATGCAGAAGCTTGAAAGTACATACAACCAGATTCATGAACAGCTTCTTCCCCACTGTTGTGTAATTGTTGAACAGACCTCTCTTATGCTAAAGGTGTCTCTTTGATCTTCCAATGCACCTCTTATAGGCCCTTGCACATTTTTAATCTGCACTTTCACTGTAGCAGTAGCACTATATTCAGCTCTGTTTATACTGTTTATTTTTTCTTTTGCACAACCTACTGTATTGAGGCATGGTATGACTTGCCTGTTTTGTACACAAAACAATGTTTTTCACTGTATCACAGTACACTTGAACACAATAAACCAATATCAATACCAATAAATCAGATAATAAAAAGCTAAGTTAAAGAAATGATTTTGAAGGAGCAGAGAGAGGCAATTCCTGAGCTTAAGGCTTCAGCAGCTAAAGTCACAGCCAACATGGATAGGACAATGGAAACGGGGCATACCCTGGAAGCCAGAAATAAAGGAACACATAGATCACCAAGGATTATAGGTTTGAAGACATTACAGGCAAAGGCAAGGTCGTGATCATGTGGAGATCTGAATACAAACATGAGAAAGATTTTAAGCTGAAGAAGTGACTAAGCTAGAATTATTGTAAATCAGCAAGGACAGGGGTGGTGTGTGGGCAGGTCTTGCAGAGAGGTTAGGCATTCTGGTCTTTGTCTGTGTCAGTGCCAGCTATGAATCTGCCGTGGTAGCTTGGCATGGGTTTGGCAGCTTGGTTTACAGTGCAATTAGGTTTTCCTTCCAGATTACGCTACGCTAGAGAATTAGAGCGTGGAAACACGCCCTTTGGCCCAACATGCCCACACCGATCAATATGCCCCATCTACCCTCGTCCCACCTGCGCTTGGCCCTTAACCCTCTAAATCTATCCTATCCATGTACCTGTCCAAATGTCTATTAAATGTTATGATAGTACCTGCCTTAACTACTTCTTCCAGCAGCTCGATCCATATACCCACCACCCTGTGTAAAAAAGTTATCCGTCAAGTTACGATTAAATCTTTTCCCCATCACCTTACACCTATGTCCTCTGGTTCTCAATTCCTCTCCTCTGGGCAAAAGAATCTGTGCATTTACCTGATCTATTCCTCTCATGATTTTGTACACCTCTATAAGATCACCCATCATCCTCTTGCACTCCAAGGAATAGGATAGTGTTTGTGTGTGGGAATGGCTGGTTGGCACGGACTCGGTGGGCCAAAGGGTCAGTTTATGTGCTGTATCTCTAAACTAAACTAAACAAGGACTGAAGAAGGGTCTCGAACTGAAAAGCCACCCATTCCTTCTCTCCGGAGATGCTGCCTGTCCCGCTGAGTTACTCCAGCTTTTTGTGTCTATCTTCAGTTTAAACTAGCATCTGCAGTTCCTTCTTACACGTTTCGTCTGCTCACTTTCTGTGCAGAGCGTCTGTAACTCAGTCAGAGCGAAGGTTAAGATCAGTGAAGGACCAGAGGGTAGATGCAGTAAGGCCATTCTTCCTGCATAACCAGTAGTCCCTGTATGCAAATATGCGCAAATTTAACAAATTAGAGGATGACGTTCTTGGCATAATTCACATTTTAAAGTCAAAGATGTCGTTTTACAGAAATGCTGTGTAATAGAGGGCTATGGAGCACAGCAATGGGCCCTTCAGCCCACCTGGTCCATGCTGATCATCTCATACTCATTATCGATAATCCTATTTTACTTTCTCCGCAATCCTATCAACTCCCCCTCCAGACTCTACTCCTCGCCTACACACACGGTGCAATCTATAGCAGCCAATTAATCTACCAGAGTGGTAGATATATTTAAAGGAAAAGGGTAAATATCTAAAAGGAACTAGAGAGACAAGTATTTTGTGGAAGCTGCAGTATGACAAAGGTTAAGATAGCTGTACAGCACAATGTGGAAACTGCAGTATGACAAAGGTTAGAATAGCTGTACAGCACATCAACCTTAATACATTCATTGACGCACATCAATGTTCCTGATTGATATTCTTTGACGTATTCAATGTTTTGGGATGGGTATTCCATGACGCACACTACAAAGTTCTTGATATTGAAAATTAAATACCGTGTAGGTTTACTTGTATCAGTGTTATTGTAATTGTATATTAATGTTTTGAGAACGTATGTTATTGATGATAAGAAATTAGAAAGTGCGCACAATTTCAAGGGTTAAAATCTATATAAAAAGTTGACCGTTCTGATTGGAATTTCAGAGTAGCTCAGTAACTGGGACTGTGCTGCTCTCTTTGTGCACAAATAAATAAAGTGTGTCTGGAAAATGAATGGATGTTGCAAGAGTCCAGTTGATTGGCGACGACAATTTCATATAGAGGGTGGTGAGTTTAGACTTTAGAGATACCGTGCAGAAATAGTTTTTTTTGCCCACCGAGTACGCGCCTGTAGACTAGCATTATCCCACACACTAAGTACGATTTAAAAATTTTTTACCAAAGCAAATTTACCTACAAGCCTGTATATCTTTGGAGTGTGGGAGGAATCTGGAGCACCCAGAGAAAACCACATGGTCACAAGAACATACAAATTCCTTACAGAAAGCACCCACAGTCAGGATCGAACCCGGTTCTCTGACATTGTAAGGTGAGTCAATGGAATAAACAGTCAGAAGAAGTGGGTGACGATAAATTAAAAACATTTAAAAGATATTTTGACTGGTACATGGATAAAAAAAAGGCTCAGAGGCATATGCGCTAAATACAGGCAAATGGGAAGACACTTTCGGTCAGAATGGACGAGTTGGGATAAAGGTTCTGTTTCTGTCCTGTGCAACTCTATGACTCTATGTCTCCTAGACAACCTGATAATTCCAGGCATTAATGGTGCAAACCACCAGGGGCGCGGGGGAGATGGCCGCCCTGCCGGCAGTCTGTTCGTTTTTCCATTCTTTTTGTTATTTTTTAGTGTGTTAAAAGTTTGTTTGAATGTTCCTTGGTTTGTTTTATGTGGGGGGAGGGGGGAGGGGATCGGGGGAAACTTTTTTTCAAGTTCGTACCTTCCCGGAGATGTGATTATTTTTCAGATCACATTCTCCAGGCTCTGCGGCCTTCCATCGCTGGAGCTGGAAGCCTCCTCGGACTGTCGTGGATTTAACATCGGAGCTGATCCCTTGCCTGGGATCGCTCCCACCGCGACCACCGTGGACTTTAACATCAAGGGCTTGCAGTCTCGGGTGAGGCTAGTCGGGAGCTCCAACGCCGCAGAAGGTTCGACCAGCCACGACGCGTGATTCGATCGCGGGGGAGCTGACATCCCCCCGATGCAGGAGCAGATCGCCTCGACGCAGAGGGCCCAAAATTCCGCCGGCTACGGGAGTCAAGACCGTCCCGTCAGCGGGGGCTCGAGGCCCACGACCAAGGAAGAACTAAGGGAAGGGATTTGAACTTTATTTCGCCTTCCATCACAGTGAGGAATGTGTAGGAGGCACTGTGGTGGATGTTCATGTTAAAATGTGTTTTTGAGTGATTTGTTGCTTTTAATTGTATGACTGACCTGGCCAATGAAATTCCTCGTATGTTGCAAATAAAGTGCAATTCTGATTCTGATTCTGAAACCTTTTCTGAATTGCTTCCAAATGCATTGAAACATCAATCCTTAAATAAAGAGACAATACTGTACATTATAGCCCAAATGTTGTTTTACCGTTGCCCCAGATACCTGGTGTAATGTCCTTACCTTCCTAATCAGTTACCTGCCAATACACAATTATGATTTTAGCTTGCCTAATGCCTTGCAGTATTTGCAACTAGTCTTTTGAGAACTAAAAACATGAACTTTACATCTCAGAGCTTGGCAAGCTTTCACTACTGAGATCAAAACTTCTTTTTATTATCCTTTTAAAATGGACAATCCCATATTTTCCCACATCTTCTCTAAATGTGACCTCACCAACATGTATATACTGCAATATGAACTCCCAACTTCTATACTCATTGACAGGTATTATTACGGGAATTGACAGGTATTATTGTATTTTTAGTGCATCAGAATGTCCCCTAAGCACTGCGTAGGGCATTGTCAGATGGAGCCTGACATATACTGTCATTTCTGTAACTTGGCATTTTTAATGACTGTTATGAATTTCGACCGATGCACCATGGAAAGTATCCAATCTAGATGCATTGAAAGTTCGTATGGCAACTGCTCTGTCCAAGACCACATGAAATTACAGAGTTATGGATGTAGCCCAGATAATCACACAGTGTAGCCTTCACCCATTCCCACTCTCATCCCCCTTCCTCCACCCATCTACACATTATGCTGCCTCGGGAAAGCAGCTAACATAATCAAGGAACACTAACAACACTCCCTCTTCTGCCCTCTCCATTGGGCAGAGAATGCAGAAGCTTGAAAGTACATACAACCAAATTCATGAACAGCTTCTTCCCCACTGTTGTGTAACTGTTGAACAGACCTCTCTTATGCTAAAGGTGTCTCTTTGATCTTCCAATGCACCTCTTATAGGCCCTTGCACATTTTTAATCTGCACTTTCACTGTAGCAGTAGCACTATATTCAGCTCTGTTTATACTGTTTATTTTTTCTTTTGCACAACCTACTGTATTGAGGCATGGTATGACTTGCCTGTTTTGTACACAAAACAATGTTTTTCACTGTATCACAGTACACATGAACACAATAAACCAATATCAATACCAATAAATCAGATAATAAAAAGCTAAGTTAAAGAAATGATTTTGAAGGAGCAGAGAGAGGCAATTCCTGAGCTTAAGGCTTCAGCAGCTAAAGTCACAGCCAACATGGATAGGACAATGGAAACGGGGCATACCCTGGAAGCCAGAAATAAAGGAACACATAGATCACCAAGGATTATAGGTTTGAAGACATTACAGGCAAAGGCAAGGTCGTGATCATGTGGAGATCTGAATACAAACATGAGAAAGATTTTAAGCTGAAGAAGTGACTAAGCTAGAATTATTGTAAATCAGCAAGGACAGGGGTGGTGTGTGGGCAGGTCTTGCAGAGAGGTTAGGCATTCTGGTCTTTGTCTGTGTCAGTGCCAGCTATGAATCTGCCGTGGTAGCTTGGCATGGGTTTGGCAGCTTTGTTTACAGTGCAATTAGGTTTTTGTTCCAGATTACGCTACGCTAGAGAATTAGAGCGTGGAAACACGCCCTTTGGCCCAACATGCCACACCGATCAATATGCCCCATCTACCCTCGTCCCACCTGCGCTTGGCCCTTAACCCTCTAAATCTATCCTATCCATGTACCTGTCCAAATGTCTATTAAATGTTATGATAGTACCTGCCTTAACTACTTCTTCCAGCAGCTCGATCCATATACCCACCACCCTCTGTGTAAAAAAGTTATCCGTCAAGTTACGATTAAATCTTTTCCCCATCACCTTACACCTATGTCCTCTGGTTCTCAATTCCTCTCCTCTGGGCAAAAGAATCTGTGCATTTACCTGATCTATTCCTCTCATGATTTTGTACACCTCTATAAGATCACCCATCATCCTCTTGCACTCCAAGGAATAGGATAGTGTTTGTGTATGGGAATGGCTGGTTGGCACGGACTCGGTGGGCCAAAGGGTCAGTTTCTGTGCTGTATCTCTAAACTAAACTAAACAAGGACTGAAGAAGGGTCTCGAACTGAAAAGCCACCCATTCCTTCTCTCCGGAGATGCTGCCTGTCCCGCTGAGTTACTCCAGCTTTTTGTGTCTATCTTCAGTTTAAACTAGCATCTGCAGTTCCTTCTTACATGTTTCGTCCGCTCACTATCTGTGCAGAGCGTCTGTAACTCAGTCAGAGCGAAGGTTAAGATCAGTGAAGGACCAGAGGGTAGATGCAGTAAGGCCATTCTTCCTGCATAACCAGTAGTCCCTGTATGCAAATATGCGCAAATTTAACAAATTAGAGGATGACGTTCTTGGCATATTTCACATTTTAAAGTCAAAGATGTCGTTTTACAGAAATGCTGTGTAATAGAGGGCTATGGAGCACAGCAACGGGCCCTTCAGCCCATCTGGTCCATGCTGATCATCTCATACTCATTATCGATAATCCTATTTTACTTTCTCCGCAATCCTATCAACTCCCCCTCCAGACTCTACTCCTCGCCTACACACACGGTGCAATCTATAGCAGCCAATTAATCTACCAGAGTGGTAGATATATTTAAAGGAAAAGGGTAAATATCTAAAAGGAACTAGAGAGACAAGTATTTTGTGGAAGCTGCAGTATGACAAAGGTTAAGATACCCGTACAACACAATGTGGAAACTGCAGTATGACAAAGGTTAGAATAGCTGTACAGCACATCAACCCTAATACATTCATTGACGCACATCAATGTTCCTGATTGATATTCTTTGACGTATTCAATGTTTTGGGATGGGTATTCCATGACGCACACTACAAAGTTCTTGATATTGAAAATTAAACACCGTGTAGGTTTACTTGTATCAGTGTTATTGTAATTGTATATTAATGTTTTGAGAACGTATGTTATTGATGATAAGAAATTAGAAAGTGCGCACAATTTCAAGGGTTAAAATCTATATAAAAAGTTGACCGTTCTGATTGGAATTTCAGAGTAGCTCAGTAACTGGGACTGTGCTGCTCTCTTTGTGCACAAATAAATAAAGTGTGTCTGGAAAATGAATGGATGTTGCAAGAGTCCAGTTGATTGGCGACGACAATTTCATATAGAGGGTGGTGAGTTTAGACTTTAGAGATACCGTGCAGAAATAGGTTTTTTTGCCCACCGAGTACGCGCCTGTAGACTAGCATTATCCCACACACTAAGTACGATTTTAAATTTTTTTACCAAAGCAAATTTACCTACAAGCCTGTATATCTTTGGAGTGTGGGAGGAATCTGGAGCACCCAGAGAAAACCACATGGTCACAAGAACATACAAATTCCTTACAGAAAGCACCCACAGTCAGGATCGAACCCGGTTCTCTGACATTGTAAGGTGACTCAATGGAATAAACAGTCAGAAGAAGTGGGTGACGATAAATTAAAAACATTTAAAAGATATTTTGACTGGTACATGGATAAAAAAAAAAGGCTCAGAGGCATATGCGCTAAATACAGGCAAATGGGAAGACACTTTCGGTCAGAATGGACGAGTTGGGATAAAGGTTCTGTTTCTGTCCTGTGCAACTCTATGACTCTATGTCTCCTAGACAACCTGATAATTCCAGGCATTAATGGTGCAAACCACCAGGGGCGCGGGGGAGATGGCCGCCCTGCCGGCAGTCTGTTCGTTTTTCCATTCTTTTTGTTATTTTTTAGTGTGTTAAAAGTTTGTTTGAATGTTCCTCGGTTTGTTTTATGTGGGTGGAGGGGGGAGGGGATCGGGGGAAACTTTTTTTCAAGTTCGTACCTTCCCGGAGATGTGATTATTTTTCAGATCACATTCTCCAGGCTCTGCGGCCTTCCATCGCTGGAGCTGGAAGCCTCCTCGGACTGTCGTGAGCCCCACCGTGGGGCGTGGATTTAACATCGGAGCTGATCCCTTGCCTGGGATCGCTCCCACCGCGACCACCGTGGACTTTAACATCAAGGGCTCGCAGTCTCGGGTGAGGCTAGTCGGGAGCTCCAACGCCGCAGAAGGTTCGACCAGCCACGACGCGTGATTCGATCGCGGGGGAGCTGACATCACCCCGATGCAGGAGCAGATCGCCTCGACGCAGAGGGCCCAAAATTCCGCCGGCTACGGGAGTCAAGACCGTCCCGTCAGCGGGGGCTCGAGGCCCACAACCAAGGAAGAACTAAGGGAAGGGATTTGAACTTTATTTCGCCTTCCATCACAGTGAGGAATGTGTAGGAGGCACTGTGGTGGATGTTCATGTTAAAATGTGTTTTTGAGTGATTTGTTGCTTTTAATTGTATGACTGACCTGGCCAATGAAATTCCTCGTATGTTGCAAATAAAGTGCAATTCTGATTCTGATTCTGAAACCTTTTCTGAATTGCTTCCAAATGCATTGAAACATCAATCCTTAAATAAAGAGACAATACTGTACATTATAGCCCAAATGTTGTTTTACCGTTGCCCCAGATACCTGGTGTGATGTCCTTACCTTCCTAATCAGTTACCTGCCAATACACAATTATGATTTTAGCTTGCCTAATGCCTTGCAGTATTTGCAACTAGTCTTTTGAGAACTAAAAACATGAACTTTACATCTCAGAGCTTGGCAAGCTTTCACTACTGAGATCAAAACTTCTTTTTATTATCCTTTTAAAATGGACAATCCCATATTTTCCCACATCTTCTTGCATATGGCGTGCACAGCCTAAAGTTGTAGGACAACTTGTTCTATTTGATCTTATTTGATTGTGCACGTCAGGTTGATTGCATTCGTCGAAACAGGGCAACCACGTGAAGGTTGCAATCTCCCACATTATGCTCCACATTACGCTCCACTCTTATCTACCTATATACCTATAAAAGTCTCATCTTGTGTGTGTGCGTGTGTGCATGTATGTTTTGTATCTTCCTCAAAACGCTTTGCACTAGCGCTTAAATCTTTACATATTCTAACTCACATTTTCCCCGTCCACACCGTACTCAGGTTCACTTAAGATTTCATTCTATATTTCACAAGTTATTCATGATTAATGTTTTAAAAAAAGCCCAAAAACGCTTCTCACAGAGAGCTTTTTTCCAGCAGCTTTCAGTGATGATGTCACAATGCCACTCACCGTGCACCAATCACAATGGGCTCTCAAGCTGCCGAGTGCCACGATGACATCACAATGGGACGTTGCCAACGGTAACCGCAGCTTCTCACAGAGAGCCTTTTTCCAGCAGCTTGCAGTGATGATGCTATATTTTGAATGTTATTGATGTTTAAAGCTTTAAAAATGCCAATTTTAACAAATTTGTACTGTTAAAATCATCCCTGCCAGCTTCCAACACACTTCGATACAAAGTTGCAAGAAAGGAACACTCTGAACTTTTCACCTCAATGAGATATCACAGCAAGTGCTTCATGAGGAGGGGGAGGACAAATTGGTATTGCAATTGGAACTGCTGCGGCAGGCAGGGGAGGTGCAATGGCAATTGTTTTTTAAGTCCACTGTTGAGGGAGGCAGGGTAGTGCTGGAATCTTATGTTCGGGAATGGTGTTCAGTTGGGGGACCAGGCCTCCCGTGTGACAGGGATCCAACGGGTCCCACTTGATCTAGTATCTATACATAACTAAAACTCTGATCTTGTGCTCTTCCGGTTTGCGCGTTTATTCTATTTGCGCAAAAACGGTACGCAATAGCTCTATGATTTTTCGCCAGCTCACTTACCATTCTCCTGTGCTGCGAGTGCAACAAGTTCCAATCCATGACATATTGTAAAAGTTAGTGAGATTTTAAAATCGTAAAAACCACGCGTGCGCAGATTGGTCTCCTCTCCTTCCGCCGCACCATCGCTGCATTGATTGGCCGGCTTCTCTGTCGCAATAAAGCTGAAGGAGCGGAGTAAGCAGAGTGTGGAGCGGCCCAGAGGCTGGCCGACTGCGAGCCCCACGGCTGCAACATCGAGATCCTGGGAAATGAGGAGGGAAAGTGGGGGGGGGATTGATGGAGCCGGGCGCTGGTGGGGCCAGGCATTGGTGAGGCCGGGGCCGGGTGCTTGTGGGTCCGGGTGCTGGTGTGTCCGGGACCGGGCGCTGTTGGGGCCGGGACCGGGCGCTGGTGGGGCTGGGCGCTGGTGGAGCCAGGACCGGGCATGGTGGGGCCGGGGCCGGGCGCTGGTGGGGCCGGAGCCAAAAATTCTGTGCTCTGGTACCTTTTCTCTTTTGCTCTACCTGATGTGCTCATGTATGGCATGTCCCGCCTGGATAGTACATAAAGCAATGTTTTTCACAATATCTCAATACATGTGACAACAATTAAACAATACCAACGACACTAAGTTATCAGACTGATAAATAAGTGAGGTCTGTAGAACAGTCAAGGATTAGTTATAGAATCATAGAGAGATAGAGGATGGAAATAGGCCCTTCAGCCCACCAAGTCAGTGCTGATTATCAACCTCACATTTAAACATTACTCTCAATATTCATTCTCTCCACATTTTCATCAGCTCCCCTCAGATTCTATCACTCACTTACAATCTGGGAACAATTTACAGTGGCCAATGAACCTACCAGTTCCCACATTTGTGGGATATCGGAGGAAACCAGAGCACCTGGTGCAAACCCATGCAGTCACAGGGAAAACGTGCAAACTCCACGTACAGACAGCACCCGGGGTTAGGATTGAACCCAGGTCTCTACCGCTATGAGACGACGGTTCCACCCACCACGGCACTGCACTCCCCATAAATTGGGTTACTTGAAACAGGTAGGAAAAAGGTGTTAAGGCCAAGAGCAGATCACCTTGAATATTATTGAATGGTTGGATGACACAGAAAAGGTCACAGCCCTTTGTTGACCTGTTTTGTTATGCTCTTATGAAAGGCAAATAAATATGCACAGATTAATAATACCTGTACAAGGATTAACAACTGGATAGACAATGTCTTGCCAAGTATTGCCAAATAGCATTTGATGGATTCACATGGAATTTTGCTCAGGGTAAGTGAATGCATGAATATGCAAAGCAATCTCGCATTAATTAGCAGGATATGGGTGCAGTCAACACTCATTTATTCATGCACAAAGACTGAGCCTCAACTCTCATGTAGCGCAGAGTCCTCCAGAATAAACGTTGAACAAAAAAGCTCCCTGTCATTTTCATCAGAGGGGCTTAAAAGATATTTTTCTTATTTTTTTACTGCTTCAAAGAAGAGCAGGGAATTCTCCCAATTAACTAGGCACCTAGGGAAACTGGTCCCTTTCAGGGTGGGGGAGGAGGGGTGAGAGAGATAGAAGGAGAGAGAGGGGAGGAGAGAGAGGGGGAGAGAGAGGGAGCTGAGAGGGGGAAGGGAAGGGGGGAAAGGGAGAAGGGAGAATGAGAGGTGGGGGGAAGGGAGGGGGAGGGGAAAGAGAGGTTGGGAAGTGGATGGGGTGGAGGGTATGGGGTAGGGGAGGGGTGCAGGGGAGGGGGTAAGTGGTTTAGGGGATGGAGGGCAGGGTGGTGTGGGAGAGGAAGGGGGAGCGAGAGGGAGGGGGAGAGAGGGAGAGAGAGAGAGAGAGAGGGAGAGAGAGAGAGAGAGAGAGAGAGAGAGAGAGAGAGAGAGAGAGAGAGAGAGATAGATAGAGAGAGAGAGAGAGAGAGAGAGAGGGAGAGAGAGAGAGAGAGCTGCAACCGTACGTCACACGTTCAGAATGTTCTGGAAATGAAGCGTGCGCGTCTCATGCACGAAAGCTGTCAGCAGCTCTATGGAATTCAGGGGTGGAGCCTGCCGCATCACACACACACTAACCACCCCCCCCCCACACACACACACACACACACACAGCGGGTCCGATCTAAGCTGAGAGAAATAATTAAATTAAATTCAATGAAAAACAATGGAATCAACAATAATTAGTGGAGTTAAATGGGAACCAATAAAATTCAATACAATGAAAAAATAAATAAACAATGCTTTAATCCACAGCGGGGGCGGGGCCAGCAGGCAGGCAGGGGGGCGGGGCCAGGAGGCAGGTGGGCCAGGAGCAAAGGCATTGTGAGGTTAGCAGCTGGGCAACCGTTAGATTTTTTTAAAATGTCAGTTTGGTGATAAATTGTACAAAATATCTCGGGAAATAATTGACCAAATTTATAGAGGATTAGATTTTTGAAATCATAAGGAAAATTTCTACCAGGAGATGTAAAAAAATCACTGTTATTGTAACGTCAGCAGCTGGGCAGCGGTCAGATTTTAAAAAAAGGTCAGATTGGTCAAACATTTTAATTATTAAGTCTGGAAAATAATGTACCAAATGTACAGAGGAGTGGATTTCTCAAATCACAAGGAAAGTCGCTACTGAAATATGTAAATATTTCCCCGTTTCGGCATCTGGTTTTCGAGGAGATACGTTTCAAAGGCAAAATGACACACACACACACACACACCCACACACACACACACAAACACACACACACACACACAGTTTTAATAGATACAGTGGCTTGCAAAAGTTTTCATACCCCTTGGACTTTTCCACATTTTGTCACGTTACAACCACAAACGTAAATGTATTTTATTGGGATTTTATGTGATAGACCTACACAAAGTGGTGCATAATTGTGAAGTGGAAGGAAAATGATACATGGTTTTCAAATTTTTTTACAAATAAAAAACTGAAAAGTGTCAAGTGCAAAAGTATTCAGCCCCCCTGAGTCAATACTTTGTAGAACCACCTTTCGCTGCAATTACAGCTGCAAGTCTTTTGGGGTATGTCTCTACCAGCTTTGCACATCTAGAGACTAAAATTTTTGCCCATTCTTCTTTGCAAAATAGCTCAAGCTCAGTCAGATTGGATGGAGAGCGTCTGTGAACAGCAATTTTCAAGTCTTGCCAGAGATTCTCAATTGGATTTAGGTCTGGACTTTGACTGGGCCATTCTAACACATGAATATGCTTTGATCTAAACCAATCCATTGTAGCTCTAGCTGTATGTTTAGGGTCGTTGTCCTGCTGGGAGGTGAACCTCCACCCCAGTCTCAAGTCTTTTGCAGACTCTAACAGGTTTTCTTCCAAGATTGCCCTGTATTTGGCTCCATCCATCTTCCCATCAACTCTGACCAGCTTCCCTGTCCCTGCTGAAGAAAAGCATCCCCACAGCATGATGCTGCCACCACCATGTTTCACAGTGGGGATGGTGTGTTCAGGGTGATGTGCAGTGTTAGGTTTCCACCACATATAGCGTTTTGCATTTAGGCCAAAAACTTCAATTTTGGTCTCATCTGACCAGAGCACCTTCCTCCACATGTTTGCTGTGTCCCCCACATGGCTTGTGGCAAACTGCAAAGGGACTTCTTATGGCTTTTTTTCAACAATGGCTTTCTTCTTGCCACTCTTCCATAAAGGCCCGATTTGTGGAGTGCACGACTAATAGTTGTTATATGGACAGATTCTCCCACCTGAGCTGTGGATCTCTGCAGCTCCTCCAGAGTTACCATGGGCCTCTTGGCTGCTTCTCTGATCAATGCTCTCCTTGCCCGGCCTGTCTGTTTAGGTGGACGGCCATGTTTTGGTAGGTTTGCAGTTGTGCCATACTCTTTCCATTTTCGGATGATGGATTGAACAGTGCTCCGTGAGATGTTCAAAGCTTGGGATATTTTTTTATAACCTAACCCTGCTTTAAATTTCTCCACAACTTTATCCCTGACCTGTCTGGTGTGTTCCTTGGGCTTCATGATGCTGTTTGTTCACTAATGTTCTCTAACAAACCTCTGAGGCCTTCACAGAACAGCTGTATTTATACTGAGATTAGATTACACACAAGTGGACTCTATTTACTAATTAGGTGACTTCTGAAGGCAATTGGTTGCACTGGATTTTATTTAGGGGTATCAGAGTAAAGGGGGCTGAATACTTTTGCACGCGACACTTTTCAGTTATTTATTTGTAAAAAAATGTAAAAACCATGTATCATTTTCCTTCCACTTCACAATTATGCGCCACTTTGTGTTGGTCTATCACATAAAATCCCAATAAAATACATTTACGTTTGTGGTTGTAACGTGACAAAATGTGGAAAAGTTCAAGGGGTATGAATACTTTTGCAAGCCACTGTATATGATGATGATAGCTGGAAAAACCTAGGACTGCTGGTACATAATTTCATGAAAGTGGAAACAGATAGGCAGGGTGGTGAAGAAGGGATTTGGCTTGATTGCCTTCATCTATCAGGGTATTGAGTACAAGAAAGACACAAAATGCTGGAATAACTCAACAGGCCAGGCAGCATCTCTGGATGGACGACGTTTTGGGTTGAAACACTTCTTCAGATTGACTACAATAATTGGAAAGTCAAGAGTTGGATGTACAGCAGCTGTACAAGATGTTGGAAAGGCCATATTTGGAATAATGTGTACAGTTGTGGCCACCATGTTATAGGAAGGATGTCACGAGCAGGGATGACAGTGGAACAAAAATGGCAGGTGTTTCTAAGAATAATACAGAAGGTGTAGTATCAGTTCATTCCTAGGAGGAAGAAAGATTCCAAGGGGAGAAAGGGACGACCATGGCTGACAAGGGACGTCAGGGACAGTATAAAAATTAAAGCGAAGAAGTACAACGTAGCAAAGATGAGCGGGAAGCAAGAGGATTGGGTAATGTTTAAAGAACAACAGAGGATAACTAAAAAGACAGTACAGGGAGAAAAGATGAGGTACGAAGGTAAGCTAGCCAAGAATATAAAGCAGGATAGTAAAAGCTTCTTTAGGTATGTGAAGAGGAAAAAATTAGTTAAGACCAAAGTTGGACCCTTGAAGGTGAATAAAAAGGTGAATTTATTATGGGGAACAAGGAAATGGCAGATGAGTTGAACAGGTACTTTGGATCCGTCTTCACTAAGGAGGACACAAACAATCTTCCTGATATAGTAGTGGCCAGAGGATCTGGGGTGACAGAGGAACTGAAGGAAATCCACATTAGGCAGGAAATGGTGTTGGATAGACTGATGGGACTGAAGGCTGATAAATCCCCAGGGCCTGATGGTCTGCATCCCAGGGTACTTAAGGAAGTGGCTCTAGAAATCGTGGATGCATTGGTGATAATTTTCCAATGTTCTATAGACTTGGGATCAGTTCCTGTGGATTGGAGGGTAGCTAATGTTATCCCACTTTTTAAGAAAGGCGGGAGAGAGAAAACGTGGAATTATAGACCAGTTAACCTGACATCGGTGGTGGGGAAGATGCTGGAGTCAATTATAAAAGATGAGATAGCCGCACATTTAGATAGCAGTAACAGGATCGGTCCGAGTCAGCGTGGATTTACGAAGGGGAAATCATGCTTGACTAATCTCCTGGAATTTTTTGAAGATGTAACTAGGAAAATGGACAAGGGAGAGCCAGTGGATGTAGTGTACCTGGACTTTCAGAAAGCATTTGATAAGGTCCCACATAGGAGATTAGTGGGCAAAATTAGGGCACATGGTATTGGGGGTCGAGTGCTGAGATGGATTGAGAAGTGGTTGGCAGACAAGAAACAAAGAGTAGGGATTAACTGGTCCCTTTCAGAATGGCAGGCAGTGACTAGTGGGGTACCACAAGGCTCGGTGCTGGGACCGCAGCTATTTACAATATACATCAATGATTTGGATGAAGGGATTCAAAGTAACATTAGCAAATTTGCAGATGACACAAAGCTGGGTGGCAGTGTGAACTGTGAGGAGGATGCTATGAGAATGCAGGGTGACTTGGACAGGTTGGGGGAGTGGGCAGATGCATGGCAGATGAAATTTAATGCGGATAAATGTGAGGTTATCCACTTTGGTAGCAAAAACAGGAAGGCAGATTACTATCTAAATGGCGTCAAGTTGGGAAAAGGGGAAGTACAACGGGATCTGGGGGTCCTTGTATATCAGTCTATGAAAGTAAGCATGCAGGTACAGTAGGCAGTGAAGAAAGCGAATGGCATGTTGGCCTTTATAACAAGAGGAATCGAATATAGGAGCAAAGAGGTCCTTCTGCAGTTGTACAGAGCCCTAGTGAGACCGCACCTGGAGTATTGTGTGCAGTTTTGGTCCCCTAATTTGAGGAAGGACATTCTTGCTATTGAGGGAGTGCAGCGTAGGTTTACAAGGTTAATTCCCGGGATGGCGGGACTGTCACATGCTGAGAGAATAGAGCAGCTGGGCTTGTACACTCCGGAGTTTAGAAGGATGAGAGGGCATCTCATTGAAACATATAAGATTGTTAAGGGTTTGGACACGCTAGAGGCAGGAAACATGTTCCCGATGTTGGGGGAGTCCAGAACCAGGGGCCACAGTTTAAGAATAAGGAGTAAGCCGTTTAGAACGGAAACGAGGAAACACTTTTTCTCACAGAGTGTTGAGTCTGTGGAATTCTCTGTCTCAGAGGGCGGTGGAGGCAGGTTTTCTGGATGCTTTCAAGAGAGAGCTTGATAGGGCTCTTAAAAATAGCAGAGCCAGGGGATATGGGGAGAAGGCAGGAACGGGGTACTGATTGTGGATGATCAGCCATGATCACATTGAATGGCGGTGCTGGCCCGAAGGGCAAAATGGCCTACACCTGCACCTATTGTCTATTGTCTATTGTCATTAGGATGTCATTAAACTGAAAAGGGTGCATAAAAGATTTATGAAAATGTTTCCCTGTCTGGGGGGGTTTGAGCTATATGAAGAAGCTGGATAAGCTGTGTGTCTTTTCCCTGGGGTGTAGGAGGCTAAGAGTTGATCTTATAGAGGTTTATGAAATGATGAGGGCCATAGATAAGATGAATAG